>VZRR01005976.1:208960-301575 GCA_013398015.1 Oreocharis arfaki
AAGACAGCGGTGGTTTGCGGGTGGGGGGGGGGGGGGGGGGAGCGATACATTAGAAGGGAATTTTTAGATATTAGGCATTCCGGGAAGCCTGTACCTCTCGAGTACCTCAGCCAGTGGGGAAAGAGAGAGGGAAATGCGGTCGGGAAACCAGGGCAAATAGGATAAAAAGGAGGCTGCGACGTCCGAAAATTTGAGAGACTCCTGCGGAATGCCCCAGGACCTCTCCCTTTATTCGAATAAAGTAAAGGGACTCCTGTGTCTCCTTTTTGGAAGTAAACCTCTGGTGCTTGCGGATTACTTTTCCTGACACAGGGGCACCCGGGAACTATGTGCAAGCTTGTGTCTCAAGTCATCTACGGTCTCAAGGGCGTCAGTACAACATTATGGGGACAGGACAGAGCGCATTGTGGTAAAATTAACAGGGCTGTTACTTCTGCCTTCACAGCAGCTCATCCGTCTTCAATACTGCCTACAGAGCTTACTCTGTGTGTAAGCACAGTGAGACAGCTGCAGCACACACATGGCCTTGCTGCTGGCCAGTGTGCAGGACAGCCTGAGAAAAACAATTTCCACTATCACTGAAGAGGCAGCTGAGCTGAGCCAGACAGCAATTGTTCCTGTTAGAGGAACTCTCCTGTCAACATCAGCTGCCAGCCTGTACACACACACACACACACACACACATACACACGCAAGAGAGAGACCCGTGTGTCTTCCCTCCCCTTTCAGCCCCCAAGCCCGTGCAAAATCATAAACAACCCAGTGCTTTTTTCTCTCCATTTTGTCCATTCGGATGAGAAGCCTAGATCGAGGTCTGGCTGCAAGATGGTGCTTCTGACTGTTACACTGTAGGAAGGAAGTGAAGTAACACAGAAGCAGAAATAGCAGCAATGTCAACAGGGCTGTTTCTTCAAACCGTGTAATCGTCTAAAGCAATATTGCAAACAACCACTACCTTAGTTACAATCTTGATGTAAAATCTAAGAGAATGAAAGGACAGACATAGCTGTCAGCTCTGGTGAATTTTGTTCATCCATGGAATACACATAAATTTCAGTGTCCAGTGGAAGATCAAGTAACCCACTTAGCTGGAATGGTAAATATGTGTATTCCCAAATTTATATAGCCATTTGGTACCAGGTGAAAGAACAATCCACATTAAAAGTTGTTTTTCTTGGTTAGGAAGTCAAATATTGAGTATACTAGATTCCTAACTATTTTCTGACAAGTCTCTGTAGGAAAAAAGTTCCTGCTTGTATGAATGAAATCTAGTGGATAAGCCTTTGAAGCTACCAGGTTGGATTTTTAAAAACCCCACAGATTTCCCTGCTGGTTTGAAAACAACAGCTATGATGAGTGATGTCATCTTTTCTTCTACAATGAGAATGTATTACAGTCTACAGTCAGTGGAACTGGAACAAGAAGCAACAGTACTGTCCTTAAGTCAGTTTTCTCTGAAGTAAATTCCAGGATCACTGACAAACTGGTACGTGACTATGAGTAGTATTTTCTTTCTTGAAATGTGATTCATACTATTCCAAAGCTGCGAAGTTCTGATTTATCTTGTTTCTAGTTCAGATCCTGTGACCAATCTCAAATATCTCACTGAACCGTTTTATTTTTCTAGCTTCTTCCATGTCCTTATTACAGTTAAGTTTCATTCAGATGTTACCACATTCACACAGAAACCCTTTTTGTCCTCTCAAAATAAGTACTTCGAAAATCTGCACAGTGCTGGCAAAACCAGAAATTTTGAAACAAATTTAATAATTTCTATAATTCATGAATTCTTTAATTTCACCTTTCATATTTCCAAAGTTATCACAGTGTTCAAGTGTAGCTGAATTCGTATTTCCTTGTAGAGAGGTGTCAAGAGTTATGTACTGGTTATCCCACTCCACTAGAACTGGATAACCTCATTGCCTGACCGTTAAAACATTAAATTGAACTGTCTTAAATATATTCTGCAGATACTGCACAGTCACTGTCTGGATGTTGCTGCCTGTCATATTTTCTAGTATTTTGAGTGGTTTTTTAAATTTTGTTTTGTTAATAGTTGGGGGAATTGGAATCCCAATCAGGAAAAACTATTTCTCTCAGACAGTATTCTGTTGAACCAAAAGAATAAATCCAGGAAATGATCTATGCTCAGTCTCTTATGTTTCAGTTCATCTTTTCTGAATTTGGGGTTGAATAATTTGGATGTTGTTTTGGGATCAGTGATTAAAGAAATCATTAGAGTGACATACAAGGTTACAGTGTCAGTGTGCATTTAGCATGCCATACAAAGCATTAACTGGACACTTTTTGCCATAGCACATGGAAACTTGGAACAAAAATTCAAATGGTAATAGTAACATCTACTCTGGACTGCAAAAACTCTGGAGATGGAAAAATATAGGAAAATCACAAAAAATGTGTCAGAGAACACTGCTTTTTACATATCCTGATCTAGTTCAGAAAATTTCCAAGATGACCAACTGTCATTTTTTCCCCTCATTGCAGATGTGTCTCCTCTGTTAGCTAATGAGGTTGAGAAAGACTCTAAAGAAGTCCCTGCCAGCCTTTCTACACTGGTAGTTCTGTTTGATTGGTTAGAAGCCCTCTCAAAACTCAGATGTACTACTTAAACATTCTTGCTCCTATTCACTCCCTCTTGTTACATCTTGGCACAAGTTTAGGCAACACCATAGCTCAATCTGTAACGAAAAGAAGTGACAGGAAACTATGACAGCTGCTGTACCCTTCCCCCACCTCATTTCTTCATGTTTATGTACCTTTTTTTCAAAATAACCTTAAAAATTTGACTTATGTATGTGAACCTCTATATGGGCATGATTTTTAAAGCTTTGTCTTGATATTGTTTCATTTATGGGTGCTGTGCAGAATGCAATGTTGAGCTGTTCTGATGAATACTCGGTAAGCTGACTCGGGTATCAGAGCAGTAAAAAGGAAGCCAGGTCAACTAGGAAACACTTTCAAGCATGTCTATCACAGCTACAGCACTTTTAATTCTCGGCCATCCTTGCTTTGAATTACTTCTGATGTCTCTGCTCCTGAATTAATTGTTAAAGAGAAAGCACATTCTTAAGAAGTAACAGAGAGAAACAAGATACTTCATTTGCCTTATTTATGGTCAGTGATGAACCACATAGAAGTTGTTACAGTCTTGTAAGTTGGCTGCAGGGAAGAAACTTTATATTGCCTTGTCCCAGAAACATCATGACACATTGTTAGCTTACCTAAATCTTGATGTTAAATGGAACTTAGAATAATGGAATATGCTGAATTGGAAGGGACCCTCAAGGCTCATTGAATTCAGTTCTTGGCCCTTGCACAGGTCAACCCCAAGAATCGCACTCTGTGCCTGAAAGCATTGTCCAAACACTCCGTGAACTCTGACAAATTTGGTGCCATGACCATTTTCCTGAGGAACCTGCTTCAGTGCCCAAAAACCCTGTGGGTGAAAAGTCTTTCCTAACATCCAACCTAAACCTGCCCCAACTAGGCTTCAGGCCATTTCCTCGGGTTCTGTCACTGGTCACCACAGAGAAGGGTTTAGTATCTGTCCCTCATGATGAAGTTGTGACCTCAGCCGCTCCTCATACAGCTCCCACTAATTGGCCAAGGCTTGATCTTGGTGAGACTTGGGTGACAAGAGCTGTCAGTGAGAAACCCAGTAAGAAATCAGTGTATGGGCCTGTATAATAGTACACTGTGAAACGAGAGAGGTCTGCAGCAGCTACGTGGAGAAATTAGGTGTTGGGAGGTTACAGCTGGAAATGCAGTACAAGCTCACGGAGGGTACAGTTTCTGAGTTCACCTGGCTGTAGGAATTAGGTCTGCTATTCATTACTCTTTGCTCAGGCTGCAGAAGGCCTGTTCCTTCTGCAGTCAGATTGATGTGGTTGATGTATTTATCTTTCTTCTGAGTCAGAAAAGGAGTTACAAACCTGATTCTAACTGTCAGGCTAGGATACGGAGGCATTTTTGGAACACTTTTGGCATAGCTAAGCTAATTAGGAAGGTATAGGTGAATCTGTGTCAGAGCAACTGTTGCACTGCACTCCAGGATGTGGTGTCTAGTGAATTTGCGTAATCTTGGGAAATACTGAAATTCAAAACTGTGTTCCTAAGCATTGCTCTTTTCCTTCATAGTCTAAATAAAACCATATAGTATCATGTTGTACTTCAGATTTCTTAAATGCTCGCAGAGTCACTGTGGTTAAGTGCCTCATTACAAATAATGTTATCTTTAGAAAAAGTAATGTTCTTATGGTTCAGCATAACAGAACTGAACCACTTATGGAAGTTTAACAGAGAATAATTTCTGAATGGATTTTTCATTCGAGATAGTACTACATGCAAACTGGCAAAGCTCATGTATTTAATTTTGACCTGCTTTGCAAAAGATGTTTGAAACAGCACGATGTAATGTCTGCTTACTTTATGAAGAGTGAGTGTTCATTACTCAGATTATGTTTCTCCTGGTATATACTATTTATGCAATTGCTTCTTTGCTGAAGATTTAGAGGCACCAGCTCCCTCAAAGAAAGTGCTTTTTGGACATGATTCATACATGCTTTGAAAACATTTATCTATAGCCTAAAGGAGAGCATTACTAAGTTGGAAATTTTAACATTGTTACTCAGAAGAATTTTTGAGCATATTATTGAAATCCAGAAGAGGGTTTTATTAAATTAGTGTGTTCCTATCATAAACATTATCCGAACCCTGCTGACTTGAGTTATTGAATATTTAACACTCAATAAAACTCCTTTGCTGTGAATTTAATTATATATTTTCCATTGTTAATATTTCTGTGTAATAATATATGGCTCTTACTGTTGCTTCAATCTATAATTAACAGTAAAGTGACCATCTTTGGTGCCAGTCTAGTGCTTCAGATTTAATACAGTAAATCTGTAATTTAAGCTTTGTTCAGAAATTGAACAACAACTTACTGTTTGTTGTAAGATATTACATGTAATCTTCCAGAGAATTTATGTAAAACAGTGAAGAATGGGCTTCCTACAACTGTTTCATTGAGAAGAACTAGGTTTTGGTCTTCTATGAGAATTTCTTCCAGGCTGACACGCAGAGAAAAAATGTCAGGAATTCAGTTTGCCTTTAATAATGCCTTTATTATTTTAATGGTTGATGGGATGTCTTTCAATTCCTTATGAAGCATTCTGTGTAGAACAAGTGATATGATTTTATGATAAGTTTGCTATTCATGTTGTAAAGTAGCCAGGATAAGCTACTTTACCTCGAGGGTAGGCAAAGGAGGAACTGTTAGTGTGAGGGAGGGGGAGGAATTTGCTATTGGACAGTATCAAGAGCACCTTTCTCATATGGATTAATGCAGATCTGACAGTCAATGTGGGAGCAGGCTGAATCAATGATGTACTCATTCCCTGCCACTTTCTGCTCACAGGTGCTTGCTGCTGGGAAGCAGAACACACAGTGGCTCATCAACTCTGCTCAGCTCTCTAATGTGAGCAGCACATACAAGGAAGTAGGAGCTAGTACCGTCGAATTTCTCACTCATGTATGGCACTGAAGATCTTGTATTTAGAAATTAGCAAATCTGAGTAGTTAAATTCTTGTAATTTTATGCATATTAATGGCACTATTTCCGACTGGACAATTTGCTGTATCTCCATCTGTGTTTATATTTTGGGACTTTCACTCTTTCTTTGAAGGCGCATTCTCGTTGGCTCAGTCAGCACCAGTGGCTCTTGGATAATGGTTGCTGGATAATTTTTACCTAAAAGTTCAACTTCCAATTTCTGTCCAACTTTGCTGAGTTCCATGGGAACATATGCAAAAGCTAGACTCCGCTGAGCTCCGTAACTGAAACATCCAGATGTGGTATTGCCAATAACCTGAAAAAAACCAAAACCGATTGTATTTATTTTCAAGATCCAGTGAGATTTTCTGAAAAAAACCCTCAACCAACAACCCAAACAACCAGACATCTCACATTTTGGTTTATACATTTCAGACATCAAGCAAGTTTCAAGTGTGTCGCACAGTTCATCATATTCTCAACGGAGTGTAACACCACCTGAAACTGGGAAGACTTTGGTCCTTGAAAAAATAGCCTATTCTTATTGTGTTCAATAACACAATAAGAATATTGTGTTCAGTTAAGTTTTCACTGGAACATATACAATACACATATATATGTGTATTATCTATAACAATGTAACTGCTAGTGAGTATTTCAACACATAATCTGTGCTGAAATGTGGAACCCCAAACTTTGCTGTTCTTTCATTTATTTTAATTGAGTAGCAAAGTGTTCTGTAGCAATGGTGAACTTGCAGAAGAAGAGAACGAATGACAATACTTTGTCTCTGTTCCAACCCTAGTTTCAGTGACTTAATAGCATTTCATATCTTCTGTAGGTATTTAGTTAGTCTTTACTTCTTGCTTGAAGATTAGAGTGATTATCATAGCTTCAAGTAGTTCTGTGCCAGTACAATAGAAATAACACATTCACGCTTGAAACACAAAGATTCTGTTCGTGGAGAATTAAGACTGATTTTTTTAACATGAACTATAGCCCTTGCCTTGCCATTATGCCACACGCTTTCGTTTCCCTCTGGATCAACATTATCTGTTTCCAGGGTGAGATATACCAGTCGCCGTTTGAGCCCCTTTTCTTTAATCTGCTTCAGTGCTTGTTTTCCTGTAAAGTCTGCAGCCTGAAATAATACAAGATAATGGTGATATATGTTTATTTGGGTTCTCCAAAATGTTTAGAGATATAAGTATCTAAATGTATCTTAATGTGTTTGCCTGTCACTCAAGTATTTTATATGAACTATAGATGGAATACAATATTTGGCAGATTGTATATCTTGTGTCTTGGTATTTTTATACTGGTATATTATATCTTGGTAACTTAACTCCATATATTAATTTTCCTAGATCTCAGCCTTTAATATCCATAATACCAGTGTAGTAGAAACACATACATAGTGAGCTGTTACAAGACTATCTGCCCAGTGAGGGTTGTAAGCCAGAAGACTGTACATCTTTCCAGTGACTATGACAAGAAGTTAATTCCAATACCCCGACCCTAAAGCCTGGTCCTTGCTCCATCAGCTTGCTTCCTTTTGATGCCACCATCCACTTATGACAGTAACCTGTCTGTGTTCTTTTTGGTGTCTCTGCCAGGCTGCACAGCAGGCAGTTTGCTCCATATTCTTGTTTTCAGAGAGGTATGTTTTTTTTCCCATATCTATCATTTTGTGAGATTATGCAGCATGTTTTGTAAAGAATACTGCTATTGTTTGGTGTTCACTTTTCCAGCCTGCTTAGAAAGGTACTAGCAGATTCTCATATTTCCAGAAGAAGGCTGCACAAATGTCTGACAAGTATGGGGGTGGTCGTCAGCAAGTCTCCAAACCCTCAAGGGTATATAGGACAGTATTTACTGTATCTGAGCTCATTGAGCTGATTCCACTAGCCTGATTCTATCACAGAATCATTTAGGTTGGAAAAGACCTCTAAAGCTCATTGAGGGCCATCTTTGACTAATCACTGCCTTGTCAACTACAGCAGAGCACAAAGAACCATGTCCACTTGTTTCTTGAACATCTCCAGGGATGGTGACTCCACCACCTCCCTGGACAGCCCCTTCCAGTGCTTAACAACCCTTTCCATGAAGAAATTCTTCATGATGTCCATTTGTGCTACTATGGCATAGATCAGTCAGAACAACAGAATTGTATTCAACTAAATTACCAAAAACCCACCAGCCTGCCCAATGGGCAGAAACATAACAGCAATTACAAAGTCCTCTAGCTTTCCAGCCTTTGCTTCACTAGCAGTGAAAGCCATCTTAAGGCAGTTGATCTTAGGTCTGAAGCAGGAATTACATTAATTTGATGAGTATTTAAGGGAAAATAGATGAAATATTGTTGAAGTCTTCAGAAATACTCTTTCTGGTAATGTTCTTTAGCTTCAGCAGAGAATCATTGCACTGTCAGAATAACAAGCAACATGTACACGGAATAGGTATTATACAGTTAGTTCACATGTTCTTGTAGTTCGTTAGGTTCACATAAATCTATTTGTAGGCTGAGAAGAAATTACTGAAGTGATGAAGAGTCTTTGCACTACAAATGGCTAGGCTCTGTAAGCAGTTGTGAAAACCAGCTTATGAATCAGCTAAGGAGCAGTTAGTCTGAAAATCAAGGTGATTCAGCTGGGGATAAAGCAGATATTGCACATAAGGATCAGAACTGGCACCCTTCGGGGAAAGAAAGCATGAAATACAGCTCAGATCAGAAAAAAGACTGTGAGGATTCATTTTAGGTTACAATGTCAAGATGCTGCTGCAAAATATGAAGCAAAGATGTAACACCAGACAATAACCAGCTACTGGTAGTTCCCTCTCACTTTTCTACTACATGCTACCTGCAACTGCAGGAAATGCCTACAACTAAAAATGCAAATAAGACTGTATACGATAGCATGACTCACAGACTAAAATGCTTTGCATAACAAAGAAAAATACCAAGAAGTAAACGTTCTACAGGGATACTTAGCACTGCATCAATTCTGTCCTGTTCATGCTAATGTAGTATCAGGTATCTAGCCACATGGAATGCAACTTGTGTGGAACTAAGCACAAGTATTCAAATGCAATGTTATATGCCCTAGGTATGGAAACCACTAGAGCAAGCAGCTAGCAGGCTTTAGAATACATGTAAATGTGGGAAATTTTTTTGCCTGTTGGATACAAAATTTAATTATTTCCCAATTAATTTTAACTGGGCCAAGCTTTTGGCCACCTGGAATAAACCACTACATAGCTAGTATGCTAACTGAAGATGCATAGGGAGGATTTAATGTAAAGGGCTTGTTCTTTGCTATTTTTTGTTCACTGAAGGTTAAGAATATTCTAGTCTTTTTAGAATGATGACTTGGAAAAATAACCAGGATGTAACCTAGAATTCGAACTCTACAAAATATACACGTCTCATATATATATATATGTATCTATGTACACACATATATATACACACCGCAAAAATGTGTGGATCTACACGTTTAGATATATAAATACATGCATATATACATACTTGAACACTATATGAACGTGCTTTAAAATGTATGTGTGAAAATGTATGTGGATATATAATGCACAACTGCAAAAAAAGGCCATCTATATATATTTTCAAATATTTAAAGCACCTTTTTAAATTCTAACTATAGGAATTCAATTCATTCAGTTTACTTCTTTTACAGTTCTTGTGTACCTAGGTCAATTGCACACTAATGTATTTCCACTGTTAGTCATTTTTTCTTTTTAAGTGCATGTGCATTCCAATCGAGACAGGATTTGGAGCTGATGCATTCAACCTCAGTCTGGCTATTTTGGTAACAAATGCTTCCTCTTTCTAAGAAAAAAACCAGTCAGTTTGCATATTGCTTCTATTTGTTTTATCTTGTCATGCAAAATATAATGCAAAAAAATCCTATTTAAACCAGTATAATCTAATAAATGAATATAAAAAACCCACCCAAAATACAGAAGAAAAAGAACAGAAACAAATGAAAGCACTGAACAATTCCAGCCTTGAACAAATATCAAATTTCAAGCTTCTCTTCAGTGTCTGAGCTAAAAAAAAAAAAGACTTGGCATGCAGGAACAATGTAAAATGTTTATACTAGTTCAAGTAAAGACAGCTCTAAAAAGCTAAGCTTAAAATACAGAAGACTTTCCATTGTCTTGGCATGAGTTCCCAAAACACTAAACTTCGGCAGATGTAATGCCAAATTTATTTTTTCATATAAAATGAAAACACTTCTTAGACACCAAAGATAAAGACAATATCTACTGCTTAGCTTCATTTAATTTGAGTGCAGTTCACCAGATCAAAAGATGGGTTGTTCTTTTTATTTGTGTGTTAGATAACACACATATTAAAATGGAAATTCATATCACAAAGACAAATCAGCTAAATTTTTAGAATAGCACATAGTTAAAGGGATACTACTGATTTTTATCTATTAACATGCTGTATATATGTGTTTGGCTCACCCATCTTATCAGGCTTTTCCTTTGTGTTAGTTGTCAGGTGTTTGACAGCACAAGATAAACCTACTGTTTTTTTAAAACAGTTTAGGGGACAATAACCAATGAGGAGACTTTTTTCACAGTGAAATATCTTGAAGAGTTCAACTTACTGTATTTCAAATGTACCTAGCTTTCAACGGCACCCCAATCCTAATTCCCTAATCCTCTGTAAAAACCTCTTCTAGTTTTAGGGAAGAAAAGGAATAGAAATTATCTATAGACCTTCCAAAAATTTTTTGTTGTTGTTTTTAAGACTGTGCAGTTTTTCAGAATAAAGTTGAAGTATCTAAAAAGAAATATGCTATATCTGTTCAACAGTAACTTGCAGCAAAGACATACAACTCTCTCAAGAAGGAACTGCTGTAATTTACTCAGTATACCACTTAGGACCGTGGGCATAGAACCAAATTATGAACACAGAGTCACCCAGATGAGTAAGGCAGCACCAACAGCTGCTGTGATCTGCTATAACCATAATGTTACAACACACTGGAGACAGCCTCTATGCAGTATTTTGAAATTTTTCTTAGCTAGATGCTCTTTAATTATTTCAGGGTAATGCTCCAAATGGTATCTGCCTCACCAGCCTGATAAATGAAGACAATTTTTATTCTCAGAGAGCAAGTATTTGACAAGTTTCTCTTCTGTAGCGAATCAAAGCTACAGCTTACACTGCATGGAAGAGTTTTGTAAGGGAGATGGCCAATCTGTCTGTATGGCACCTGCACCAATGCATCTTTCATTCAATCTTCCTAAGCCCTTCCTGTATGCAGTCAGCTGTAGGAAATTGGTATAATACAAACAACTGATGAATTACTGATTTATTTTGGCTCAAAACCCGTCTTAGTGGGTGCTTATTCCTTTACATGGCCCAATAAACACACAGGGAGTCACCTAGATGGGCATTTTATACAGATAACAAAATCTTTGCAGATTCTTTCTAACATGTTTCCTGACCTGTGTAAACTTCTGGAATAAGTCGTCTGTTTTCTGACCCTCTGGACACCAAATGAAGTAATGATAGACCATGGCTCCACTCCTAAACTTCAATTTGAATGGGGACAGGACTTAGGTGGAAAAGTACGCTCAATTTATGTGTTATAGGCATAATAAATGGGGATTGAAAGGGGTGGGGGCGGGGAATACTATGCCCCACCTCAAATTTCCTATCCATCACTTCATCTTTTTCCTATCCCCAGGTTCCTTAGCCCTTCTTCAGTAAAGCCTCTGCTCTTTCTTCCTCCTCTTTCCTTTCTTGTGTGGAGTAAAGCTGTCATGAAACACAGCCTTATTCCAGGTTATGGAGAGGGGTCAGTGACCACTGCTGTAGCCATTCTTCAGAGCAAAAGGGATGCAAGCTGGTGAAGTGAAGCAAGGGCAGACAATGGCAATTGTCTGCAGGACAGGGGGAGATGCGAAAAAAAAAGGAGCTCAGGCTGTTTCACACCAAGACCATGGGAACACGAGTTGGACTGAAATGGCTGAGGGGCAGTTTTGGCAGAGTGGCCAGGACGGAAACGAATGACTAGAAAGAGGGGGGCATAAAACTGTAAGTCTAAACTCGATATCAAAGGAATAAAAGGGTGGAGGCACATTCTTAGAACTGCTCATCCTAGTTTCCTGAGAGATAACATCTTACGTACTGTTATGTTGGAAGTTAGGTCAATACTCAAGGACTGGATCTTGTCATTCACTTACCTGTATGAAGCTGATGGATTCATAATGCATACCAAAGCCATTAAATAATCATGTGTCTAACAGGTGCAATAGCAAAAACCACCAATGTCCGAGTGAGAAAAAGAGGTAGCACTTGTAGCCTGAGAGGTGTGCTTGGACAAGGACATTCAGGCAGTCAGTGAGCAAGGTTGGAGGAGATGAAATGCAACGAGTGATAAGCATGCAAGGAAAGGAACAAGAACCAAAGCAGAAGGTTTTAGGTTGGTAGTGAAAAAAAAAAAAAAAGCTGGTAGAACGGACCTAAGAAAAACAAAGAGATTCTAGTTACAGAAAAATCTGGAAAGAAGTTTGGAATTGAGAACAAAAAACCCACCCCAGTAAATAAAGAGGGCTGGGGCAAAGAAACACTGCCTCAGGAAACAGTAGTTTGTCATGGTGGAAACAGACGAAATATGAGTTAAGCACTTGGATCCTGGCCTATAAGAGCACACTAGAGCAGAGTTCCTAAGGGTTTCCTTCATCCGCGGTGTTGTTCCCAAGTTTCTGCTGCTGCAGAGAGCGTGACCGGGAGATGGCAGTCTTGGATACATCAACACAAGCAAAAACCCACAAATAGCCAACTGCGGACTTTGAGCTCTTCAGGAATGTTGTCACTATCGGATTCGGAAGAAAAATCCTTCTGAAAGAATTAATTTCTGTGAGCTAGTATGAAGGCTTTTAACTCTAACATCAGGTTTCATAGGGTTTTCTGGTCCATTACAGTCAGGAGGAAAATAAGGCTATTTTAAGCATTCAGAGGTGATATGCTACATCTTTGAGCACTTGAAAACCTGAGAAAATGCAAATGTGCAGAGCAGTATTCTTTGATGTGGACCAAAAGAATGGCAGATTTTCTTCTTAAAAGATATTCTGTGTATTTCCTGGCACAGTGACTAACATTAGGGCTCTATTGAATGTTTAGTAGCAGAGTACTTATTAACGAGACGAGGCTATCTAACAACTTACCTAACTTACTAATAGTAACTGAACAGCCAAAAGAAAGACAACAGGTATTAAAAAAGAAATCCCATCCCTAAACTGGACAGAATTTTGTTGGGAAGTTATGAAACCATTTTTTACTCTAAATTATAAATTATTCCTGTTAGTGTCCCTCTCCTTTAGTTTAATTGCAGCCCATCCTGCTCATCTGTGCAAGGAAGCAACTAACACTAACATTAGTGAAAAATGGATTATCAAGCAGAGTCTAGAGGAAACCACCTAGAACAATGCCTCAGACTTACTGAGAAAATGAAAGTTGCCACAGAAACCCTGCTGAAATGGATTTACTTATTGCCATGCTATAATTTAATACCCTGTGAGGAAAAACACAGTCAGCTTAAACTTTTAAGTTTTTCCTATTATTCATTACAAAAAAATTACTAGTCCGTTTGTACAGGAAGATGATGTATACATTGAACTTTCTAAATACAGAGACCATCAGGATTTTATGGGGACTTTACATCTCTTCATATATATTCCCCAGATATTTGAATGTCCTCTTGTAGAAATTAAAATTCTTTTTGATCGCATTACCTTCACTGACATCTGGCTCTTCATTCTTTTTAATCTGTTTAGAAACTGTTTTCATTTTCCATGACAAACCACTCGAGATTCATTCATGCTGAAGTCTTTTCACAACTGTTTTGTGAGCTACTTCAGCTGCTTGTTACACAGTAAGAAGCACTCTAGTAATTAACTGAACAGTGCCTTTAGGTTCTAATTTACACAGAAATCAGCACTTTCCCCAGCTGGGGGCGCATGCTTAAAAGAATGATCCGTGTGAGGAGCCGAACAGACCAAAACGCCAATAAAAGAATTATTTAAGTATCTGCTGCTCGTAGTTTTTATCTCCTTTGCCCTTTTTTTGAGGGCAGTTTCCACAACAATGGAAACAGACAACAAAAGAGTGTTTTGCTTACGTTCAGCCATGGCAGCCTGTAAAGAATGGTGAGGTCTGTGCTATGCCAAATGCGCAACAAAACCAGAGGCATGGAACTGGGACTCAAACTGCCAAGAAGCAGAGTAAATAATCTCACTGCATTTCGTGCTGCAGTGTTTAGAGTGCTTCCAACAGCTGATTAAGCTCAGGTACCTCTGAAGTGTCAACATACAGTCACAACTGCCCTCATCTGAGTCAATAAAAAAACATTGATTATTTCCTTTTTCGCATTAGTTCAGCAAAACTGGCAAATGTTTCAGGCTGACACCCTGCATTTCTGCAGGAGATTCATTCATGCCCATTTGTCTACAATACGAGTATCTGCTCTGGAGAACTGCTCCAACCCTGCATTTCAACCATGCAGAGAAGTGTGCAGAGCAACTAAAGAATCAAGTGCTTCTTGCGCATTAATGCCTTCGTGTGATCTGCGTGGATATCTCAGCAAGCAACAGCTTTCCCTGCTCATGGCTGCTTTCCTACTTACACTGAAGGAAAGGAAAATACAAAAAGGAAAACAAACAGCTGTATCAAAAGGAAGTGGAAAGAAAAACAAGTAATAGTAACACTTTTTAAAATTTCGATTCCCTGCAATCCTGCTGATCTCTCCTCAAGATGGAAAGGCCTTGATTTGTAAATGCAACTTAATCCTAATTTATAAAATTCTGCATTTCCCTTGCATGTGTCACTTCCTTTGATTAAGGCAAAATTATGCTACTCAATGGAGAGAGCTGTAACTCCACTACATGTAGGAACTGCCATTGACGTCCTTGGGAGCCCCTGCCTCAATCCTGCACAGGCTGAAGAACTTTACCTTCTATAGACAAGTTCAACAGTGAGAGGAAAAACACCTTCCTGGGCTCGTTATGGTTGGTGAAATTGTCTCATAATATAAAAGCATCCTTTTAACATGCTTCCATAATTCTTTCCTATGCAAAGTTTAAGATTTGCTTTTTATCTGGAGCTGTAACTTAAAGTTTGAGATTCTTCTTATCGGTTCTACAGTGCCTCCACATAACATAGCAAAATATCAAGGACTATTTATTATCTGATTTATTACCATTTCAGGTATAAAGGGAGCAAAAATAATAACAGTTTGTCGCTGCACCACATTACATCATTGTCAAGATTCAATGTTTTGCAAACATTTTTACTTCATGATCTCCCTCATATACTTTAATTTACAGATTAAAAATTGAAGCAAAAAATTAAGTCAAAAATAGCCCATCATTTAGGGCACCTCACTTGAAATCTGTAGGACCAGATTTTTCATGTTAGAAACTTCAGATCCATTGTGCAGGCAACTGCTGTTTGAGTTGATGGAGTAACTGATAGCAGCAGATGGTTTTAGATATGCACAGGACATGATTTCATCATATTTCATGGAAAGGTCCTCTATTTGACAGAGTTTAGACATTTGGTTTGTGATTCATTTGGACCAGGAAGGAGAATTACAAGCAATTTTCTGTATCTATTGGACTAAAACAGAATTTGAATTGCTAAAATATTAATACAAAAAAAGTGATGTTGCTGATTAAAGGAGGCAGAATAAAATCTTTTCTTTTTTACTGCACAGTTAAATTCCACTAGCTCCATTCTCTACCCTTCAAATCAGGTGAAAAAAAATTATGAGCAGAGGACTTCTTCAGAAATTCCATGAACAACTAATTATTTTTTTAACCAATATACTAATTTAACTTACATTTAACTTACTGTTGTCAGTTGTCCCTAGCAGTTCTAAAAATTATACTTTTTTCAGTAATTTTTGTATCAGAGTGGTAGCCAGGGAAAAAAAAAATCCTAGAGATATCTGCTTTAACAAGAATAAACAGGTAGAATATTTTGACAATATGAACAGGTTTGTTCAACTTGTGTATACGTATATATAAATATATATATACTGTATGTTTACAAAAGTACATGACTGAAATTTCTCTCTGAAAATAAATCACAAAGAGTTATTTTTCATGTAGACAACATTTAGCACTTGCAACTTCTTGATCTAATGTATAATTTTGTTAGCAAGAAACATGGGGAAAGATTTTTTTTAAACAAGTTGGTACGTATAAAATAATTATAATTATAGTTGTGTTGTTCATTTACTAAATCTATTTCATTTTCCAGATAATGGCATTTTTCATGTTCAAACACTTGAATAATCTTAGACACAATAGAACA
The DNA here is from genome assembly GCA_013398015.1 of Oreocharis arfaki. Classification (NCBI taxonomy): domain Eukaryota; kingdom Metazoa; phylum Chordata; class Aves; order Passeriformes; family Paramythiidae; genus Oreocharis; species Oreocharis arfaki. The sequence goes on from VZRR01005976.1 coordinate 224,890, forward strand.
TTTTGAAAATACTAAGACATACCTTGTTTAGCTTTACAAAATATTCTAGTCCAGCTTCCAAGGGATTAGTGTCACAGTTCATCTGTTAAAAGATACAAATTCATCATCCATACATGATGAACCATCTTAGCTTTTGGGGTGGGGGGTTTTTTTATTCATTCTGTACATCCTTCTATTTACTCCTGTAGAGTTGCAAAGTCTTCCACTATGCACAGCTTCTGTCTGAATACCCTGCAAGCTCCCAATATGGGATTCAAACAGTGTACCTACTATCACGCCTAATGTAACATATAGATATGTAAACCAGCCATCTAAGTTTCCATATGCATAGTAAACACATTTCAGTAAGAAATAGGATTTTTTATCAAAGCAGAATGGAACCTCAGAAGACCGAGTAACTGAGGCATGCACACCATTTGCACAGAGCTGAGCAGCTTAGCTGGAGAGGGAAATAAAACACAAAGCCAATTTCATTCACCACCTTCCCATTAGGTGTAGGGAGAATAATTTGCTAAGCAGCACTTGAAGAAAGAATGAAAATAATTAGCACCGGGCAAACCAAAAGGACCCCTAAATTCTCACCATTTCAACCTCTTGAGTTCTTTTATTTCCAAAGGAAAAGTTTCAGGTTAAATGAAATCATACTGATTTCCCCCAAAATTCTCTAGGTCCCCTGAGTAGTTCTTTATTATGAGTGAGCAAATTCCGCAGGAACAAGGTAATGGGAAACAAAAAAGTTCCAAATACATTATGAAGCAAAAAAAATTTGCCTCTCATGACATAGTTATTACAGAAATAAAACATTTTCAGAATCTGTCATCCAAACCTTTGATTTTAAAACACTAGAGCTCAGCAAAACCCTCATAATTTCATTATACACAAGAGGGAAAACCATCAGTGAATCAAAACAAGTGTTTCTTTGCCAGCAATGCAATGGAGTATACCATTTGGTTTTATTTAGAAAATCACCAGTAAGAATTATAGCAGCTTCTCCTGCTTGAGGAAAATTTTTTTTCATGCTAAACTGAGAAACTGGTACAAATAATAGCTGTGCTAACTATGACTAAAAGCTGCATAGTCACAACAAACCAAAAAAATTTTAAAAACACCCCACCAACACAACACTCGCCCCCTCCCAAAAACCCCAAACCTCCAGAAAGAATAATAAAGCGCTTTTATTTCCTGACCTCTGCTCCCCAGGCTCGGAAACCCTTTTCCAGCCTTAAAGCATTTAAAGCATATGTTCCAAAGTTGTCAATTCCCTCTTTTTGGCCAGCTTCCATGATTGCACTGTAAAGAAGTACAGAATCTTCTTTTCTATGGTAGAGTTCCCAGCCCAATTCACCTGTTACACAAACAAGATTAATATTTTTATCAGCTCAGTTAAATTATCCTAATAAATACACTCCTATCCTTGGTCAAAAGTGAGGGTCAATGCTGTGTTAATTCACACTCCAGAGCCAATTCTATCATACAGCAAGTCTAATTCCCAGCAAGAACTACCAGAGGACTTGTACCCTACATTTAAGCAGTGGTACTATTATTCAAATTTAAACTGTTAACCAAGAACTGTGGGTAAAAAACCCATCAAAATAACTGATGAGAAAAGGTCATGTAACAAAGTCACAATGATAAATTAAGGACACTATAAACAGATGATGACTTGGCAAGTGAACAGCAAATATAACTGAGTGTAAATAAGAATGAGTGTATTGTAACATATTTACCACAACAGAAAGAGAATATGAATTACAAACACTTCAGCTGCTTCAGAATGCTCTGAATTTAGTCTATTACACTCAAAATGGATGTTAAAAGAAATAAAAGTAAAAAGTAACTGGGAAAGCCATACACTAAGCACTACAGCATTACATTTTCAAGGCACATTACAAACACTAATATTCAGTAATCCAAAAACAATTCTTGACGTTGGTTTTCCAGCAAATACCAAAGAGGTTATCAGAACTGGCCTTTTGTTCTGCAAAACAAATATTTACACTATAGGGTATTTCTAGAGAAAAAGGTCTTGGAAAAACTCAGCACAGACCCTGACCATACCACATTTGAAAATCAATGCACTGTGATTCCTCCCATACTTATATGTAAAATGTAACACATCTGCTTCTTATGAATACATGATGAGACTTAGATTTCAACATAATTTTAGTGACATTTATTGTTTTATTCATTGTCTCTTTCCTTAAGTGTATGTTTTTTCTGTTGCTTACCTGTGTAAGATATCCTAACAGCAGTAACAGCAATATTGGAAAGTTTCAGATGTCTGCACTGGAGAAACTTAAATGAAGCGTCACTTAGATCTTCATTTGTCAGTTTCTGGAGGACCTGTCGTGCATATGGACCTGCTACACCAAGTACTCCCATCTCATCTGTCACGTTTTCTATTTCAACTTTGTATCCACCTCTTGTTACTTTCTCTTCTATCCATCTGCACATGAAACACAATACCGATGTTACACTTCTTATGAAAAAAACTCAATTTAATAAGGTTTTACTAGGAGTTATTTTTTTTAGTGTTCATTTTTCTAGCAGCTCCCAGTCCCACACTCTCAAAACCAACAAAACTATGTGCTACATTAGATAGACAAATCCATGGTTGATGTTAAACAGAGTTTTCTGGTAAGACCCTGATATAGGAACACAGGCATCTGAGATACAGCCGGGAAAGAACAGCATTTAAATTCTTAGAATAGTATTTTTAAGATAAGAGAAATAAGTGATCTCCTACAATGACAACTGATTTGGTTTTGGATCCAGAATGTGTTAATAAAATGTCGAGATACAAAAAGAGTAAGGAATAAACACAATGAACATAAGAAATCTCTAAATAAATTGCTCTGACAACAGAAATGTACAAGCAGGCTTGTTCCTTCCTGAATACAGCATTCAAAGTGTTGGCAGGGAGTTCAGTTTGGATTTAATCAAAAATAACAGCTGCAAATTGTCTTTCAGGAAGCTCAGAAAAAAAATAAAATGGGTATATTTAAAAATCTTATGGAGTACTACGCTGTTAAGCAGTATCACAAGACCTCAGGCCTAGGCAAGTACCAAACAGGACTGCAGAAAATCTGTAGAATTAAATACATTAGATCTGGCTCTGACATTTGTTTCCTGAATGTGTCAATGTTCCTACTGATTCCTGTGGGGCTGTTATGAAACAGTACATTATTCTTTGCCAGTTAGGGTAGTGAAATTCAGCCTTTAATGTGTTGATTCATTTTGATTAACTGATTTGCCATCAACCTCCAGTAAGAAGAGCACTAGAAATGTCAATTCCAATGCTCATCTACAAAAAGTAATTTTGTGAAGTCATCCTTCAACTGTTTTTGCTTCTTTCTTTCTTTCTGTTGTTTTGCTTTGTGACCCCAGAGCCCGAAGCAGAAGACATTACCACAGTATCAAGAAGACTGTGCTGTCTATCTGTATGGGCCGGGTCAGTGCCTCTGGGGTCATCCCTGTTAAGAGCCAATTTTCCCTTTTTTTGCGTAAAAGAACACACCAGAAAGGAACAGCCGTGCTATGTTACATCATATGATGCCAAAGACAAACAGGTTCAACAACAAAACCAGAACTACCTCCAGTAAAGTATATTACATAACTGTTAGCAAGTTATCCATCTTTTTACATCAGCCATAATCCAACATCCAACTGCTTATACTTCAGAATCCAAGTCAACCAAGTTTCTAAGAAACTAAAATCAATAAATGAGTAGAATTCTCGTGAACTTTGTAAAAAAATCATTGAGTAATAATTGAGAATTTGGAACTTAGTAAAAATGTTTCTGTAGTAAGGTGACTGAATAGCACTATGTACTTACTGCATTAAAAAATACACTAACCTCAGATCATGGAGTTCTGACCCTGACCCAGTTACAAGCATGAATTCTCCAGGATACAGTTGAGAGACAGTTAGCTCAGCATAAACTTTTCCTTTTGGTGTTAACATATGGCTTATATTTGTGGAACCCACCTACAGAGTAAAATTTGTGATTATTAAGGATGCAAAATAAAACCTTTGAATTCTTAAACATCATTAAATATATGTTTATTTGTCTTCATTTGAAAAAACAATTTTTTAATGTTTGCTCCGCTATGCCATAATAGGAGTGGAGAGATACACAGCTGGCTAATCTTAAGCTCTAGAGTAGAAACTTCACTTTTTCCCTTACAGAAAAAAAGGAAAATTTAAAAATAAGATAAATGAAGACCTTTATAAATATTTCTTAATTATTCATTACACAAGGCATCCTTAAGCTACATTTGTTCTTAGAATGCATTTTCAATTCAAATTCAATCAACTTTAGTTTGTTTTCTTAATCTAAATAAAAAATTCTTTATGTAATTGACATGAATATTCTTCTTCAAACCTGTCAATAAGGTTTTCAGGTCCCAAGAGAGTAACATTCCCCTCATTATAAATAGAGAAATACTGAGCAGGTTTATGCTTTTGTGGCCCTGATTTATGTATGCTTTTCTATTTTTTTGTGGTTGCTGACTATGAATCTATATCTCTGCACATTTGAATCAGATTCTGTATAGAAATTCAATCCCTAGAGACGAAATTTCAAGCAACAGTTACTTAGCAGTGACCATAAAACACACACATGTGTATGCGATGATACATATATCATCCATAGAAACAGAAATATGAATGTCCCATAGCTGTTGTGCTGGCCTGGTTCCAGAGGCTGAATTTAATCTCTCTTATTTCATTCTACTTTCACAGAACCTTGTCAATAGCCTAGTCAGTGGCCAGGTTCCACACAATGAATAGAGAAAAGGAAAATATTTCAGATATTATTTTGCAGGTCTTATTACATTAATTAATTATGTCATAGTTACTGGCATATTACAGGCATATAGTTGAATTTTCAGGACCTGATGCTGGTCACACTCAGTCCAGTTGCAATACAAGTATATCTCTGGTAACTCCACTGGATTATTTTATGATGGAGACAAGTATGAATGATACTAAAAATCAGGCAGCTTAAATAAAAACTGTTATGAATTTTATGTTATGAATGCTGTTATGAATGAACCCATAACAACTGTTATGGATTTTTAAGTGGACTCATGAATTGTACCTTCTGCTATGCCCCCTAACTTTCCCTTAGCATCGCTGATTAAACTCCATAGAAATCACTTTGTTGTTCCCATAATTTCCTGTTTAATCTTGATTCCCCTGTACCACAAAGATATATTCAGCAAGTGTTATCCATGTCCACTGATGATGCAGTTACTCTGCCTCTAGCCCAAGCTAGACCGAAGACAAACTTTCAATTCATATTGTTATCACAAATTTAAAACAGTAAAAATATGACCACATGGCAATTCAAGTTCTTCTTTCTCTTAAGATATTAATCTTGTGCCTTCCCATTCAGTTGACTTTAACCTTTCAGAAGAGCTTATCTGTCTTCAAAACTACAGTCTCATTGTAGTTGCTGTTTCCCTATGTTTTCTCCCTTTGGTGTCTGAAGCAACAAAAACCATCACCTACTGCAAATACTTAGAGAAATTCTGTGCTGAAATGACCAACCCCAAGACATCCTGCAACTGCAGGGTCACTTCTGAAAGGAACAATCTGCTTGCTGGAGGTGTATCTCTAAAGTTAGACAGCACATGACAGTGGTTGACAAAGGAGGAAATAAAAAAGACTCATGGAGCCCTACCAAAACTTGAAGACCAAGAATAAGAAACCTGGGGTAGTTTGTCACGGTATGCCATTTTTGAGAACAGGATCATACTCTGAGGATCTATGAACAGCCGTCTTGAGAAGAAACGATACATGTGAGGTGAAAAAGGAATCTCCTGAATACTTGCAACCCTGGCTGCACCAGGCAGCCAGCTGCAAAGCAGAATGGAGGAAAACAATGGGTTGCATCTGAAAAAAAACAGCATAGCCACTCCCTTGGGAATTCGTTCAACTGTGGTCAGGCAAGAGCCCCTTCCACTGTTCTTCTCTGCTGCTTGAGCTGTCACCATGAAGCACAATTTTAGGCAGGCAGCTGCCAAGCTATTCTACTGTAAAAAAATTCCAGGTAAGACTCACTTGCACTTTTTAGAAGATTCGAAACACAGGACGTTGTCTGAACATAAGGAAATATTTTTTACTATAAAAATAGGAAGCATAGGAACCAATTGCCAAGTTAACTCAAAAGCCATCTGAACACATTCCTAGCAACGAGCTCCAAGTGATGCTTGCCCAACAGAGGGTTGGACAAGACTATATCGAGAGGTCCCTTCCAACCTCATGCGTTCTGAGTCAATGATCTCTGCCAAAAGGTACTTCTGTGTACAAACTACTACTAGGTACTAGGTACCACCCTAATATAAACTTTGCTTGTGTGCTCTTAACTGAGTGCAATACATCTGACACAGAAGCTTCTCCAAGGGATCTGTGTATTTGGTATCTGAGATACATGGGAATAATATTATGCTTCATTTTCCATATGTGAAACAGAGCTTGTATAAGTGCTACATTGCAACAGTTACCACTGTCCCATTTACCTTTGGAACAACATTTGCAAACAGATGATCAAGCAGCTTAACAGAATCTGCGCCTTTTACTTTAAACTTGCCAAATGGTGACAGGTCAATCACACCAACTTTTTCCATAACCTGTTTATACTCACGACCCACAGGGTCAAACCAATTTGTCCGCCGAAAACTGGGTCTGAAACAGAGTATTTAGACACATAAAACACAATTTAGAAATTTTGTGCTCTTTTCAGCAAATTGTAGCCTTCCGTTTTCTCAGTTTAATAATCATCCAAAAGAGACAGACTTTCCTAATTGTAGGTACCTTACCCAATATTTTCCTTAGTCTAACACAGCTTAATAATTAAAATCCTTTAACAACACAGAAAGATATGGGTTGATATTATATCAGTCACTTTGTATAACAAACTGTGAACGGTTCAAGTGTTCGTAAGTAGTAGTCCATCACGAGTAAATTGAAGCATACTTTGCTGATGAATCATTTATTTAAGTTTGAGGTCTCAAGGGCTTTATTTCTGAACAGAAAAATGTGTCTCTTTATTCCTTTATGAGCCTCATTTAGATTAGACTCCAATATCCCCACAGAAAATATTTATTTGCTGGAAACTCCCTGATGCAGGCAGGTAACTAGGTGGGTAGGCACCGAGAAGGGGAAAAAAAAAAACCTAAAGAAGATTGGGCTGCTCCTCTCCAGAGACTTACGCAGAGAGGAATGAACTTTTTCTTGAAAGTATTATACTGTGCTACTGATCAAATAGTAAGAGATGGAGAAAAATGCACATTTATAACGAACAAGTTGTTTTCCAAGCTCTTCCTTGAGCTATGTTGCTTCCTGGTATCTCAAACCTAGAACAATTACAAGATACCTTGATGTGTGTTTTGAAATGTCTGCATTATCAGAATAAAATGTATTCTAAACTATGGAAAAAACAAGAATGGAAGACCAATCTAATAGATACCTGTTCCTGAAATTAATGATAAATGCATGCTTCTCATTTAATTTAAATTGCCTGCCTCCTGCGATCATGACAATTTTTCAGGGGAGAAGAAAAAGTAATCTTTCATTTACTTGTATCCAGTCTCATCTCCAGGTTTGTAGAACCAATGAGGTTGCTCCCATCCTGCATGAAATCCCATTGAACACTCTAACTTTAGCAAATCATACAGCCCACTGGTTCTCTCGGTTGGTCTTCCAGCAAATCTTTCTTCTTTAGGGTAACCAACTAGAGGGAGAAAAAAAACAAAATAAAATAAAAATCACCAAAAGCTATGGCATACTAAGATCATCAAACAAGATAGAAAACACGTCTATAGACAGAGAAATCTAGATACAGGCTTTGCTGCAATCCACCTTTGGAACATAAATGTATTTAAAATGTATCTTCTTACCAATGTTGTTAAAGCCGTAAGATTCTCTTGCTTTGGCTGCTGTGTACTCTGTAGTGGTCCACTTTCCATAGCGGTTTGGATCTACTTCTATCAGGTCAAATGGAGGCTCACCCTCAAGGATCCAGTCACTGAGGTACTTTCCTATGCCACCAGCATGTATAATGCCATACCTTAAAGACAGGAAAAAGCCCTGCAGTGACAAGTCTTTTATGTTTTGCTTTTTATAATCAGTACTAACATACACTACAAACACAGACCCCCAAAGTACTTTAAATTTTTCCCTCTGTTTTTAAAATTTGGTCTGTTTCATCTTATTTTCAAAGATTAAATACTGTATTAATGGATATTTCTACAGCTCCACTGTCAGCAGCAGAATGTCATTGGTAATGTACAGCAGTGGCAGTTTAATGACGAATAATCATTAATACTAAATGATTTAAAACTCTTTTGATACCTTTATGATACCATCATGTCTTCAAAAAATTGCCAAAATATCTTTCCATCTAGAAGATGTGACAATTAATTATTAGTTGTTTGTGAAATGCTCCCATGAGCCCAACAGAAAAATCCTTGAACTAACAGTAAGTCTGTCCCAAATCAAGTTTAGATTAACATGCAAAAATTAAACCATGCAGAATAATGAAGCTAAAACCAACTTAAATTGCTGGTCATCAACTTTGCAATCTGAATTCTATGTCTTCAGTTAAAATAGGCAAGGGCCTCACCAAGAAAAAAAAAGAAAAGCAATCATTTAATTATAATGCATATGCATAAGAAGAATGAATCCATAATATCAATTATATCACTTTGATATAGTATCTTATCCATTATTTACTTATTTATCTAAATAAAATAGAAATATAAAAAAACTGAGTACATGAAATAATTCTGCCAACTACAGTCATTACAGTGCAGTTCAGTACGAATCTTCCGACTCAGCACAAACTTCTGTCACTGCAGTGGATGCAGGAAGGATGAGTGCTTGTAAACTGCCACTACAGAAGAGTTAGCTGTTGCTGGTGTTAATTCAATTTAGCAACTTTTATTCATGGGCATAAGCTTTGGTACCATGAAAGCTTATGATGCCTTCAAATACAGCTATAGAAGAAATCTTAGCCCGTTCAAGTCTGCCCGTGCCATTCACCGCAGCCAAAAGCAAAGGAGAACAGCAAAGAGATCGCTGCATGACTGTGAGTGATGACAGACTGAACACAAAGAGGACTTTTATCTCAGCTGCGGACTGCTGAGCTGGTGGCAGGGTAGCCCCAGGAGCAAGAGAGTGCAAGGGAGGGTGCCCAGCTACTACAGGTACAGCCCTGCTACTGGACTGAGAGGTCTCTGCGTTCTGCAGAGTTTTGCAGCACTGACTGTGCAACCTGTTGATTTTGGTGCTCTTAGCTGGGCCTACATTATCAGAGATTCTATATTACACAGGGTGCCCAAATCCCTCTTTACCTCAGATAAGAGGGAGCTGATTGTGTAAATACAACCACTGCAATTCTGCTGCACAAGAATGAAATATGTTTTTCACGGACAGGATATTACAAGTAGCTGTAAAGAGTAGTGCAGTGTAGGAATCTCAGCCTTCTCACTATGTAGAGAAAATTTCCTTAATGAACATGTACTGTTCCTCTCTAGTTTTTCTTCTCTCCTTTCAATCCCTCACAGATTAACTCCCCATTGCCCCTGTCACATTCTTGAGTCTTGCTGATGAGTCGTTGCTTCTCACCCACTTTCAAGTCATTCCATTCCTATTCCTAGGAAATCTGAGTTTCTGCGCACTGGTGTTTCTAGAGTCCTAGTCCCAGGTTATGGAATAGTTTCACTGCTTTGAATTAAACTCTTCTGAATAAAATCCTAGACTACTCTTGTTAGTATTTTCAAAGCTGTAAGTAACTAAAAATGGGAAGCATTGAGCAACCTTAATAATAAATAGCGCTACAAGCTCTGCTAACTATACTTAACTTATTTGCATGTTAAAATGCCTAGCAAGCTGCTAATTTTAGATAATAAAAATCCTCTAATCTAAAAGCACTAAGTCCTCTGTCACAATGTCCCTGCTAGTTGACTGTGAGATAACGATTTGCTAATGCACACAAAAAATTACAACACTGGTAGAAACACTGCAGTGACCCAGAAGCATAGAACAGAGAGTCAAAAGTCCCTGAAAAGCAGACAAAGTAATCCAATGACAGCCACATAATTGCAACCTGAGTCTAAACATTTTGAGATTAATCAATCTCCTGAAACAAGTTGCTTAAAGAAAATTAAACATGTAAGACTAGTCTTCAGTTTTTTAAATATGGAATTTGATTCTGCTCCCACTGACACCAACAAAGAAAAACATGCTCCAAAGTCTGGCCACAGAGTAATGAACTTAGACAGTCTTTGTGGTGAACAAGGTCTAGGCAAACCGCTTTTGTAACTATAAGTTCTGCAAATGTTACTGAAAGATAACATTATTTTTTTTTTAAATCCAAGCAGCAAAGGTGAATACCTTTCACAATAAATCATTGCAAAATTACCAAGCTCTTTTATTTTGAGGGCCTCAGAAAGCACGTTAGTGATTCTGCCTTATCTTACGATCTGAGGGTTTGTTTGGTTTGGAATGAAAGAAAACTGGAAAGAGCTGGACTGGATTTTGAACAGCAAATTAGGCAATTGGAAAAACAATGTAAACAGAATGTGTTCAATAACATATGCTTGAAATTGTATTTGGTTCATTCTATCCATCTTGAATCAATGGTCAAACTAAGACAATTAAAGAGATGTGGGTGTTTTACCACTGACTCCAGCGTAGACATAATAAATAAGATGAAAATCACATTCAAGGAAAACACTATAGCAAGTGGGAGAATAACATCAGTAAACCACTTATTTCTATTGTTGCACTGCCCTAATTATTTGCTTTCCTCCAAAACCCAGCAAGGTAATTTTTCTGCTCCACTTTGAACACTCAGATACGTTGGATTTGTATCCCTAGAGCAGTCAGTCACATGCTATGCTGGAATGTCTTCTGTCTAACACACCTTCAGTTCTTCACACAAAACTGTATACTGCACATTCATTTTTGTCCAACTTCAGTGAAACCAGTTTTACATACAACTAACAGCTGTTAAATACAGTGTAATTCAAAGCAAGAAGTAAAATTAACTGGAAAGTACAAAGTACTTTCAAACTCAGTACTTTTGTGACTTTAAGTTGCTGCACAGACTACAAAGTACTACTATTTCTTGTTGCTTCATAAATTGTCACAGATATTGGCCTCCAGATTTAAGGGAGGAAACAAAAAATTACTGAGACTAGTGAAGTAAGAGAGAAGGATGAGCTTACATGATACAGGTTGTGGTTATTAAGACTATTTCAAATTACATTTAACACAAAATATGTGCAAGACAACTCCCAAGCCCATAGAAATGCACAAAGCTTGAGCTGACTACCATTTTAACAATATGACAGACAAAAGTTGTCGCAAAGAACTTACTCACCCAAAACCAATAGCTACCCAGTAATTTCTGACACCCTGATGTGGCCCCACCATAGGAAGAATGTCTGGAGAATAGGTGATAGGACCTGCAATTGTGTTTATGATGTCTGCTTTTCTCAAAACGGGGACCATTTCCATAGCAGCCTCAATATGCTCCGTTATTCTGTCTAGATCAGACTCAAAGAGTTCTTTTCCAAAACCTGCACAAATATTTGATTCTTATTATATATACCTACTTACACAGAGAACACATACATTTTCAATACAGTTATGGTATCTATCTATATATAACAGTTTTATGGGAATAATCAGGGCGTCTGTTCAAGCCCTTGCCATCCTGCTCAGGAAAAATGGTGTGCTTAAAACCCTAGTTACCTGCAGGATCAAGTTTATTTGTCACTGCAATTATACTATCCTTTAAACATATTTGTTTAACCCTAAGGTCATGCAAATTCAACAATGAAGTAGAAAGGAAGTGAAGACACACAGAAACTTTCTTCTACATTAATAAGGCCCACTTATTTTTCTCAATATGCCAACAATTTGAGGAGGGGAAAAAAGATAACTTCCTGTATCTGCTTATAATTTCCACGAAACCATATGAATTTCTGGGTATATTTCACCCCTCAGTCTGGGCTCTAAGCATGGCTGAACATTCTGATCATTCTGTAGAGGCATTTGATACTACTGGAGACAGTAAATTCAGGAAGCTGTCACAGGGCTATCCAAAACTGAACCATATTAACTGCCCTTCCTTAGGAAATGTTGTGGTTTTTCATAACAGCAACACTAATGACTTAGTATAACTTTCTGTCTGGAAGTGAATGGAAAGCTGGAGCCTAGATATAACACAACGATTTATGTTTTTCAGTAAGCAGCTGTATGGCAGAGTTAGGGTACTTTTGTATTCTATACGTATTTACAGCTCTCTTGCACTTCTATCCAAGTACAGCATTTTGTCTTAGATATTCCTTTGCTGTTCCTATTTGACAATCACATTATCTCTGGGGTAACAACAAAGAGCCCCTGTCAGCATGTTGGAGAGAATTGTAACTTAGAAAAATCTCTATTCAGGCAAAAAAGGCTATATATTGCAGATTTGGTGGCTGCCTCTGATCACAACACACAACACCTCTTCAGGAAGTAGGCTAAAACCATATTGTAGTAGGCTTTTCTTACATTTGCATTTCTATCATCTTTTATCATTAGAGTTAAAACTATCCTTTGAAAAAAGTTTTTGCATTACAATCATGCATTGCAAATATTTTGTATTTTCCATCACATAAGGCAGCATGACAGCCTGGGATTTCTGTGCATTTAAATGTGTGCTAGTGCTTATTAAGTTTAAAGATTTAATGTTCTTAATCACCTGGTGGGACTCCATTTGTTACCCATGACTCCTGCAGCTTCATCTTCTCCTCACTTTCATATGGACCAAACAAAAGACCATCCCTTTCTTGCCGCAGATAGTATGACCCTTCTAAGTCACGAATCACGGGCAATTCTGTTTTTAGGGCCTTCACTTCAGGGATAGTTGATGTCACAACATACTGATGATGAACAGGTATGAGAGGGTGCTGCAGGCCAATCATGTTGCCTATGTCACGGGCCCAGAAGCCTAGAGAAGAAGAAAACAAAACTAAAATAAAAATATTCAAACTCTAATTTCAGTGAATGGAAAATGTCAGTAAAGTATTTGCAGTAAACACTGTGCTTTTATGTCTGACAGGTTTTTTCCCCATACTTCTAATTTTCACTTTATTTTACCTATTTTCTAGCATGTTTTTCCCTCCATAATTCCGTGTCCTTTTTTCCTAATTATACTACTATATATTATCATAGTATACACATATTAAAAAATATAATTGGTAAATTATAAATTAGGCTTCTGAAAGTTCAGAAGAGAACTTGATTAACAGTTCCACAAACTCCATGGCTTATTTCAGCAAAGTATGTCTGCAGTGTACTCCTAGCAAAGTCAGAGACACTTAAAAACCAGAATAAATTAATTCACATCGTGAGTGTTAACCAAGCCTCTTACTATCAACCAAATGAGCTACTCCGCTTTACCAAGACAGTAGTCAACCCCAACAGACTAAGGCAGTGCTTTTCAGACAGCTGTCCTCAAGAACCGGAGTTTTTCTCGTCTTTCACATGCATCATGTGACTCGCATTAATTACGTCTCTCACACAGCAATCAATTCATTATTATGTTTGCATTGGTGAATAGTCAAGTGTGCCCCTCCCCAGCTGTCCAATTAGAAGTTCTGATACAGACTGTGACCAGAAAACGCAAGCAACTATTTCCCTGCCTCCAAAACTGGCTCAAGATCCTTCATGCCTTCCATGAGACAGAAGTTAGGGAAGACCTCCTTCTCCTCTATTAAGGTTAAGCTGGTAAGGCACGTCCACTTAGTGAGGTACCTGTGTCAGAATGAAGCACTGGAAGCCACTGAACTGCCAAACACTGCTTTGGGCTCTGCATCATGGCCTACGTCTGCTGTGAGGCTGGAACAAAACAGACATGGGAACCAGACAGGTACAACTGACTGGAACGGCAGCTGCTCGAAGACGCTTTGAATATCCCTCAGCCCTGCTCACCTGACTTTTAGATCAAGGAGCAGAGGTCTCAAGAGTGGGAGTGAAAGGGGAAAATCCAATGAAATAAGAGTTTCAGGGGAGTCTGGGAGTGAGGGTTGGAGGAAGACAAAATAAAAGATAAAGAAGAGGTAGCAGGGCCTTCCAAATAGAAAGCTATGTGCCATATGACACCAAGCAAAAGAAGGCAGGTCAGCCTGGTTCCTGTGTAACCAGCTGACTCCAAACAGCTTGAAACAAAATATCTCCAGCAAGATTTTCTACCCAACACAGCTGTCCTTTCTCCTGGGGCATACACTTCATGCTGCCCAGTTTAACTTGCAACTTTTCTTCCCTTTGCTGCTTACTTGTCTTAACCAAATTCTCCTACCTCTCTCTTAAATTCCATACTCTCCAAGACCTGGTAAAAGTTTCTCAGTACCCCAAGAGCACAAAAAGGCATAAATGATCCTGAATATCTTCACCTGAGACTTCCACCCATACCTGTGGGCACCCAAGTCCCATTCCAGGTCAGCTCAGGTCCTTTAGAACCTGTCTGAGCTGGTTTGATCGTGTGCCTGTTTACAGCTCTGTCACAACCATGCCTGTGCCTGGCCATGGAACTCATTGATCCAGACCCTGATTCGTGGACTACTTCTCAGCTTGACCTCAGCTCAATCTCAGCTCTGCAGTCCTGTCTGTTTATTACTGGGCACCATCTGACCTCGGTTACCGTCACCAGGCCTGCTCCTGACCTGTGGTCACATTCCTGGCTTGGCCTCAGCCTGGCTTCATCACTATGGATCTGGCCGTGCCTCATCTCCACAAGTCCACCTGGAGGCCTGGACTGCAGGCTGACCCCAGCTGGAGTTACCCTGCTTGGCTCCCTGTCCTGTGGGAAGCAGCCGGCTCGCGTCGCTTGCTGACATTAACTGGGGAATACATCCTCTCACCTCTAGCATGGCATAAAGCCAGGACAATTAGGAAAGTTGTATTGGGCTGTGCTGGCCTTGTGCCATTCCCCCATGCCAGTCTCTTATTTAATATTACGAACCAGCCTCAGGGTCTAACGCCCACAGTTTTTAAAAATGCAAAGTTTCCAAAGAAAACGTTTTCTGTGGTGACTGACTTAACAATTACTGACAGCCAGCTAAGGCAAAGCAGCAGTGGAAATCCAGCACCACCTTCAAGAGATCTGTTGAGCTAAGAGCCCCTGCCCAGCCGATGCTAGAAACCAGCACCTGTTGCAGCTATCATTTGTAAGGCTTTTGCTTCTTCATGACACCTCTGCATTTGGAGGAGACTCCTTGCCAGAACACTTGTTATGCCAGTTAAATTGGTTGAGGCATGATGATGCCGTAATCATATAGAGTGAGTGATCAAAAATATCCTTTAAGGCTACTGAAACATGACTTATCTTCTCCTATACAGAAGACAACGAAAAAAACTGAATACATCTGCATTTCTAGCACCTATGCAAGGGTTTCCTTCATTACACATGACACACGCAAATGTGGATGTAAGTGGCAACTAAGAATCTTTAGAGAAATTCTTTTGTTTTGGGCATTTTTGTGTTACCTACAAATAAAACTATTTTAAGGTAAGGTCAGCTTAATGATCCAAAGAGGAGAGGAAAAGATGAAGTAGCAGAAAATCAGGTCTTTGAAACTTAGTTTTGTTTCTTTCTTAATAATAAGAAATTTCTTAGCAATTAGATTTGCAGAATGACATTACAAACACAGCTGATTTTAAAATGTTTTTAAGTAAGAGACAGATAGTTTAGGTTTGTTTAAAATAAAATCTCCAGTACTGTACTTCTAAAAAAAGTCACACTTACGGTAAGTCCTTTTTTTAATTGCTTAAAATATCAAAAGGTGACATTTACTAAAAGAAAAATATTACAGTTTCTTTGTTTAAGATTTTTGAACAAAAACAAAAATGGCAGAAGGAAGAATATATTTTCTGAAACAAAATTCTAATTGGAAGCAGATGTCAAGTCCTATCACGCGTAGTAGAGATAAATGAAGGCATACATTTATATCTCTAGAACATTTGTGGAAAATAAATTGTAGACACTGCAAACACCTGATGCCGAAATATTTAGTGGTAGTATTACTTAGCATATCTGCTGAAGTATGTAATCTGACTATTTCTTGGTTCTGAAAAAGACAATCTTCTACTACTTACATATAAATGGTTGTATATACAGTGTGTACATGTCTGAAAATACATGCTTGTATACACCCACCCACACTGCATATGTAAACCAAATTCACTATTTTTGCAGGCTTTAATCAAACATTCCATTATAAGCAGGCTGCAAATAACTTCAGCAGGCTCAGTATAGTTGCTTCATGTCAGGGATTATTTATTAGGCATCTGCTTTCCTCTAAAATGGAAATCTCACATAAGGAACAGCTAAAGATTGGTTGAAACCAGTTTGTTCCAGTTCTGCAGCAGATGTCAGTTGCAGGGTGAGGCGAGGAGGGGGGGAGGGAATGTAAAGAGCCTTCTGATGTACTCTCCTCTGCAACATGAGGCTAAAATTATACAAGTCATGATCTGCAGTGGAATGAGGCAAGGCTGAGAAAAAGAATGAATGTTATCTGAGAAAACATTTTTAACAGATATGTGTTATACAGTATCGATTTTACATCATTAGCCGGAATATTAAGCACTATGTGCTTCAAATACTCATTTTGGATGAACAGTTAACCACACAAGAGAATTAAGTAAATATATTGCTAATTTAATAACTTACTAAAAATTTTTTTAAAATCATGAAGAGCCCACAAGGGTGCATTCTAGTATTTGAAAATAAGCTCTGAAAAGCATTTACCAGAAAGCCCTGCCTAATATCAACTTGATATATTAGCCGAAGAAAGATAACTACACTACAAAAATGTAAGAAAATTACTACATCTGTAGTAATTACTACGATGCAGAGCCAATAGTTAGGAATAACGAGTGTCTAGAAGTTCGTGGCCTAAATAAGTCTGATTGCCAAGAGAGCTGCCTTTCCATTTCATAATCTTGGATCACTTCCAGACCAATATATCCACACTGTGTAACAAATGACATAAGGATCCTATTTGTAAGAGAGCTTGTGATTTTGTAACTGAATGCTGTTCCATAATTCATGCCTGAAAGCTCTGAACTGGCAGTCCAAAGGCAATCAAATATGGACACCTCTCATCTTCCAAGTGCCTGACTTCGTGATTTATTTAAAAATTTTTAGTTTGGTTTCCCTATCTGTGTGGTTGATTGCCTTCTAAAAATCATACCAAACTCTTCTAGTCCTCTTTCTCTCCAAAATTCATTATGTGGCACTCATGAGCAAGCTTAGAGATTCAGATCTTTGTTATTTTAGTGAGGCATATAGCAATAGCAGGTAATCACCTACATAAGGAAGGCAAATGATAAGAACGTGCGCTTTTCTATGGGTTTTCCAGTAGGTCTCTACTGAAAGCGTGGAATGATTTAACATAGGGCTGTCTATATCCAGACTCAAAGAGAAAGACCTGTAAAACACATCTCCTGAGAGTCCAGTAGTTTTATCCCACTCTCTCTAAATTTCTCTCTTTTTTTTCCTGCCATCTCAAACTCTACTCTTACTCCAGTCCTTACATCCTTCTTTAGCTATTTTGTCACTATGTGCTAGTCAGTCTCCCTCATTTGTCAAGTTCTGCCCCAGCAGCCTTCTCTTCCTTCAAATCCACTCCAATCAGCCCCTCCCTTGCTATTACGTATTACACCGGTCTTTCATGCTTAAATAGCTCAGTTTTCCACTCAGTTTCACATACAACCATTCCTTGAGTATCCTTACTAATCATTTCGTCTGAAAAGCTCCTAGCTCCTGTTTCCTTAATGAAACATATCATATACCTTCCCACTATCTCCCTGCTGTCATCCCCCCTGCTGCCATCCCCTGGAGGTTTGAGGGTCCTTATTCAGCAAGTCCTGGAGCATGTAACTGTTCCACTTGCTGCCAGTGCTCCTGAACACCTCCAGAAAACTTTCCAAGGCATTTTGCTCTCCCAGCCTATTCCCCTTCCAGTCCAATTCCCTCATAATTCCAATTTTCAGTCATGGTATTCTTCCCACCAACAAGAGGAGTCTCTGTCTCACTTACCTTCTTCTTCTTATCTGCCTTGCACTAGAAATGGGTGCTTTTATTTTTTTCTGTCCCACCACAAACATACAGAAAGGAATTATAAAGACATATTCTTGCTCTCTGTTCACTTGTCCCATTTGAGTGAGAAAGTCAACTTGAGACATCACAGCTTCCAAGTGAAGCCTGATAATTCACTGCAATGGGAGGTATGCAGGACTCATGCCCTAAAAATGCAGACATGATCCAGTTTGAGGCAGAGTCAGCGAAACTTTAATCTATATGGTAAATATTCAACATGTTTTCAAATAATTGAAAATAGAAAATCTTCTACTAGGAAGCAGAAAGGATGCTTCATATAAGACCTGCCAATTGTTTCACCAATAATACATTTTTCTATGCTTGTATAAAGCAGCATTAAAAAAAGTGAGTAAGTTTAGATTGAATACAGGTTTTTAGGCTTATTAAGTTGCATAGGAAAATGAACACAGATCCAAAGGACACTTGACCAAAAGTTCTTTGAAGCAGAAACATCGGTTTGGCTTCTTTAACACAATGAAGAATAACATTTGCATACCTAAATAAAAGCGCCTTCGAGTCAGGCAATTTTTATGATGTGCAAAAAATGTTAAGCCAAGCACGTGTCTAAAATATGACTCAAAGGACAACACAAAATCTTCCATTTTGAGGATATGTGGATAGAGTTAAATCATAGACAAAGATAATAGTAGAATATGCAAGGGCAAATCCTCAGTTTCTTCGAAGAAACAGTGAAGAGATTTCTACTTCATTCGTACATTCTGGCTCCCTTTCTAGGTATGTTTCATTACATTTTAGAGGACTGCATGGGCTGTTCCCATGTTGGGCGCTGGAACAGGCTCCCCAGGGAAGCAGTCACAGCACCAAGCCTGTCACAGTTCAAGAAGCATTTGAACAACTCTCTCAGGCACATGGTGTGACTCTTGGGGATGTCCTGTTGGACTCAATGATCCTTGTGGATCTTTTCCAGATCAGGATATTCTATGATTCTGTGACTTTAGACAGTAGATTCTCTCCTACACAACTTACTGTAGACCAGTACAGGTCTCTTTTCCTACTAAAATCTAACAAGGCAGTCTGATTACAAACTGCTGGAGACAAATCATGGTAAATATTTTTATTGCCTATTCAAGGGCAATTAATATAAGAGCTAGATTATTACCATACTGTGAAGAAATATGTGCAAACCACAAACCAAGTGAATGTTCAAAAACATATATATTCCTTATGCATGTAACCCACACAATTCAGTACAGGTGCTTTGTGTCAGCTAGTTTGTAAATCCGAAAAGCACTCAAATGCTTATGTTAAATCCTACCTGCAGTATTCACAATTCTCTTTGCTTGAATTATCCCGAGTGGAGTTTCAACTTCCCATGTCCCGTCTGATCGGGAGTTCAGATTAGTCACTTGGACAGGATAATTTAATTGAGCACCGTATTTTCTGGCTCCTGCAGCCAAGGCCATAGTTAGAGAATAGGGATCAATGTGACCGTCTCCAGGGTTATACAGGCCAGCTAAAACCTAAGTGAAGGTAAAATACCCCAAATGAAAGAAAGTAAAATTAACCAAAATTAGATAGTTTTTTAAAAACCACTCTCTTTCTTGAATATAGTAAACTGTAAGAAGTCAAAACAAATTTTCAAAATATATAATATCACCCTCTATCCAACTTAACAATGGCCTATGAAAGTAAAACTGCTCAGATTTCCCACGCAATCAAAGATTGTAATGCTTTAATATTAGAGTATTATAGACATAGTAATTAAAGGTATGTACTCCAGCATACAATATGCACTAAAATTCACGAGATTCTGTTTTTAGGCTATAATACATCCGTTTTTCATTGAAAAACAAGAATCTGTTGTACAATTTGTATAAAGAAAGGAGACTGTCCATGTATATATTTGATAGACCAATATTTAATTGCAATGGAAGTTGTATTTCATAAAACTGGCTTCTTTACCTTATCCATGTTCAATAAGGGAAATAGCTCTTGCACTTTCTCAGGTGTGATTAGATATTGCTCTGTTGGGTGCCAACCAGCACGAGTCATTTGGTATTTGAATTCATCCACCCTAGTAGGGGTTGAAGCAATTCTGATACTGCCAGGCTGATGAAACCCCACAGGCTAGATCAAAGAGAAACAGGAAATTACTGAAAGAACCTTTACTGATTGCCATAAATATATTTTTCTGTGCTAAGGGGAGTCTACAGGAATTTTTCCACTAACATCACAGAAAAAAATGCAAGTAAGCTAGAGGCCCTTGAAGGAACAGGCCTTAGATATAGACTCCTAGAGAAAATAATTTTTCAAGAAATTATCAAATTAACTTCCTAAGTTAATGCATACTATCTTCAAAACAGTTGCAAGAAGCATTTATCGAATACCATGATACATTCACTTTTACTAACAACTAATTAATATTTGATATATGCACTCATACACTTTCAAAAATCGAATCAGATGCATCTCAAAATTAAGTACATATGGTAGACTTTATTTTAAAATCTATCATCTGTATAATTTCCTATTGACATGTTCCAAAATGTATTTAACTAAGTGCCTTCATAAACACAATGAAAAATCACTCGCCTTTTTTGTCTTTTTAATAAATTAAACATTCTTACAGAGCTGGACACTGAATGCTTACTTTCCTTCACCTTTCTATGTTACCTCACAAGACAATAATAGGGCTGAATAAGTATTTTACTGGAACTCACAATCTTGTGTGGCAGCTTATCTAGCTGAGTAGCGGAAAGAAGAAAAAAGCATCTTATGACAAATATAAAAAGTATCTGTCATACATATATATGACAAATATAAAGTAAACATAAAATTTGTAGACTAGTACAGTGAGGTTCATTCAATTTCTGCTGCCATCCAAAGCAAGCACAAGTTTAGTAAATTAAATCTATACGGCTGAGAGATACCAGAAGAAAAAGATGACTCCCGTGTTTCTCTGCATTCCTTAAGTCACTAAATAAAATAAATATCCATTCCTTAAGTCACTAAATAAAACACATCTCTGAAAGGGACTGGAAGAATTGCAGCAATCTTCTCAAGTACAGACTGCATCATATCACATGAATTTTTAAGCGGTCATATTTAAGGCAGGAATGTATCATAATCAATCCATTCATTCCAGATTCCTGATGTTATTTTAGCTCGTGTACCCAGTTAAAGCTGCAGACTCTCTGCTGTGTCTTGAGATGTTTTATGAGCACGATCTTCCTAAATTGTAGAGGGATCTGGGAAACCATCTACAATATGTAGAGAGCAGACATGCAGAAGAATGTATTTCAATAAAAACGGACATACTCCTACTTCACATCCTTATCAACTACATTTTTCTGTAAGACTATCACTGCAGCTGGTATTGCTCTGAATTAAGACTTTGGAAGTTAAGGAGATTACCTGTCCGGTCTCTTCTTCCAGCTTCTCATAGAGTTTGATGCTGTAAGCATGGATTTTCTTCAGGTTGATTCCAGGATGAAAATAAGTAGTTAAACCAGCCTCAAATAAGAAATAGGAACAACATAGATTAGAAATGCAGTGTTCTTTGCCTCCTTCCAACAGTCATTTAAAAAGGAACTGCCAACAGAGTGTAAAGAAAAACAACACATGGATATAGCCAACTGCTACAAAAATAAAAATAAAGTCCTTTCTCTACTCATGCCATTTTTGTTTTCTGCACAGGTGTTTTTCCATCTGTCTTTTCTCATCAAATCTGCCCACCCATGATACTGTTGCAGTTGTTCTCTCCTCTAGTTTCCTTTCTTCCTTGAATTATTTATTTGACAGCTTCAAGTCTTTTGAAAGAGACATACAAACTTCATTTCTGATCAACTAAATCAAATTACTAACTTTAAATGTCCTGTAGTATGGTCTTTTCCTTCTTACAAATGGAGGTGAGAGAGAAACCAAACCTTTAGAAAGACCAGACCTTCACAAGAGCGATTACATTCCTGGGGTGTATGCAGCAGGGCAGGGGAAGACGATGATCTTCTATTCTCAACAGTTGTCTCATGCGGCAGTTAAAGAGCAATTGCTGCATTTTTGAAGTAGTTTAAAAAATTATTGTATGTATTTTGTCAATCACTTTACTAGGTTTGACTTTAGGAATCTGTCAAGTTCTTTCAGATTTATGCAAAGGTAAAATCAAGAAGTCATTACAGCCTCTTCAATATTTAAGGAAACTACTCCGCTGCCTACAACAGAGATGGTTGCACCAACCTAATGACATTCACAACTGTAGACATCTAGTCCTTAAAAGAACAGAATTAAAGTGTGTTACTGAAATTAAGCATATGTCTTTGTACATCCTGAACTTGTCAACTCACTAAAACCCTTCTGCAAGTGAGACAGCAGAAATGTAATATTACCACAGGTTTTCAAGATAACTACACTGATCTAAATATTTTATATACATAGTGCATTTTGTGCTAACTAAAATAGATCTCATTCACAGATTAAGGTTGCTTCCATTACAGGAGCTAGACACTGGGGTCTGCCTTCTGAATTCACTGCCATTCTGAGAAAAAAAGACATCAAGAAATTCATAGGTAAAAAGTGACACACATTGCAGAATTTCGGTAGTTTCCTTCTAAGTTGCCCAGTGTGTATAAACATTAAATACTCTTAATTTTAATGTGTCAGCTCTGTTCTGTGTTACATGTTTTGAGGATTTAACTTTTAAAGCTAGTGGAATACCTGCAAACATATGGATAACAAAAGAAAGATTAAGTGGTCTTTAAAGATATATTTTAATTCAAACTAATTTGATTGTGCTAGGAAGCTATTAGATGTTACAATTCTCTGTAATTATATGAATATATATGGTATTCATAAGGTCACACGTCCTCATTTTTTTAAACTATCTTCTGCCCATCTTTCTTTGTGCAGATTCACATCTAAGACAGGATCTTCTTCAGAAAGTTAGCTTCAAATTGTTCTAAGCAGATAGCTTACACTAAGATATTATTTCCATCAAAAACATAGATCATATTCACTGACATGATAGGTAGTCAGTATCTTCATAGCAAAAGGGTCATTACTGCCTGGCATTACTGATTGTATGTCTTGATGTCAGCCATGGTGTTGAAAGCTGTTCCTACCTTTGTTTGTATGAATTTTATCTTTCTGATATCTCAATTTACATACAACATCAGAGTGCACCAGATTACTGAAATGCCCAGATAATCCAATGGAAAAGAGTGTAAAATCAATCATTTGTCAGTATCATATTTTCCAGTTCTATCTACATTCTACTCACAAATTCGACTCTAAGTATGTTTGGCAATGTTCGTTACCTCAACAGTCTTAGTTTAAGAAGTGATCGCACAAACCTGTAGGAGGGAGATTCATCCAGTAAGGGCCCCACCAAGTACAAGGCAGGAAAGTCGGTTTCAGAAAGTCCCTGGGCTAAATTAATAGTCAGGGAAAAAATATTCCTTGTTCTTTTCTTCTTATTATACAGGATCATTAGCATCATACAGGACACAGCTGAAGACTAGGTATTTGACTAAATGTGGTTTTTATCTTATTTGATACATGTGCATTCACATTGTGAACGCATTTATTTTAGTTACCTTAGACTAAACCCCAGGGCTGTTTCACTGCAGAAATTTTAACTAAAACCTGTTTGTCTTCAAAAAAATACATTCTAAGGGCCTTCTTCCAGTCTGTACAGAATGAAGAAATAAATAAGCCTTGAAATATTCAAATTTCTTTAGCCATGTACAATGCCTAAGAGTAATTCATTTACTTCTATATGCAAACCTTGTTATCTCATATTGCTTTTACTGTATTCTTTTATTTACGTAAACATCTTCTGACCTTCTGTTATTCTTTCAAAAGTGGTAATATACCTTCTAAACATAACAAAATTCCATTTTAGTGGTCACTATTAGTATAGTCACTTTGAACTAAATGAGCCACAAATAATTTGTAATTTAGCTACAAACCCATATATATTCAAGAGCATTTAATTGCAGAAATTAAATAAATACTTCAATCTCTTACACTTTTAAGTGAAGAAAAAAAAAATTAAAAGCATTTGATGCCTTTTGGGTTGAGATAACAAATGTTTCTGATTCCAAGAGCGCAGCTGGGAGACAACTATAACCTGACTTCACTACATAAAAATTAAAATAATAAAATAATAAAATAATTATAATGTAACAAAAAAATTGAATGCATCCTCAGGAGATCTCTCTTAAATTTCATATTCAAAGCAGGGTCAGCTAGCTGCAGGATCAGACCACATTGCTCAAGATTTTTTCCAGCCTGGCCTCTGAGAATCTTCAAAGACAGAGGCCGCTCTACTTTCCTAGCTAAGTATGTAACTTTGCATTTGGCCTTGTTAAGTTCCATAAAACTGTCCATTCATCTTTCCAGCCTGCCTAGGCCCCTCAGCATGGCTGCCCTGCCCTTGAGTGCATTGACTACTCCTCCCAGTTTGGTGTAAACTTCAAACTTGGATGAGCATGTACTTCATCACCTACTCCAAATTACTGATAAAGATATTAAACAGGATAGGTCCCAGGACAGATTCTTGCGACACTCCACTTATTTCCAGGCTTAATATAGAGTATGACCCATCCACCAGCACCCTCTAAGCCCAGCCATCCAAAGAGTCTTTTAACTTTCTAGTTGTCCAGCCACACAGACCATAATATCTTCAGGTGAATACATGGATAGTATAGGAGAAGGTGTCTCAAGTCTTGATAAAAACTAGATAAGTGACATCCACTGATCTCCCTTTGTCTATGAATTCAGTAATTTCATGCTAGACAGCAATCAGATTTGATCTGACATGATTTATTCTTGGCAAATTTATCTTGCCTGTTCCAAATCACATTTTTTCTTCTTTATGGACCTGGGACTCATTCCATGGTTTTCTGAAGAACTGAACTGTGGCTAGCTGGCCTCTAGCTGCTCTGCTCAGTTCCTTGGCTTTTTAGAAAGAGTCATACATGTGGCCTTCTCCAAATCTTTGGCCCCTCCACCAATTTCAACAGTCTCTCAAATGTGATCCATCTGCAGCTTTGCGATGAATCAGCAGCATTATTGGATGCAGCCTGTCCGGTCCAATGTATGAGCACGCGCCAAATCACTCCAGTAATCCCTGGTTTGGTCCTCATCCACTGCCAGTTGTTACTCTTCTACTTTAACCCTGAGGCCTGAGAAACCCTGTCAGAGGAAACTGAGGCAAGAAGGCACTGAGGTCTTATTAGTGTACACCGTGAATGAATTACTCACCTCATTCGGCAACAGTTACTTATTTTCATTTTTCAGCCTTTTGCTATTAATGCAGCAGTAGAAGTAGTTCTTGTTGCCTTTAATTTTCTTTACAAATCTTAAATATGGTTGAGCTTTGGCTTTCCTAATGTCCCATTCACACGCTCAGGTAACTTTTATAAATTGCCCCATTTGCAGGTTTTCCTTCTCTATCTCCAGTATACTCCATCTTTTTTCTGGAACTCAAGTCATGAACTCACTCTGGCCCAGCTGCCTTCCCAATGTGTCTACATGTTTTCCTGAATTTCAGAGTGAACCATTCTTGCAGTAGAAAGGAGATTTGCTCTAGGCTTTACTGTATTTTCCTAAGAGATTCTGTTATTGTAGGTAAACATTATCTGGAAAAATAATTTTTAAAATGGCCACTTTACTATGAGAATTGACACAAATACTTTAAAGCATTTTAATAGTTGAAATTTTTAAATGTTGAAATTTTTACATATCAGTTTTGTTCTATTCCAATAAGTTTCAGATTTTATACTAATGCCATTATTAAATTAGATTTCTGGAGGAAAACGTTATCAACACTGTTATATACTAAATTCTTCTTGCAAGTTTGACCAAATTTTAACAAGCCATTGTGCTGTGCTTTATTGTCAGCAGCAAAATCAATTGCATATTGCAAGGAAAAGTATAATATAACATATAATAACTTGCTCTGTTATATATCTTTTCATGACTGGTAATATAAAAATGTGCATACTTGTTGTGCTGCTTTAATAGCACACATGAAACTCAGCCAAATTTATCTCAGACCTGAGAAGTGAAAGAAAGTTTTGGCAGCAACACCAGCAGGAATATTATCTATCTGAAACATGATCCTGAGCTCTGGCAGGACTTCCTGGACGGTGAAAGAGGTAAAATGTGGTATAGCACAGCAACTTCTGAACCAGACTTTCAACATTCGTGGCTGCAGATAATGTGCTATGTGCTGTTTCACATCTTAACAGTATGTGTAATTGTCATCTGTATCTAGTACTGTATCACTGTGAGGAAAACACTGACAAATACACAGTATCTGGTATAACAAGGAACTCGCAGTCAGTTTTGATCTTTCTAATCATCTGAAACTGACTTACCATCTTTTTCATCTTCAGAGTCCTCTGAGTTCAATGAAAAGAGACGGTATACAACGTAGTTATCCATTTTAACATGGCACATAACTAGGTGTCTTGCTATGTTAATCGCATCAAATTCTGTTCTAACAGGTGTCACGAGGTGTCACCTCTCAATCGTGGTAGTGCAGGCATTTTCTCTGCTGAGCTCCAGGTCCTTCCTTACCTTTGAAACTGAATCTCACTCAGGGCTCCAATGTTGCACTCATTAAGAAGTGTGGGCAAAAGTACTGAAGGCAGGGCTGCTTTAACACTGTTATGAGCAGCAAGTTAGGGTGAGTGAGCATAATAACAAGAACAAAGGAAACGTTCAGTAACAACACCCCACTCATGATTCTGGTTCCCTACTCAACTAGAGGATTTTTATTGGGTTTTTTTTCCCAAACATACTGTTTTGTATATGCATTGGGTAAACAGAATTCAGTCTGTGCCACATTCCTGCACTAAAGCCAAAGTACCCTTTGAGTATTTCGTAGTTATGATTCAGTACACAAGATGCCTGATCTGACCCTTTGCAAGGTGTTGCTCTGTTCGCCGAACTGTTGTATGACTGTCTAAAAGACAAACAATTACTGAACATTTTTTCTTCTTACTACACACAGCATGTTTTCTTTTGCTTTGTTTATTGAAAAGCAAATAAAATGAAGTATACGACTCATACACTGCAGGCAGTGATTTTTTTTTAATTTAATTTTTTACAATTATTATCTCGAAAAGCCCCCAACACACAAAACATCTGCACTAAGATGAAGCATTTCAGACTTCAGACCTCCTCCTCTGGGAGAAGTATGAGAATACAAATAAAATATAACATATCTGAGTCATCCTCCTTAATTTGTCCTTGAAAGGTAAAGTATTGCATAAATACTCTATTGTATTAACAGAGTAGATCTAGAGACATCAAACTGTTGGGTTTCTGCTCTTATGTTGCTACACACATGGATAACAATCTCCCAATTTCAGTTAAGAATAGCTGGAAATGAATGGAAAAAGCATCTATTATTGTATTATTGCGGCAAGCTTTATTTATTTTGTTACATTATCTACTCCAGATATAGATTCAGAAAATACATAATTACATAAATGCATATTGTGCACCACTATGACCATGTGCTTGAACACCATTAAAGGAGGTGTTGCTACCCTGACATTATTACATGCATGCCTTTTTAGTTCTTTTCCTCAGAATGCAGACAAATATTCAGGCCTAAAAACTTCACAGTGTACATTTGTTACCTTTGCTTCTCTAAGATTTTATGTAATGTCAGCAATGTCAGGAAAGAAAGCCGGGGAATAAAAAGACAATAAAATTTCCATCACCATTATATACACAATCTGAGGTTAATTTGAGAGATGAACAAAACATTTCTTACTGCATGCCAGGTAGATCCTGCAGTGAGCTCAGATTTTTCTAGCAGAACAACATCCTTCAAGCCAGCTTTAGCCAAGTGATAGGCTAGACTCACACCAACACAACCACCTCCGATGATCACTGTGTCTGCTCTGTCTTTCCCTAAGGAAGGAGATGAGGTTTCTTTACTGAAAAAGAAATAAAATAAAATCACAGACAGTTACAAAAAGGCAATTGCACTTTTCCCCATCTCTTTTGTTTACTACTTCAACCATAATACACGCGGGTTTACGCTTGGGAGTTTACATACCTGGCTTAAAACCTAACCAGTTTGCTCATATCCACTTTAAAGTAAATGCTCTTTGAGGGCCATATAGGTAAACAGTAGTAATAAAAAAAGAAAACAACAACAAAACAGGTTTGCTTCCACTTGCAAGTTTAAATATTATTTATCCAATACACATTTATGTGTAGATCCTACTTCTCAAAAAGAAGCTGATGCCTAAAATGACAGTGTCAAAACCTGGCTTTTCTAAAGTGCTGTAGTATGTGCAACAAGAAGTCTTTTAAAAAGTCTACTCAGTAAGGCTCCTTAATAAATTTTTAAACCAGTCTCAGTAGACTGCATCAGTGTACACGTTCATGAAGAAGGAAGCTCAGTACTTACCTTCACGTTCTGTCTATTTTGACATGTTCACAGATTCACTGAATATTCTGAGTTGGAAGGTACCCACAATGATCATCGAGTCCAACTTTTAAGTGAATGGCCCATGCAGAGATTGAATTAACAATCTTGGTGTTATTTGCACCATGCTCTAAACTGAGCCAATCCCAGAGCTATGTTCTACTTTGCTTAAGACAAAATGTTACAGAAACACATATTTGTCAATGGCTCACACCTGCTACTCCACACTGTACTTTCACAACTACTTTGGGCCCGCATAAACCAGAACTGCTGGCATTGGCAGACCTATTCTTCTGCAAATCAGCTGATCCTCCTCTCTACTGCTTCATCTACAGCCAAGCAGCAAGCTACATGTGTAAATATATCACAAAATTTTAAAAAATAATTTTTTTGGATGTGATACAAGGTAGGACATACTATTACAGTAGCAGTATGGACTACAGTGAAACCACAGTATCTTTCCTTTCAGGGCAGTTAATCAATACTCAATTTATCTCTCCTCTCCTTGTACATTTTCAACTTCTCTGGCAACAGACTTTCTAATGTATAACTAGGCTTCTACCTCTTCCACTCAGAAATAAAAGCTACTGTTTTCATGTCTTATGAATGGAGATCTTACATTTTAAATGCAATTGCAGGAGGAATATGCAATTCACCATGCTTATACACTAGGTGGTGACAAATAAAATGTAAAATAAGTGGGAGCACAGGACACCACAGGTTTGCTGTCTTTAGTGCACCACATACTTGCACATGTTCTTTTTTCAGATTACATACTAATTTTTGAAGTTAACAGTAAGCTGTTTAATAGCCAGATGTGCAACACTTACACCAGCTCCTCTACCGAATTTTGAGGCACATGATAATCAAGGTCAAGCATAAAGACTTTTCTTATCCTTCTTTTAAGCTGTGGATTTCATATCTCCTCACCTGCATTTCAGCTTTTTTCAAACCTGTGCCCAGGAGCCTGGCAAGAATCCGGGGTGCACGTTCCCAGTGAACTACACAGTTCACCCAGATGTTTGATCGTGCCAGTTAAAACGGGTCATTATTTGCTCATCGGTATGGCCCAGAAGACAACAGAGGGGACCTCTCTACACCAGGTCAGCAATGCACCCCGGGCTGGTCCTGGCTTTGGCGTAGCAATGCGAGGAGAAGAGAGGCACCTCCTGGCCACAGGTGCCCCGGCCAGCCGATGGTGGAGCGCCGTAGCCCAGCAGCCGGAGCTGGCTCCCCTGAACACCGCCTTTTCTCCGCATCCCCGACAGCAGCAGCACGGGGGCCGCTCCTTCGGGCGGCGCGGAGCCACCCGAGGACGGCAGCGACCGCGCCCGGCCCCTCTGCCCGCGTCCCCCGCCCGGCCCGGCCCGCACTCACCGCCTCNACACGCAGCAGGGATGGAGAACGCTGGCTCCGTGCCTCTCTCCGCCGCGTCCCGTCCCGTCCCGTCCCTGCCCCGCCGAGCCCGGCCCCCCCGGAGGAGGGCGCCGGACCGCCCCTTGGCGCAGGGGGCAGCCGGGGAGGCAGCCGTGGGGGCAACGCGGCGCCTCCGGACCTCCAGCCGGGCGGGGGCGGCGGGAGGGCGCGGAGCAGCCCCGGCCCAGCCAGTGCGCCCTGCGGGGTCAGGGGCCGGGCCGGGCGGGGGTACCGCCCGCAGCGCTGCCCACAGCGTCCCACCTCCTCCTCGGGCTATAAACGTGCAGCCGGAGAGCCCGTCGAGTTGAGCTTCGCGTCGAGCTGAGCCGTCGGGGCATAGCCGGGCAGCCAGCGTCCCTGGGCGAGGAAGATGCTGCCGATCAGGAAGACCGCGAAACAGGGCAAAAGGGTAAATCTCCCGCCTCCCTCCCTCGCACAGACCCGGCCGCTGCTCCCCGTGGGCGCCGGAGCGGTGCCCCCGCCGCGGTTCCCTCCGCCGCCCGCCGCGGGCGGGCTCTGCCTCAGCGGGACAGGGCAGTGCGGGGGAGCAGCCCCGCGCCGGGAGCCTGGCTCAGGGCAGAGCTCCCGGCCACCTCTCCCGCCTCCGCGGGGTCTTGTCCGCGGGCTCTCCAGGGGAGCTGCTGCTTGACTGGCATGACCCGCGACCCGCGCTGGTTAACCTCCTACTAAGGTACTCGGTATCTCTGCAGGTAAGGTGATCTTGTGAAAACCTAAAATAAAGCCATAATAATAATTTTACCTGTTCAGCATGGAGACGTTAAAGATATTTGGCTATATGAGACAGATAAATTAGAGTGAGCTTAACACAGTCACAGCCCGGAGAACCTTTATTTCTCTGAACACATGGAGTGGAGCCACCGGAGTACAAAACCATTTAGCTCAATATTATCTAATATGCAAATTAAGCAGGACTTGCAACACGCTGCAAACTAAAATTGTCAATATTTTAAGGATAAACTGTTATTGGATAAGATTTCTGTCTCCAGCATCCTGACTACTCTATTTAAAAGGTCCAAATTGCTCACCCATTGATTAATATGACTGGATATCAACGGTGTTTATAGTATCAACCCTGACTCCAACGTATGTATGGCCACTGCTCCCCAATTTAGCTAAAGAAATAAGCCAGTATAAAAAGTTGTTCAGGCACTGGCCATTAAGGCAAAGCTATGAGCAATATCTAAGTCAAACTCTCTGACATACATCAGAACGGGTACCCTGTACTGCTGCTTGAGAAAGTCAGCAGAATCACATATTCTGTCTTTTGTTTAAAGGACACTATTGCCATTAAAAGGGCACATCTTGCTCAGAATGAGTTTTGCTCATTCTTATGTGTAGTGTATAATTCTAGAGCGAAAGAGCAGAAAGATATGGGAAGAAGTCCATGACCTCTTTCTGCGTCTTCCAGGTAGATTGGTTAGAAAGGAAGAAGGTGAGGGGTATTTGTTCTGCTTTTTATATTTTGGCATATACTACCTAATTTCAACACCTAGCAGAAGAAAACTGTGTTAATTTCCCTCTACAAGCAGTGGACTTTTCTTGAGGGCTTGAGATCTGAATGGTTGTTTTGAGATTTATTTTCTCTCCACTGATGAAAAGGTAGGTTACAGGTTGATCAAGCAGGCTTTTCACTTACACAGTACAGTTACACTCCTAAAGATGGTGGTAGGAATATCTTCATAGAGGCATTTGCACTCACGCTGTCCATGTATAGGTGTATGGACCATGTGGTGCAACTTCATTCATAGTAGCAAAAGTAAAGCAGGGAAATGACTGCTTAAAAAAGCCTTGGATAGCTTTTTGCACATACTGTTTCTTGTAGTTTAATACCAGATTTGTCTCCTACCAGATCACCTGACCGTACAGTTTTGGTCTGGATTAGATGTGAGAACACAGCTGTAGGTCTCTGAACAAAACAGTGTTGATGCTGAGTGTCGGTTAGCTATATGCTGGTTAAATCGGTGGTATTTTGCACAGTGTGTGAAGTAAAAATGGTGCAAAGGGAAGATATCAGACTTATAATAAAATTTGTGAAAAGGTTATTTCCATTTGAATCCAGCATCAACTGACAAATTAAGTTTATATTAAGTATTTCGTGCTTTGTATTTATCTCTCCTGCCATTAGATACCCTGACACTAGGCTTAATATATCACAATATATTAAGGTGCCATGATCTATTCAAACATGGCTTATGTTGCTTCTGTGTATCGAAAGTGAAGATTATACTAAAATGTACTTCAAAAAACCCCAGAACTGTGAAGAAAAACTGCTGTTAAATCCTAGAAGTGACTTGTTAAAAGAAAATTCTGTTGTAGTATATTTAAATACAGACATAATACAACAATCAATGTAATACCTATACATGATGTCGATTTGTGTCTATTACTTACTGTTCAGCAACAAGCAACAGCTGAGGCTGCCTGTATGTTAAAGGTTGTTTTTTTCCTCTGCATGCCTGTTCTCTGCATATTAAATTTCTGGAGCAAGCTTCATCTGCAAAAGATTCTTTGGCAGACAGAAGAAGCAGGGACTCAACCAGTGAGCTTTTCTCTGGCCCCGTTTGAGGCATGCTGTTACCAATGAAAGTTAGTTTATTGCGAGCACAGTCTTTACAAAACCTCCTGATACTTACACTAAAATTGTTTCTCCCTGGTTCTGTGGAAACAAAGATTAAAGCTTGCACACTTTGTTAAAGTTTTAAAGTTAATCGTGTCAGTATTTTGGCAAGTCCATAGTGTGCAATGGAATCTGATGCAGAGATTTGCAGGCCAACACTTGGCAAAGCTCTGCACAGCAGCATGATATGGACGAGTCCTGCCATTTTGCTGCAATGTCAGAGCCTCAGCCAAAGTAGGTGACGCTCTCAGCCAGGCTTTGCAGCCTCCAAGGAGCCTTACATTGCTGTGCTTGGTACTGAAACTGGCACAGCTGGCACAGTGTTCCTTACTGTTGGAAAGGCATACTCTCATTCTGCCTAAGGGACAGTGCTGAGATGTCGTAAGTGTTTGTCTTTGCTGGACATATGGCATGAGATAATAGTATTAATGAAAAGGAAATTATCAAGAAAGATAATTAGTAAAGTTTGAAGGGTAATTGTTAGAGAAACCTTCCACTCAGCATGAAAATCACACTCAACGCTATGTCCATAAGGCTTTTCTTTCTCCTACTCCCACAAACTTCTTCGATTGAAATGCCAGTGCCATCAAGAAAACTATGGATGGAAAGTTCAGTCTTACCTTTGATTAATTCGTATCCTGTACCCACTACCTTTGTATATGTTATCTTCATTCAATCACTTTTTAATATAACCAGAATTATGGTTGCCATCCAGTAGTAGAAATTAATCCTACTCTAATAGCAAGGTGCTTCTTAGAAATTTTGAATAAGTCAATGAAACAATGAAAGAAATAAAAATATAATGTATTTTAGGGGAAACCAATATATGTTCTCATGTTTTTCAGTTTTACAGAAAGAAAATAATTTACACTTTCCTTGCGTTAGTGTGGAGTTCAGGGCAGAAGCAAGGTTAATCGTAGGGTGCTGTATGGGTTCTAACTTGGCACTCTAAAACACTTCGGGGCTGTACAGAACAAACAAGATTTTCTTGCATTTTTTAAATCTGGGTAAGCAAACCCAGGCCAGTGAAAAGACTGTCAGAAACTGCAAGTCAGCTTCCTGAGATGCATCTTGTTTGGTAGGAAACTGTTGAATGCTTACTTTTCTGCGATGCCTGTTGTGCCATCTGGTGTCACAAGGTGCTTGTGGTATGGTAAGGCTCTGCCAAGATGGCGTTGGAAGCTAAAGAGCTCATGAGCTAATAAAGAGATGAGTGGTACTAGTGTTTCATTTTGAGAAGTTTCTCATGTATTTTACAGAAGAATTTGAGATGGCATTATATTTTCATAGGAATGGAATTGGGCCATTGACTTAGAGTTCTGGGAACAATATATCTGGAATACAATATAACTGACTAATGAGAAGTCTTTCACATAATATATGTGTACATATTAAAGCCTTATGCTGCAAAGAGCACATCTACCATTCTTTAATTAGAATTTCAAGAAGGAAATTTTTTACTTTTCATTATTGTGGCAAGAGTATATCTGCTAGCTCAGACATTTATGTCTGCCTCACAAATACAGAAAATGGCAACAAGGACAAAGGAAGGGCTCCAAATTGAAGAACTGTGATCGTTAATCTACCCTCCTGCTTTCTCCAGGGTATTCTAGAACGCTTGGATGCTGGAGAAATTGTGATCGGAGATGGGGGATTTGTCATTGCTCTTGAAAAGAGGGGATACGTAAAAGCTGGGCCTTGGACTCCTGAAGCAACTGTAGAACACCCAGAAGCAGGTCAGTTTTACTGGGAAATGATACTCCTGTAGTGAATGTGAACATGGTTGGCTAAATAATAAATATATGGGAACTTGTAGTAGGTTTTTAAATACAAGTGTTCCTTGACACTGTAGAATTAGACTAAGAAGAGCCTAAAAACTGCTCATCTTACCCCTTTTACTTGCACTGACACTGGCCAAAAGAAGTTGGCTGGGTAAGAATATGAATAGTGCAAACATCTAGTGATACCTCTTCAGAATGCTCTCTCAGTTTTCAATAACTTGCATTCCAGGGACTTTTTGATGCAGATGTGATTATATTTGTGCTTAATAAAATTCAGTGATTTCTCTATTATGGATTTGTCCAGTCTGTCCTTGAGCTGATCATTTAAAAATTGTCATTTAAAATATCTCATGAAAAAGAATTTTGTAGTTAAGTATCTGTTTTGTTTTGTTCTAGTAATTCATTTATATTTATGAACTGAAATATATTTTTTATTAATTCTTTCAGAGAAATGAAAGTTTTTAATAAACATCATAATGGGAGTATTTAATGTTTCTGGCTCCACTGTAGAATGCGGAATTGTAAACCTGATAAGAACCTAAAAATTGCAATAAACATTTAACAGAGTAGCTCTCTTAAGGTGGACAGAGGAAAAATGACCAACCATTCTATGCCTTCCAGCACAGATTATAGTGTTTAGCACAAATAGTGCAGAAGCAGATGGTATTATCTATTTATGTACGCTTCATTACAAGAAAGTGCTTGCCCTAGCAATATGATGTACAGTTAATCCTGCAAGCCAATTCAGAATATCCTGGAGGAAAAAATTTCTTTGTTCCAAGTGTTTGCCATTCCAAATTAGTCTTTTTGTTCTATACAGGAGAAGAAGGAAGAGGAAGGGAAGGAGAGATATCTTAGTTCTCCCTGTTATATCATTTTGCACACTTTCCCTGTTTCTTCAGCCCAATCCTTCTCAGCCTTCAAATGTCACTTATGTGTCACTTAGCATCCCTAATTTAGGGTTATGGGCAGCTTTAGATAATGCAGAGCTTCAGCAAAGGTTTAAGGATTGATGACCTAATTTGCTGGCTCTCATCTCCCAAAGAGACATTCCATCATCTCTCTATTTTTCTCCACGTCTACCTTTGTGGATAGTGCTTGTCCCATGCTCTTTATTTCCCCTTTGCTTGTTATTTTTGCACCTCAAAGGCCTCCAACACTCTGCTCATGTCTCTTATAGGCTATTTACAAATACACCCTTCAGGGCTAATGTGTTCATTGCTTTTTGTGCAGCGGGGCTGCTTTCCCTCCATTACTGCTTTTTGCTCCTGCTTGCTCAAGGGTCATGTCACTCTGAAAGCAGATGTAAAAGAACACAAGGAGCAACTGGCTGGGGCAGTGGGTGTAAAAACCATACAACTACCAGAGCTTCTTGTCTTTATAAGGAAAGGAAAAGGAAGGAAGTTCTGAGAAGGCAGCAAGTACTAAAAGAAAAAAAAAAAACGAGTTCAAGGCCATTAACTGTATCAAAAAAGAGGGGATTTGCCAGACTGATAGTTGTAGAAATTAGGAGACCTAAATTTTTCTTCCAAGACAGATCAGATATTGCTTTATAGTGAGCCATATGCATGGGTGCTTATGCCCCTATCTCCCCACAGCTTATGCCTGTGTCTTTTATGAAATGTCCAACTCATGATGGATTGAATTGAAAAATTGGTGTTACACCTCTGACTCCTAAAAGGCATCAAATTATTGATAATGGTTTATCCTCATATGTGACTGTTATCCCCATTTCTCAAATGCTGGAGGAAAACACATTTTCATTAACATGCTGGAAGTCACACAAGTAAATTACAGAGTGCTTTGGGTTTCTGACAGTGCGTAGTGCTGTGGGTTTGATAAAAACAACAGTGTATTCTATTGATAAAACCTATTTGCCTGAGGTTGAATGAGATTCAGGCTGATACTTACAACACTACTGTTTCCCTCGAAGTGTAACCCATGTCTCCTATTCAAATACTTGGTATTTTGGGGTAAGAAGTTCCTTAAGCATATTGTGTTAGATTGTATTTAATTTTCCTACTTATATCATCATCCATATTCACACAAATCCCAGGCATTCTTCTAGGAATCTTCTAGTCTACTATCAAAATGTCATAGAGCATTTGTGAAAATATTTGTAAATCTTTTTTTCCTTTTCCTATTTCCTGACCACTTTTCATCAATGCTTCCTCATTCAGGAGGATAAAAGTTGCAGAACACTAGAAACATAGAGAGACAGCCCTTTTATTTGGGATCAGTAGCCTGTTGTTATGATGTAGGAAAAAGAATACTCCCTGCGCTACAAATTTTTGTCTCTTCATAAAGATGTGAGAATAAAATTTGATCCCAGGAGTTCAGGCAGATTCCATGGCCTTTCTGAACCATAGTTCTGCTATAACTTATGTTCCTGGAAAGATTTTTGTGACTGCTGGGCGAAGAAGCACTGTGTTAAATCAACTGTGTAGTAGGAAGAGAAGCACTGTGTAGTTACCCAAGATTACAACAAGAAATTAAATACTGTACAAGTACAGTACAGTACAGACGCTACATCCATCCTTCACTGAAAGCAGACATCTTGCATGTATGAAGGTTGATTCTAGCAACACAAAATGCTACTTGAGCTTCTCTGGTGTAGAAAGCTGTGTTTGTTGCAGGATAAGGGAGTAATTTTATTCTCGTGACAAACTTGCGTATTTTCTTAGTGACAAAAAGTTTGTCTGTAGACAATGAGTTGTGATAAACTAGGACTTCAGGAAAACTTTTATAAACGTCTGCCACAGAAACTGCAGTGTTCTGTGTGTAGGTAATGAGTATCTTGTGTACAGTACCTAGGGAATAAATTATTCCGGTATTTGCTATAAGCTGTTGAGCATTTAACTCTGTTTTACATGATCAGTAGCATTCTAGAAATTACTGTAATTATTATTCTTTGGGTATATATGTAAAATCAATTGACAGTTCCTGTTCTGTTCCTGCTGTGGTGATTGCAGTGCACTGCTTACAGCCAGAAAGGCACAACTACCATTACCGAACCTTTTCCCTAAGCCCTAATGTAGGTAATTTGTCCATTAAAAGTAGTGGTAACCTTTCCTTTGAAAGGAGTGTTGTCAATGAAATAAAATGACCATGTGCAGACATATGGGAAGAATTAACTCTCTCATGTGAGTCACTTTTCTGGAGCAACAAATCTTCTTTTAATTAAGGGTGTATTTAGCAAAATAGAGCTTTGATTTTGGCTGTCTAGGCTCTTTTAAAGTTTTGTCAGGGGAGAAAACTCAAAAATGTAAAATAGAGGAGGCAATGAAATGCTATACTCTTCCATGTAAGTATCATCTTGGCCCTTAATTTGTTGCCATGATACTTTCTTGTTTTCTTCTTCCGAGCAGAGAAGCTAAGACAAGGCAGCTTTTTCATTTGAAGTACCTTTTGTCTGGTGTTCCTTGTTATGCTTTCGTATTCTTTCGCCAGACATTTCCTATCCCTTCCTAAATCACTATAAAAAAGTTCTATAAAGCTCTGTATCTGGGAGATCTAAAGGACTGCAGAAAATATAGGATAGGCAAGGTGGCAGGCAAAACTGAATCTGCAGATAAACTAAATGGAAATCTTCCGTCATTCTTAGCAGAGAAGAACTAAGGAGAAGATTTTCTACCTAATGTTTTGAGAGTGAAAAGAAAGAAATTCTATGCAGACTGGGATATTGCTCCTAATTTCTCATAATGGGTTTTCTAGTAAACACAATGCCACTTATTTTATGGTAACATTACATCAATAAACATTGAATTTTGGGATAACACAGTAATAACTTTGTATCTTAATTTGCAGTTCGTCAGCTTCACAGGGAATTCCTCAGAGCTGGAGCCAATGTTCTGCAGACCTTCACCTTTTATGCCAGTGAGGACAAACTAGAGAACAGGGGAAATTATGTAGCTGAGAAAATAAGTGTGAGTAAAACAGTTTTGATGGAGATAGAAAATAAGTTTATTAATTTCTGAAGGTTTGGCAGAGACATTATTTAGTTTGTTATAACAGTTTTGGCTGTATTTGAGGACCAGAGAATAAAATGATGAAATTTCAGAATCTGGAAAAGCGAGAAAGGCAAGGTGAAGTGACAAAAAAACCCAAACCAAAACAAAAATCAAAGACAAAATGGGGCAAGGATGAAGAGAGGAAAGAAAATGCCCACACTGTATTTCTTCTGTATTTTTATCTGAGGAGATGGGTTTACTGGAGTTTTGATACCAAGATTATAGGGAGTACTAAAGGCACAGAGAGCTGAAGCAGTGAAAAAACAGGAATGCTTTAACATCCAGAGAAATTACTCAGCTGCAAAAATGGTGAAGAATCCTAGAGAATAATGAGTGGGTAATGAGAACAAACTGTTTTCTGAGACCGATATCTTCATTGAGTAGCAACTAAAAGAATCCGAGCGATGAACTAGACAATATTCCCCTTCCCTTGTGTGAAGGTAATCTGTCACGTCAACAGAAGTACCAGGTTGCTGTTTTGTTACCACCTACACAAAGGAATTTTGGGATGCTGGGTGTGCTTACTAGACACAGGCCTAAGGTCCGGTGGAACTACTGGCCGAACATTTCTATATAGTTCCTTTGAGACTAGAAGGTTTGGCATTGAGTGGTTTCTCTGGTCTTTTTCCTTTGGTCCTCCTGTATGTTTTAGCTTCTGCAAATCAGAGAAAATTCTCCAGGGCTCGGGGAGGAAGGAATATCTGTATCTGTGAAATTAGAACAATCTGGACACTAGAGAAACACTTGAGGCTTAATTGAGGTCATACCAAAATATCGTATGACCAAGCTCATCTGAAATGCTCTACCTTTTACATTCAATACATGCAACACTGAAGTGTCTGAAGTGGTAGTCCCAGAAACCCAGTACCTCTGGAACAAGCTGTGCTTCAATTCTTGCTGACATGCAAAATTATAAAGGCTGGAGAGCACCTGGTATTGGAAATGCATTACATCAAACCTTTCAAAATTGACTTCCTGCCAGTTCTGGAATCACGTTCCTCCAGGATTTAGCTCATTTATGGTTCCACCTCTCAGAGTCCCCAAACATGTATCTGAGCACAAGTGCAAATGGAAAACAATCTGTCACCAACAGCCTTAAAAATCAGCTGGGTCTTTCGAGGCAGCCATGTAAAACTTTCAGAGAGAAAACTATGTAGATTCAAAATAGTCCGTGGACTGCAGAGAAATCTGCTAAAATCAATATTTGTTAAATACCCCAAATAATGATTTTTTTCCCCAAATATTTTTTTCCTCAGTTTAACCTCTTTTTTAAAAGCTGTTCTGGTCATCACAATTTAAATATAGAAGGAATATGACTTTCAGTCTAGGTGATTATTTAACAATATTTTTTCCTTTTTTTAAGTTGGTGACTTCAGCATCACATAATTAACAATACCTTTTTTAAAATGTCTTGAGTAATGTATGAATATTATGTTTGGGGGGGTTAATTATCAAAACGCTAAAATACATTTTTAAAAAATTTTAAATTCCCATATATTTTGTTTTCCATCCACAAACTTCAGAATGAAAGCATATGCTTAGATGTAAATAACTCATTTTCTAAGAGGCAAAGAAAATTCCACTTCACACCAAATACTTGCTTTTTATAGGCCATTTTTGTAAAATCTATTAAAGGTAGTGAGTTTTGTAGTATTTGATGATATGATAACTTAGAGGAGGCAAGAAATTAGTTTCCTACTGTTTGAAAGAATCTTATCTTCCTAATCAATATTACTTAAAGATCCATTTATTTTAATTAAATTTAATTTAAATTAAAAAAAAAAAAAACAAAACAAAAACGGAAAAGCCATTATGACTTTTGACTATTTTTATTCCTATAATGCCCTGAAATTATATGCATACTTCTGTAAGATAAAACTAACAGAGTCTATATTCACACAGTGCCAGAAAGTTAATGAAGCTGCTTGTGACATTGCAAGGGAAGTGGCTAATGAAGGTGATGCTTTAGTGGCTGGAGGAGTCAGTCAAACACCATCTTACTTAAGCGGCAAGGATAAAACAGCGGTTAAAGCAGTCTTTCGACAGCAACTGGATGTCTTTATGAAGAAGAATGTGGACTTTCTAATTGCAGAGGTAAATTTGTAAAAATAAGTACATGTCTTCAACAGGCACAGTGTTAAATTTGAAGATATCTAGTCTACTTTAGGGACAATAACTACATGTTGCTACCGCCTGTAAAATTTTCTGCTATGCTTTTATCCCTATAGTATCAGATGTTTTTCTAAATGCACAGGAACATCTGCGGATGTTCTAGATTAGGACTTTGAAACCTTAATTTCTACCTCAGTCAAGTAAAATTCTGTACTGATACAAATAAGAAATGTTAATGGAGTCTTGACTAATCCCTATTTCTTCCCATAGGTGGAAAGCAACCTAAGATGGCTTTTCTACTTGACAATAGTTCTTTGGTTAATCCTTGATTAACCTCCCGTATGGGCATTCTTATTCTGAAACAAAAGTATCATTATTTTTAATTTATTTTTACTCACTTTAAAAAATCCTTTTTAAACTCTATGGCCAGTGAACTCAATTGAATTATGTTAGTATAAATCAGAAAAGAATAAAATCATTGTATTGATGGTGAATTTCCGGTCTGGATTTATAATTTTATATTTTGTTGCTGAGAAACAAAATAGCCTAGTTTTAATTTCTTTCAGTATTTTGAACATGTTGAAGAGGCTGTCTGGGCAGTTGAAGTTCTAAAAGAATCTGGAAAGCCAGTTGCAGCCACGATGTGCATCGGTCCAGAAGGAGACATGCATGGAGTGTCCCCTGGACAATGTGCTGTCCAGCTGGTGAAGGCTGGTAAGAATCTGTTTTAATGTGCCCTTTAAAAGTATGGAACAAGGTTCTTAATTATTTAAATAAATAGGTGTGTATCACATGTAGGTAGCTTCTCAGTTATATCTGATGAGTTTTAACTCTGTAGAAAAGTTTTTATATGTATGCTTTACTAGAACAGTCTTGTAAAAACATATGGAAATTCAGGTATGAGATGATAACCAGCATGCAATGGGTGGGACCAATAGCCAGAGACAACTGATACTGAATACAGCAAAATCCTAAACCTGCTCGAATTTCATTACAGATGCATCCCCAAATTCTAGAATCACAAGCACAAAGCCACATTTGATTCTCTGCATATGTTTTTTAAATTGTTGTTTTTGCACATAGTTCACACTCAGGATGAGGAAATTAAGATGATGAAAGAATTAATACTTTTGCCTATCAAAGGCTATTTTCTAGAGGATGAAGAGAAGGGCAGAAGAAATTAATCAGGGGCACGATGAGTGAAGATACATGGGTTTACACATCCATTCAGAACGGCTCTTTTCCGTTTGAGTTGCAGTTGAAATCCAAAGGCAGAACTTGTGTTAGGAACCTTCTACCTATTTGTATCTGTGGCTCTGCATAATAAAAAACATCCGTAGGAAGGTAGAAGTTGTGATTAATCTTTGTTGTGATTCATTAAGAGGGTAAAGAGGAGTGCAGCTGAGACGTAAATGGAATGATCAACCTCAGGAGGGTTGTGCTTGGCTCTAGCACAGCTGCCTTGTTTTCGTAACACTGATGTAAAGATGGACAGCACTTCTTCTAGAGTGCTGTGGCGAAGGACTTTCATCCCCACTTCCTGGGGAGTGGTGACTTGAAGTTCCTTTCCTCTTCCTAGGTGCTTCTATAGTTGGAGTCAACTGCCATTTTGATCCAGAAATCTCCCTTGAAACTGTGAGGCTGATGAAAGAGGGCTTGCAGGCTGCTAAACTGAAAGCCCACCTGATGTCCCAGCCACTTGCTTTCCATACACCTGACTGTGGAAAGCAGGGGTTTATTGATCTTCCGGAATTTCCCTTTGGTAAGACAAGGGTATTATTTTTGTTGGTGGTGGTTGGTTGGTTTTGTTTTATCGATTGTTACTGGCTTTTTTTCCCCCCAGCTGAAACTGCAAGGTGTCCTTTTATTCAATACAATGAGTCCTAGTTATCCTGTCTGGTATTTTCCAGGCAGATTAAAATGTAGTATTGGATCATCTGCGTAGTGAGAACACTTCAGTAGTATCACAGCATGTGACTCAATGTGTAATTATGATGAAAACAGTTAAAATGTAACAATCTAAATTCATTTAAAAAACGTTCTTCCTCATGCTATAGAACCTTGTTCAGGACAGCTGTAAACAGTCCAAAGAACAGCAGCAAAAGTACTAAATTTACCCCATTATTCTGGTTAGTGAATCTATCCCACAAGGCCTATGCTTACCCATGTAATGATTTAATGTATAATGCAGTACAATGGATATGGGAACATTATTATTTCGCTCATAATAGTTCAGTCTTGTAAGTGTGGCTGTCTAATGTTTGTGAGATTAGAGAGAAACCAGAAAGGGGACTTTAGTGTTGCTAACAAATTAGCAGTTTGGAGAAGAAGTCTATTATGCGTATTCTCAGGGGAAACTCTAGAAGAACAGAAGGTTTCAGCTGTTTAATATGTATACAAGGCTTGTGTATTTAGGGCTTATTTTCATGAGGGAGGTAAAGGATCCCTTTAACATAAGGGCAAAATCAGCTTAAACATTTTAAGGCTGATTAGAAAATTCTTTCATTTTCAGATACCGTACACCCTTCTTTTCAAGATCAGAATAAATGGTATTAAAACGTTCACAGTTTGAATTTGCAGCAAAAGTATTGAGAAGTAGATGTGATTTTCAGGAAGCTTGTTGATTTTCTTTAAATTCCTCTCTTTACACAAATGAAGGAAAGAGAATAAAGCATATGCCTGAGGCATTCATTAAATGGTAATAACACGTCTGAGTCCTGAAAATATCTGACGTTTAAAAGTGTTGGGAACTCATTTATCCTATTCATTCCTTCATATAGCTCCTCTGATTGCAAGCAGAAAAAAAAAATCAAACAGATGCAGTAAGCAATCAAGTGAATGGAAGGACTCACTCTTTTGTTTGTTATGGTTCTTGGCTTGTGTGCTATAAGCAATCTGTATGACATCTCAGCATTCAGAATTTTCATGAATAATTAATTGGTAAAGACTGGCTCTGTGAGTGTTTTCAAAACCCAGAAGCAAC
The DNA here is from genome assembly GCA_013398015.1 of Oreocharis arfaki. Taxonomy (NCBI): domain Eukaryota; kingdom Metazoa; phylum Chordata; class Aves; order Passeriformes; family Paramythiidae; genus Oreocharis; species Oreocharis arfaki. Next base: position 268,401 of record VZRR01005976.1, read on the forward strand.
AATCAATTGCTTGATTGCTTGACAGCAGATAATCTATTTGGTAAATCATTTTTAAACTGACCAAATTACCCAATTTTCATGAGGGCAATAACAAAGAGATATTCAGGTATCTGAAGATTACATAAACTCTGTACAGGGCAACAAGATCCAAGTTTCTAGGAAAGTTTTTGTGTGTTGTATTGACAAACTCCAGCATCTAGATGCCAGAAGTACTTATTTTTCTGTAGAACTTTTTCCATTTTTCTGTATTTTCTCTTCTGTGTTACTGCAATTTCTCTGAAATGTCACCAGTTAAATAAGGGCAATGTTTTAGAAAGAAATGTCCTGGTCAGTGAAAGCGTACCCAATTATCTCAAGAGCAGATATACTGAGGGGGCAAATCTAGGAGCAGGTTACAATTTTTCTCAAAAAAACTGTTAAGTTAAAGATATTTAATTCTGAATAAAGCCAAGAAAAGTATTGCATTGACAGACATGGAAAATAAAATATTAGTCATTTTTAGTAAGGTGTCTCTCAACTTCAGAGACAAGGCTGTTGTGTGGGACAGTATCAAATGCTTTACAGAAGTCCAGGAAGGTAGTAACATCAGTTGCTCTTCCCTTCTCCAATGCTGTAACCCCATTACGGGAGGCCACCAAATTTGTAGGCACAATTTGCCCACAGTAAAGCCATGTTGGCTGCCACCAATCACATTATTATTATTATATATTTATTATTAATGAATATATAATTATTTCCTTGTGTCTTAGCACAGTTTCCAGGGGATTTTATCTGTGGTTTTTGTGGGCATCGTAAGACTGACTGGTCTGTATTTCTCTGGCTTTTCCTTTTTTGCCTTTTTAAAGTGTGGGTTATGCTTCCCCTTCTCCAGTCACTGCGAACTTCACTGGACTGTCACAAGTTTTCAAATATGATGGATAGTGGCTTAGGCACTTCATCTGCCATCAGATAAATTCATCTCATCAGGTCACATGATTGTGACGGGGTGATGGAGAAGACAGGGAAACAATCTCTTCTGTTCCCTTGAACAGAGTTGCTTATACAGGTGTAAGTTGAGTGCACAATGGTGCATTCTTACTGTTGATAATTTGTATTAATTTTGCATTAGCTTTTTAATGATACATGAAAGAAAAGGAAATAATGAATTTGTGCTTCTGGTGCTTTCTGTCATGTCTGCAGCACTGTACAAAAGCTTGTTTTTATTTGAACAGCTTTCTAAAATGCTTAATCTAAATTTTTCCTGCAATATTAGTCCACCTGCTTTTCCTTTGTCCTGTCTTTCCCTCTGAGACCAATAATTTTCTGTTTAAAAATATTTAATTGTCTTCCTTCTGCTTTTTCATTTTTGAGTCTGTTTCTTAACTACACAATGGACTTAGAGGATACCTGCTTTGTATCAGCTTCTTGTATGTTAGGTGTTTTTGGGACGGGGCATAGTAACGTTCTTCAGTCCTACCTCTCCTTTGTGTTGCTGGAGCCTTGCTACCTCAAACACAGCTTCTTTGCCCAGCAGAGTGTTCAGTGCACAGACATGATGCTGCACTTGCCTGATAACCGTGCCTGTTCATGTCCTGCAACTGTGCATGTGCGTTAAGAAGTGGGAGGATTTTTATTCTTTTATTTCTGTATTTTTATTTCTTAAAGTTTCTTCTTCAGTCCCTGTTCTTTTCTTTCCAGTTATGCCACTCCTGTGCCTCCAGCTCTTTGAGGTGTGCTTTTCTTTGCTCTTTTCACTTTCTCTTCACTTTCTTCCACAAGCCGAATCTCTCAGCTCTTGTTATTCCAAAACAATGCTCAACACGACCTGCAGCAGAGAGAAGGGTTCAAAATAAAGATTGCATTCTAACTTAACCTACACACGAAACTTTCCACAAAGAATGAAGTGGTTTGAGGCAGCAAGCTGCTCATGGCTGGAATTATAACTAAGGGATGGGCTAAGGAATAGCTACAGATCCAAGCTGAAACAACTAGCTGCCTGTATCTGATAGTGGAAAAAAGTGTAATAAGCATTTCTGAGGAGTAATGATCAGGATTATTCCTATGTAGGTAGGCTGATACCTTCTTCTTTGACAAATTAGTGTGTGGTAATCAGATTTCCCAAGTATTTATTGTTTATTAGGAAATACAGAAATAACACTGAAAGTATTCCAGTTCTTCAGCTAAGAACTCTGGCAGAGGGGGAAGCATGTGATCAGTCTTAGAAGACACTAAGTGCCGTTTTGCAAAGCCAAAAGTGCTTACCCTCACAGGTCAGCAGAGCACTGCAGAACCTGAAAGCTAGCCTTATGAAAGTTTGAATCACTGATTCTAGGTCGGACAGTTCAAACACATACATACATCTACACCTACAACCACTTTTGCAAACAGTGTGCAAGTGTTTCAACGACATTATTTCTTACCAAAAAATGGGTAAAAATAGAATGGACCATGGTGGAAACTTAAGATGTGAATGTCTTTGCAGGTCTGGAGCCAAGAATTGTAACCAGATGGGATGTTCAAAAATATGCAAGAAAGGCTTATGACTTAGGAATTCGTTTCATTGGAGGCTGCTGTGGATTTGAGCCGTATCATATCCGAGCGATAGCTGAGGAGTTGGCTCCTGAAAGGGGATTTTTGCCAGAAGCTTCTGAGAAACACGGTAGCTGGGGTGATAACCTGAGCATGCATACCAAACCCTGGGTCAGAGCAAGGTACGTATGTCTGACCTGGAAACCAACACACCTTTTGCAAAGGCTTACAATGCTCCACAGAGCACACTGGCTTAGCTGATATGGCCATCTAAATATCACTGTAAACATTCTATGTTTAGAATGATGTGGTTTATGTTTAATAATTTCGAAGAATTAAAGCTGACCTAGGAGCAGGGAAAAGGGTTAAGGAGAAGTAGAGGATCTCCTGTGAATGCAATTCATGAAAATGAAAAGGAAAAACTGACAGAGTACTGTAAATCAGCTCCTAATGGTAGCTGGCTTACAGTATTCCTTTCAAAGGTGAAAAGATACTTTCAAGGATACTTTTAAAGCATGTAGCATTTAATTGCATATTTTCATTCATTCTTCGGTATTTAAATATAATGTTAGTCTTTACAAGTTAGATGACCCTTTGCAATTGTCATTTAAGCCACATTTCCTTCAATATTATGAGATGCTGGAAAAAACCCCTGAATTTCTTTTCCTTTATTTAGGGCAAGAAAAGAATACTGGGAGAATCTGAAGCCTGCTTCAGGCAGGCCATATTGTCCTTCCATGTCAAAGCCAGATGGCTGGGGGGTGACCAAAGGAGCCAAGGAGCTGATGCAACAGAAAGAAGCAACAACTGAACAACAGCTAAAGGAGCTTTTCCAGAAAAAGTTCTAATCCACTGCAGTTGTGTAAATCTTAAAATGGTTTATCTACAGACCATCTCATTCCTCACAAGATAATCTGTGAAGATGAGTACTGTGTTGATTTATCAGTTAAAATGTAATGAAAGAGACAAAATGCAGAAAGAATGTGATTACATAGTAAATATGTCTAACTTTGACAATAAAATCTTTCTCTGGACAAATAGTTTAAAAAATATACAGTCGAAAGTAACTTTGAATTCTCATAATAATTGAGCTTCTGTTAGCTAGGTTCCATTAATTGGGTAGACACAGGAACACTTGGAAAGTAATGATTGGCTCAACTCACCTTTGAAAAAAGGAAAAGCCATCTACAAATACAGTGTCAATGGACTTCAACTCCAGGTCTGTTTTCAGTTTGGTATTATAGGAGCTTTCTCAGATGTCAAGATTTATTGAGAACTAGTGCAGGAGCACACAAGCTGCCAATTATTTGTAGTCACTTTCTTGGTTTCAAGAGAATAAAAGTAAAGTGAAAAATACATCTTACAATTGCAATCAAAACTTAAGGAAAATGAGATCTTGCAGTAATTTCTTAAATGCAGGGGGAAAGATTCAGAGAACTTTTAGAAGAGAAAAATGGCAGATAGATAACTCAGTTTTTGTCTTAAGATACCATGTACACAAGATTTACTCTTCCGGAGGCTGAAAGGCTTAAGAAATTAAACTGCAATTTAAAAAAGTCAAATAAATTAAAAATAATATAATGAAATAGTATTGTATTATCTTCACACCTTAAATCATAAGACCTCAAAAAGAATATTGTACCCCAGTAAAAAAAACAGTTTTCAAATGATGCAGCTGATTTCTGGAAATCTCTTTTGAATTACTTGGTTATCTTAAAGTAGCAGAAAACCTTTGGGTTTCTAAGATATAGCTCCTGTTTAAAAGAGTAGTACAACATGTCTTTTTTTTTTTTTTTTTGGTAAGCTTATTGATTTACTCTACAATCTTAGCTTTAATAAATGAAAAACTCTGTTAGGAAATAGATCAATCCATTTCAGCTAAGAAAACCCATGGAATTTGTACACTGATTTGTTGAGAAGGTTTTTATAGGAAGGATACCACTATACTTGGAACTTTTAAAGGACACATTTCCATAATTTATTTTTGCGAAACACCATACAACTTAGATTTCTCTCCAGAATGAATTTCCGCCCATCCTACATTAAGTAAACTACCTTTAGGAAAATCTCATTCTCACAACTAGTGTTGAAAGATTTAGTTTGACTACTGTATACGTATACACTTATTTCCATATTTCTATCCGTGTTGGTATTCTGCAGTTCAGGAAACAAATATTCAACACTTCAATGGGAAACTTCAGGTATCATTTTCAGACTTATTGGCAGACAGGTATAAGCCTTACTTCCCCAGGCTTACATCATATTAAAATACTTGCCAGCTAGCAATCTTGCCTGAAAGCCAAAAGTAGACAAATCAAGAAAGTAGATATTTTAAAATGCAGATTATTTGGAAAGCGTCCATGTAAGTATATATGTTTTATGTGCTTTATAAACTCCTTTGCTTCCTAAATGCTTGTCTTGGTTTGAAAGACAGGCGTCTGCTTAAGTGAGGCAGAAACCCCCTTTGAAATGGAAAATGCAACCCCCTTTCCTCCGGATTATTATAATTTTTAAATTAAGGGGCTTTCAGGCAAGGATATGAGAAATAGGAATAACAGTTCTTTACTAATTTTTATATATATAAAACAAAACAAAACAATGAACAACAATGACTATGGCAGTTATAACAGCACAGTCACCCAGTGCAGCCTTCTCGGCTGCCAGGCAGCTTCCCCTCCTGGAGCAGTGTTGATCACAGCCGGCAGCTTCCCCTCCTGGAGCAGTGCTGGTCACAGCCGGCAGCTTCCCCTCCTGAAGCAGGGTTGACCACAGCCGGCAGCAGCGCTGGTGGCTCCCGGTGAGCAGGGTGGGTGCGATAGTTCTGGTGAAACAGTGGTCCCATGGAAAAGGGTCTGGTCCTCGCCTGAAGGTCCAGTGGTGTAGCTTCTCGTCCTCTGGAAGTCCAGTGGAGAAAAGCTACCTTGTGCCTGAAAAACCTCTGATTATATCCAGGTGGGAAACGTTCAGTTCCTCTTCCTGGGCGGAGCATCTCACACTGGGGTGGTGAGGCACTGATGGGCCCATTAACAGAAGATAGTCCGGAGGGAGGAGGGAAAAAACCACTGCCCTACCTGGTTTCACAGCTCACAAAGGTGGTAATAGAATACACTGCAACCCAGGACAACGCTTCTCAACGTTACCTCTGTAGAGAGCAGAATATTGCAAAATCTGTAAAACAGGAAGGAACATTTTGATCATCACCAAAATGCATGTAGCACCAAGGACATACACATGATTAGGTGGCTTAAAACGCAGGCTACAAGCGGTAAAGAAGTGTTTTGAACAATCATTACCTATCAGGGACTTCTTGTGACATAGAACGCAGCTTGACCATCATACACTTAACTGTATAAGTAGCTGGGCTAATTTTTTGGAAACTGTCACGACGTGCAAAAATTTGTATTGCAGTGGATTACCTCACAACACAGAACACTGAAGAACCTGGTACTTATGAAGATATTATTTCGAATTTTTGATACCCAGTTTGAAAATGATGAACTTTAACACACTATGATGAGAAATATTTAAAGGCCATTTGAAGACATGAAAAATGAGAGCTGGCCCAAGAGGCATGAAACAAACATTCCCTGTTTTATTCACATCACAGGGTGGGCTTATAAATTGCCAGTGGGATGACAGCAAGTTCAAGGTGCCTTATTGATCACTGAAGAACCCAAATCTATCAAAAAAACCCCCACCCCCCCCAAAACCTCCAACACGCCCTGCCTCAAAAAAAACCCCAAACTCCCAAAAAAACCGACCAGCAAAGCCAACCGAGCCACCAAGCTTTCTTTCCCATTGCTTTCTGTGTAAGCTCTCAAGCATAAGGAAACTGTTAGATTTCCGGAGGTTTCTAGTGGTTAATTACATGACTTGTTAAGGAAGTAAGAAAGGCTGAAAGCACAGCACTAGGAAATTTGTTTCTCTGGAAAGCCTGTCTGAAAACTTAGATAGGTAGGGAAAGACACTTTAGAAGGCTAGCTCCAGTATTTAGCACCCTAAGGATCATTTATTTGTAGGAGAGGGTGTTTGCTTAACCTGTTTGGAAATAAATCTAATGATGTAGCTTCCATGACAACACCAGTCATGGAAGTTAGTTCGATGTCTACAATCACAGAAACACAAAACATTTGAAGTTGGAAGGGGCCCACAAGGACCATGTCTGGTTACCTCACTCTTAATAAAATACTCCAAATTTGACTATTTCTTGACGGAATTTATTCTGTTAATTAGTTTGTTTGTTTTTTGTTTTGTTTTGTTATTTTTCTCCATTATTTCTTTACAGCTCATTAGAGACATAAAGAATTTCTTCCCTTGCTAAAGCCATTTATATATTTGAAGATTTACATACATTCCTTGTTTCTCTCTCAATTGAACAGGTTCTGTTCATTGATCCTTCCCCCTGAGTCTGTGATTCATCATATACCCAGAAATTACCTCCATCAGATCTTTATCCAGAGCTTCCAATCTCCTATGCTTTTTTACCTGTGGGCAGAAGTGAAGTGATCCGAACCTTGGAAGTTCCGATCCAGAGTCTTTGGGTTTTTTAAAATCTAAAGAATAAATCTTACTCATGACTCTGAATGTCAGGACAAGAGGGACCTGAACAAACTATAAACATCAGAAACTACCAGCTATCTGCACTACATGAGGAGATGGCTACGTATATAGTCAGCTCTGAAGTTTCCAACCTCATGCAAAAAAAGGGCCTAAAAACCTGTTGTGTAATGGTCAGGTGTTGGTCTGATTTATCTGTAAATGACAGAAAAGCAAGGAGGGTGTTATAAAGACAGAAATTCGGGAGTAAGTAACAAAATCTACAGTTTTTTGCAGAAAATACAGCTTTTTCTCCCTGTTCTTTTGGAAAGAATGTTTTCTAAGTATCCTACTAAATCTGACATCTTCAGGTACCACAAATTTCTTCCTAAAGCAGATTGTGGCTCTGCCATATCTTTCAACTCTATTCACAAATGCAGTAGCAGGTTCAGTGACATTTTTTAAATCTGAACATCAAAAGAAGTGGATTCATGTATCTGTCTTGTTCTCCTCTGTTGACTTCATAAAATATTGAACATAAACTAATCTACTTTAATTCTGCATTCAGTTAAGCATAGACACAATTGAAATATGATGAGCAGAATATTGTGGTAAAATACATTATTTCAGCAGCTTGCTTTGTTATAAAGTTATTCATTGCCTTTTTCTTTTCGCACTTCATTGCGACAAATGGTATTTGACATAAATTTTATGAAATCATGATACTAAATTTTGTCAATGGTGTATACGTCTTCACGTACAACTTCTGAGACAGACAGCAACCAATTACATCCCAACATTAGGAATCTGAAGATGGGCTTTCCATATATTTTGGCCATCTCCACCTCAGAGCTTCTGTGTCTAGTAATGTTGTATATCTGAAAAGAAAAACAAATTTGGGTAATAAGACTTGATGTAATCAGAATGGAGAGTATGCATTTTAAAGCAGATTGAGAAATGTATGTTTGGAATAGGGAGAAGTGTGACTTACCTCACAATTAACAAAGCAACAGCAAACATCAATCAATCAATCAATCAGAGATTTACAAGCATTACCAGTTGTCACTGGGTGGTTCAAGAGTGTTTTGTAGCAGCCATTGGCAAACATTAACATGTTCTTGTTTCTGAGCAATTGAAGAAAGAGATCCCATGGCAACTGTAACAGGGGAAGGAAGTTCCATGATCCATTTTTATTTATAATCAGCCAATCAACCAATCAATCAAACAAACAAACAAAAAATAGGTCAGTTCCACCCAAGAAAAAAAAACAAGAATAAAAAGACTCTACCATACTTAAGGTCAAGCAGCAGTGTCTGTCTGCCCCACGCAGGAAAGTTTGCATGTTCTTTCCAATTATGTCAGCTGGAATGCTGGAAGGTCCTGCTGGCTCTTCCTACAAAGGTTTTTGTAAAAAAGCACTTCACAAGAGCGTCACAGCATTACAGATCCATGGAAAAACCACAGATGTGTCCTATGAAGGCAAAGGCTTTTTTAAAAAAATCATGCTTCTCAGAATATAATTTTTTCTCAGATTTTTTCTGTATGACGAAATCTCAGGAAATTGCACTTTACAAGCACAGGCCCGAAGTAACTTGTGCAAACACTGCCTCCAGGTGGCTCTGTGCACAGCTACAGCACTCGGGAGGAGGGGCACTCTGATGGCTTCTCAGATGTGCATACAGGGACTGAAACCAGAAGAGCTGTTAATTTCGATTTAACTTCAGAACAGGCTTAATTACACCCGTATTTGCTACTTAACAAGGAAGTTTCTTCTTTACAAGAACTGTAAAAGCTAATTAAGTGTCCAATTCTGCAACATTTTAGTCGTATTTCATTTCCTCAATAAAAGGACTGACTAGACTTGAGTTTTTCCTTGAAAATGGCTAGGTCTGCCGTCATCTTAAAAAAAATCAAATGGCATAAAATGTAGACAAGCATTTTAAAGTATAGAGAATGTAACAAAGGCCAGAAAAGTTAAAACAAGGGCGGAACAGAGGCAAAGAGGCACTGTGTGCGATACTAAACGAGGTACAGCACTGCATCTACCACACAACCAGGCAGAATTTAGATCTGATAGGCATGAAGAGCCATGTCCTCTATAGCCACCTGCTTTCTGCAAAGGTAGATCTTGAAAGGTTTCTCTCTGTTGTGTTGGCAAGACTGCCTCATAACTGAACAGCAAATTGAGGCTACAATCTTTAAACCTTCTACTGCTTTTCCTAATGCTTCTATGCGTATGAGAATTCTTGTCTCAGACAAATCATTGTTATTCCACCCTACTTTCATGCTGCTACACCTGTGTTTAATGTGACTGGTTCTGCTGGTTCTGCTAGGCAGACAGGACTCTTAGAGATAATTAGTATTTGCACCAATGATCTGAAAGAAAATTTGCTGGGTTTTTTTTTCAGACCTGAAGCTGTACATGCTCCATTCAGTTCCCAGTGATACCGTGGCACAAAGGGGCACAAACAGGATTAGCTATTTTGCCTAGGAATGGAGCAATCCTTATGCGTCATAATGATACACCTGACCCTTACCCATCAGCTTCTTCCCACATGTGGGGATATAAAACATAGCAAAGATGTGAGAGCATGGCCAGGACAGCCCATACTCCAGTCACATTTGGCTACAAAATTAAAATAGCTTATCAGTTTCGTCATGTTAGCCTGTGGAAGAACGGTTGCATAGGAGTATGAAAGTAAAGAATTAAATTAAAGAATCTCTTCATGCTTTACATTTATGCTTGACAGAACTGTTACAAACCGCTGTCTGAGTGTAGCAACTCAGACTTTTGATTTTTACTTGTAATTTTTACCAGAATACTTAGCTTAGGGTGCCCTGAGGTATTACTGAAAAGCTGAGGAAGTTGTCCTCAGCTGAGGACAGAAACGGCATAGGATTATCTCCAAATAGTAATTGCTAGTGTTTTTCAAAGTGCATGAAGAAAATCATTTGGCTGGAAAAGGATTTGGCCCTTGGTTCAAACCTTCATGCATAAGCTATGCAGAAGTCCTCTGCAAACCTGATTAGCTATTCTGTTCTCACTAATATATGCGGAAAAAATCATGGATCTTAACCACTATTCCCTTGGGTTATTTACAATTGGGCATATTACACAGGTGAGCATCCAATGCTGACAGATCAAAGTGCTTCACTCCAGACCTCTGGGCTGGTGCGAGTCCCTGTAGTACATCTGGGTAGCCAGGATCAAAGCCAACAGACAGTCATAGCTAGACAGCAGAGGTATTAGAAGTAAGGATGGACTGCATTCACTACTGTCTTTACTGTTCATGGCACAGCCTAATAGTCTGACTAAAACAAGATCTGTTTTAGTAGGGTGTCTGATTAGTTACATATCTGAAGCCTACAGAGATTTCTGAGTAACTTAGCCTAGTCCATTAGTCAGCTTGTTAGTCGTAATAAATCTAACCAATAAATCAAAGCTCTTCTCATTCTTTTGTCCTAATATCCCAGCCTCATTTCTAAAAGTAGTGCCTAAATGTGCGTTGTGCATGCGACAGACTTACTCATTAATTCAACCCTAGAGGCACCCTACAGCCATAAATGGGGCTTTGCAGACACATGTCATCAGATGTTCTTCAGGTTTTTTCTACTCACAGAGAAAAAATACAAAAAGATTCCATAAACAAGAAAAATCACATTCATTTACAGGAGCTTACATTGAAACTTTTGTTAAAACCTTCAGTGATCTGATGCATGGAATTCATTAAAATAATCAAACGTATAATACTCACAGCTCCAGATTTCCTTATACAGGAAAGCCTGTTTCCATGTGAAAACCTGCTGCCCCTCAGTGGTTTCTGAAGAAACAACAGAACAACGTCACTGAACATGCAGAACAAGAAGAACCTGCTTAGAATCTGCTCCTTTTGGTTAAGAATAAAATAACATTTAGTTATTATAGTTAACTATTTGATTAATACTAAAGAACAGTCTGATGGCAAGGAATAGTTTGTAAACAGTGTCTTGATGATAATGCCAATTTGTTCTGCTTATTTCCCGAGCTTACAAGTACCTCCTTCCATCCAAACAACGTTGTCATTCCTGGGTTACAGCAAACTTTGAGTTACATGTTAGCTGTAAGTCACAGTAGATCTGGGAAGTGTCAAGAGGAGAGATGCTACAGTAGAGAAATGTTGCATTTCAGAAAACTGGCCCTGAGGTTTAGAAGCACTCAGTGTTGGCAACTATGGATTAAATCAATGTGACCCAGCAGTTTGCATGACCCCAAAAAAATTGTTCATTCAGCAAAGAAAATAAGACTGGGATTCATCATCTGAAATAACATCTAGTCTCTACAACCACTAATAGCATGAATAAACAACAAAGACGTAGCAGAAGGCTACAGTAAGGAAAGTGCAATTTATCTGAAGAAGCTTATATAATTAGATTACATTTATATAACCTCCCTTCTTGCAATACCTCAGTGATTCATATTCTTTTGAAGCCTTTAATTTTACAGGAACCCAGTGAGGTAAAAAAATACTGACCATCTATTTTACATCTGGGAGGCCAAAGCAAAACAATGAACAGGGGCAACATTCAGACTGGCTCGTGTAAGTTTACTTCACTATCATAAATACTTTGTCCACTTGTGCCTCTGGAAGCTGGATCTTCCAGTCATGTATACATAGTGCTCTGAATTGCTGAGTGGCACACTCTTAAAACTAGATGCCACAGCAGTTGCAAAACCAAAGGTTTGTACTGACAGCAAGTGGTCTGATAATGGCCCTAAAGAGCTTGTCCGTGGTCACGCTGAGTTTGAAGTAGAACAGAAAGCTGTCACTGGATGCTTCCCAAGTCCTGCAGGCCAGGCAGGAAAACTCTGGGCAAAGTAGGATTTCTGAAAGTAATTCTTTAATGTAATGGCTGTTTAGGCAAGTCAGAGGAAAGCACAGTGCCCTTACCTAGCTTCATAATGTCCTATAGGAGCTTCTGGCAGATGTTCACAAATGCACTTTGCCCTGGAATTCCTTTTTCCCAAGAGCCACTCAGCTCCCTCTGCTCTCAGTGACTTTTTTTTTTTTTCTATTTAAGAGACCAAGAGCTTCATTTTCAATTCAAGTGAAGATGATTATAATTGATGTGAATTATGCAAAGCCTTTTGTTGCATTTTCCATTCTGGCACATTCAAAGCCTTGGATCTGAAACACCACTCTGTATTGCTGTTCCAGGTCTGAATCTGCAGAGCATTCCCATTTCTAGTTTCAGAAATCTTTTCTGGTTCATCATATTAGTAATTATAATTAATATGAATATAAGTCACTGACATTTAAATTTGAGTCAGTGGATGAATACCATCAGATGAAACTGTCCTTTACTAAGTCCTTTGCAATCCATAAATAACTCTGATGAGAGCATAACAAAGGGCCTTTGTGTTATTGTACAGTGGAGCCAAAAATGTTCTTGAAGCAAAGTTTGTTTTCAATATAATTACATACAGCTCATACATAAAACGGCTTGTTGTGCTGAAGCCAAAAATGCAGTCCTTTAGATGCTATGAACATCCTCATCTATATAAACAATAGAAACAAATGTATGGCAAGATCATTTATGTTTCACAGGTTCTTTTTATTCTGTTTGATATATTACTTCTTGTCTGAGGACACAGTCCTGCAAGAATCTTACTGCTGGCACAAATATCTGCCTGTACAAACAGCCTTGAAGCACTGGGAGCTCAGTAAGTGAATTCAGGGCTGTTTTGCTATCTTTTGCAGTAGTGCCTGTTACTGATCCTGACTGAAGACTTAAAAATCTTCGGAAAATGTAGCAAATACACTTTAAGACACTGCAGAAACAGCTGAAAAGAAGTACCTAGGCATTTTTTTTATACTTTGTATCCTAAGACGCATTCAAACTTTCCAATCAAAGTTAGACAGTTTAGATTTTACTTTAGGAAACTGAATATGCTCTAAGCCATCTCTATCACCTGAAGCATCCTGTCAGGATGGTCCATTTTAAGACCCTTCCACACCTAAACAATCATTCTGAAGTTGGCATGATGGAAACAATTTTGGGTCCCCCAAGTTTGGCAAGGGAACCAGACAAGGCTCCCTACAAGGAAGTACCATGATTCAGGTAGGAAGTTTTTTCCTGAGTCATTTGTCCTCACATCTCTGCATGCTTCTGTTTAACAGTATAATGACTACAGAGCCAATGCCAATAATATCCTAATTCTCCACTGAGTTCACTCCTGTATTTCAGCATTTTATCTTTCTTTTTGAGAGTATTTGTGGAAAACAAATTATGACAATCCACAGTGCTGTCTCATTTCTCACATATTTCTCTGCCATTGCAACATCTGGGTTTGTATGGTTCCAAGAAGAATCACTTTTTACAGAAAAAATTGTCCTCGTATGGAAAGTTATAGTCAGTAAAGGGCTGCTATAGTGGCCCATCCCATCTTCATCATTACCCCTACTGAAAGGACTATAGGAAGAGACAGTATTGAAGAGACATGATGGCTATGCCACAGTGAGAGGTGGAACGGACTGAAGGACAGAGGTAGCTGGAATTCTTCATATAAATGCCACTCTTCTCTTCTGGGGACAAGTCAAAACCCTGGAGGCCTTAGACCAACATAGCCAAGATTTGTGCATAGTACTTTGCTAAGAAAGCGTGAACCAGATGCCACCACTGGAAAATTTTTCTTACTGTTAGAAAAAAATCTCTTTCCATCTTAGTTTCCGAGGAGTTCTTTTACTAAGAGGCAAAAGACAGTTCCAACCCTGACACAACCTACACAACAGGAGCAGTATGTAGCTAATACTCCCACCAAAATAATCAAATAATCAAAGAGCCATAGTCCTCTGATTTTTCTCTTTTGCTTTCTTGCACTACTCTGGGAAAGAAAAGTATTCTTTTAAGAATGCTACTTTACTGTGACATAGCCTGGCACCTTACCAGGGTGGAGCTAATGCTTGAGCACCACCTCTGTCAGAGAAGCAGCTTGCAATAGAAAGCAGTGACTCTACAGGAGCTCTGCAGTACGTGGTAGTAGTACCTTTACCCCCTTCACTGCTTCACTTGCATCTGCTCACACTTCACAATCTACTCACTATACTGGTAGTAAGAACTGAGAGCAACAAAGGCAATCCAAAACACTTTTGCATTTCCCAGCCATACAAAGAGGTCAGACTAGTCTTGTCCTAAATAACAATCTAGATAAACACAGCCTGGAAATCATAGAATCATTTAGGTTGGAAAAGACCCTTAAGATCATTGAATCTAACTATTAACCCAGCACTGCCAAGCCCACCATTAAACCATGTCCCTAAGTACCACATCTACACATCTTGCAAAGACCTTCAGGGATGGTGACTCAACCACTTCCCTGGGTAGCCTGTTCCAACGCTTGACAGCCCTGTCAATGAAGACATCTAAACTTCATATCATCATGTTGTCGTATCAACAAGGACAACACAAAATTTCGACACAGGGCGTAAAATAAATCCCTCAGTGCCTCAGAGGTTTCTGGCTTTGATAAAAATAAAAACTCCAGAATACATTTTTCAGTGGCAAAGACAGAACCTAGAAAGAAACAACATAAAAGAATATATATTACCTAGGCGTGTCTGACCTAACGTTTAAAAACTGCCTGCTTATTACCTCGCAGAAAGCTAAAACGTAAATTCTAAAAAAAAAAATAAATGTATAGACATGTGAAATACAAGGTCCCTACCCTTGATAGAAAATATCATTACAAGGAAAGTATAACTTTGCCTGTTCCATGGTAAGAAACATCACAAGGGAACAGATTATCTTCCTGGTATGACTTAAACAGAGCTCACCACCAAAAATCATCACTAATCCTTGCTCCAAGGATTAGTAAGCATTTTATATTTACTGCTAAATCTCTGGAAGTAAGTTATACGACTGCTTGTCTAAGTAGTTTCAAGGTAGCTTATAAGACGCAGTGACAAAAATACTTCTTCATATGAGAGCCAGAGAAAAACATAAATCCAGCCATTAGGAGTGTACTGCGCTAAGGAAGGAAACTTCCCTATACACAATTCAAATGTGTGTCATAATGGCTGGCAGATAAGGGATCCAGAAGAGAAGGACCTACAAACCAGACTTTTAAAATTTAAAATTCAAAATTCCAGCAGAAAACAAAACTGAAAAACTAACAGAGTATATTTTGACTCTTGAAACCTTAAACAATGGGGAGAATTTACCAAAGGAGAGCTGTCTGCAGGAAACTTTAAGGTAGTGCTGCACTTGGTCTCAACACACTGCAACCATCTATATATCTCTGTAAACTGGTAGCACACTGGCAGTCTGGGTCCTAATTCTATCCTTAAGCACGATCCGCCTGTAGTTCAATAAAACTTCAGAACTAAATAATGAAAACAATTATCAAATGCACTAGGCACCTAATGGAAAAAATTAGAAAAGCTGACCTGAAACTTCTACTAAAAACATCATTCAAATATGTAGCATTTATTTGGACAATTCAGGGCTCACTGAAGAGCAATCCTAGCAGTAGAACTAAACTCCTGTGTTTTACTTGGTTTCCTAACATAGGAAATATTCTGTATTCTGCCATAAAAAATATTCTGTAGCTCTCCATCATCTAAGTTCCCAGTGAATGAGTCTTTGATCCATGGGCAATTGCAGCACTTCGATGAAGTTGCTGGCACAACAACTATCTTCCATCCAGCCTATTTAAGGAAACAATTTGGAGGGACCCTGTTGTTCAGCAAAGGCTAAAATAGCAGCAAATCTGCCACACGAGGACTAAGCCACCAAGGGTGGGGCAACTGCTGAACTGTAGGGTCCCATGAGATCTCCGCAAGTGTGGGAAATGGCTCAGATGTATGGGATTGATTTGAATGCAGAACAGTGTATATGAGTGTGTGTAGGCATTCACACACAAGTGCACATATGTTTTTAACAAGCATTAGCAGTGAAGGGAATCTCTTCAGGCACACACAAACAAGTCAGCAAAAAAAGCAAGATACAGCCAGCAAAAGAGTGGCAGGAACAGGACTGTGAACAAAATCAAAGCAGCTTTTGGGCTGTCTGTGCTGAAAAAGGCTTGGAACTGAGAAAAGAAAAATTTGCTTCCGTTACTTGAGTTCAAATACGCTCATAGAAATGTGTTCAACCTCTTTAAAGTCCCTGAATTGCATCATAAAATACCTTGCTGCATCTTCATTTTCTTCTTTTAGTGGGAATATTCTGAAATACTTTCCAAACTGATGAAATATTCATGCCAAAATGGTGAAACAATATTTAGGCAGAAAATTTGGGAAGCTGTACAGGAAGTGGAACTAAAATCAGAAGATCATCTGGAATGTGTCTGCAACTAGTTTAATTTCTGGGGATCGGTTTTGAAATTGAAATAAGGAATGTTTTCAACTACTTGATTATGAAAGACGCACAATGCTATGTCTGTACTTTATGTTTATATAAAACCATTGAATTAAAAATTAGGTTGTAATTCAGTTTTGATTCAGACAGATCTTGCTGCCTTCTGTAGCAGCCAAATTGCTACCTCCACCATGATGTTTTAGTCTCACCTACTCCTCCCTCACCTTGCCTACCAGAAAGCAAACTGAATGCACATCCTGACAGTCTTAATGAGAATAGTAGAAGCTGTTACTGGCTGAAATAACTATACTGGAAAAGAAACTATACTGCCTATATACTACAAATGAATTGCAGAATTTTCTGGATTTCCTTTAAAAGCAAGCGAACAAACAAACTAGCCAAACCAACCACAATTTAAAAAGAAGAAAGAAGTAATTCAGTGATTTAACAGATGTATTACACTGTATTTCAGAGTATCTGTATCTGTGCTGCTCCAAACACCACTTTGATGGAGGACTAAAGTTATGTACATGCTGAATACTGGAATATACTCAAAATATAACTTTCCTCCCTGTTGTAATTGCAAGAGCTTACAGAAGTTTTAAACTATGCTGCTTTCACAAAGAGGACTCCACATTGGCATCAAAATATCTCATGGGAACTGGGAATTGTAACTAGAAATCAAAAACAACCCCTCTAATTAGCAGTGCCAGTTGCAAAATGGAAGAAAATGGAAGTAAAAAGCATGTTGAAAAGAGTTGATCAAAGACGAAGGCACAGAAACTATTGCTTTGATCTAAATGTTAGTGATTTTTGAAGGAAGAATATGAGAAAATAAAATACCTCTACCTGTATATTGTATATACTCAGAAGCAAGTGGGAAGACAACTTGGAACTGTTAATGCATTATAGGCTCAACATTTTAATTCAGTTTTGTCATACACCAAAAACATTTTAAGCCAAATTACACTGTCTAAGGAAAATGTAGTAGGGAAATTTTTTTTTTTTAATCCAAAAGTGTAGTTAGATTTTAATAGGGACACTCAAAGGAGGCCAAGTAACAAATAATAGAGATAGACCTCAAAGAAGAAAACAGTGACCAAACTGGGAAGAGAAGAAAAGCAGGGAAATCTGAACAGGAGGAAGGAGCGAAACAAACTATCTACCTCTTGCTGTAGCCACTGAAAGCTTTTGCGTTCCACTTCTCTTTCACATTTACTGTGACCTCTGCAAGGATCTCTGTATTTCACAACTGTAGCGATGAAGCATCATGTAAACACATCTGCATCACAGAGTATCCATTTTTGAACCTTCATTTTTCTTAAACTGCTTCACACCTCCATCATTGACTACAGTCTGCTAAAATTATTTACAGTGCTTTTCTGAGCCACCAATCTGTCTCCAACAAACCCATCACCACAGACTCCTACACAGCAGTCTCCTGCTCCTCTACAATTTCACCTCCCATTTCCCTCCAGGCTGCACCTGCTCTTGCTGATAGAGTTCAGAAGTGGTAAAATATATTCAGGTGTCTAAATTGGAGAAACTGCTTCTTTCACGGCAGTGGAAAATCTAATTACAAAACAGTCCCTAGCCCATAGTTAGCCACCAGTTAATTCCTCTTGGGCCCCCAAACCATTTTGTCTTCTACACTGAAGGCATAATAGCTCCCATTGCTTCTTTGCACTTTACAAGTCATAGTATTCCAGCAAAATAAGTTTGAAGCTGCCCAGTACTTCACAAGAAAAATGTCTATATTATTTAAAAGATTCCAAAATTTTCATTTTCAAAATTAAATAAAGATATTTTCCTCTGACCTCTAAAAAAGAAAAGAAACAAAAAGCACAAAACCTACGTTCATTGCTTTTCTATGTAATGTCACTGAAACACCTTCTATTTCCAGATGAAAGCAAAAAAATTAACAAAATTGAAAGAAGTCTTTGGGTTTTTTTTCGAATATTTTTATACCAAACCATATGGCTTTTCCTAGAAACCCAGCAGAGTGAAGAGGCTGGGCCTCTCACCAAGGCCCTGGCCTCAGGAGCAGAAATACGTCTCAAGTTATTCAAAGTACAAAAGTCCAGCTCAGTTGGTATGAAGAAGATATGCAATCAATCTGTTGGAACTACTTAGTAGACTGTAGGATTGGAAATTAAATTTAATTAAGTGTAGGTGAAAAGCAAATTTGCTGCTGGCTTAAGAGAAACAGGGATTGGCATCCTCTGTGGAAGCCCAGCCAGAGCAACGGTTTTGAACACTGGGGGAAAAAAGGAAGGTTGAGACATCATTTGGTCCTAAAAGAGGTACAACAAAAGGAAACTGAACAAACTTTGATGATTTTCCTTTTTTTTTTTTTTACAGCCAGATTAGTTCCAGAGGCACTGGAACAGATTTCTCAGAGAAGTTGTAGATTCCCCATCCCTTTAAATGTTTAAACCAAGGTTGGATGGGACTTCAAGTAACTTGGTCTAGAGGAAGGTGTCCTTGTCCACGGCCAAGGGAGGTTGGAACTAGATGGTCTTGAAGGTCCCTTCCATCACAAATCTTCTACAGTTATGTTAGAAATTAATGTTTCCTCCCAAGGTAAAGAAGACAATGGTTCATAAGGACTAGTTGATGTTTACCCTGTATCTATTCCAGCCCAAATAAAAGTGTAATGGTTCCTTAAAGAAAAATCAGTCAGTGGCATGGCAAACCATGGTATTCAAACAGTTATGAGTGGCTCTCAAACTGTAATAGGAATAGCAGATCAGATTATCTGATTATTTGATATTCAAAGGCATTTGCTCTGAGAGAAGCTCAGACAGGGAAATAATAGCCAAGAAACATCAATGTTCAGTAAACTGTCAAACAGTGTTATCTACACAAGTCAGAGAAGATTAAAGCCAGAAAGATCTCCAGGTACCTGTCCAAGCACCACGAAAAGACCGCATGGCAAAAAAGTACATACACTGTGACCACTCTGGGTCTTCTTTACTCAGTCCTAAGAAACAACCTGACTAGAGCAAGTGCCTGGTGCGTGCATCATACTGGCTCGTCCTCCAGCTCCGGCAAATGCAGCTGCTGGAAGACAACTTGCATTCCTGCCGTCCCATCTTTTCACTGGTGCCTCTTTTCTTTCCCAGCATCTTCTTCATTCTGGTCTTCTTGCTATGACTTCAGCTTATGTCTTAGTTGGCTAGATCACTGTCTTTGGCAGCACTGATGCAAGTTGAAAACAGGCAGAGTAAAACAATGCTTTTGAACTGCTCAATGATCATAAAAGCCAAATCTTGAAGTCACTGTGTCTGCTCTAACAACAATGCTGTAAATGAGTCAAAGCAGAAACAGAAGATGTATTTTCCAGCTTGGCTTTTTTCCCCCTTTTTCTCTTTGTGTGTGCATATCCTAATTTATCATTGGGGAGGCAGATTCAGGCTTTTACCACAAAAGTAATAACATCAACTCCAGCTACTTCTTCATCCAAGAAGAACAGTTACTACCATCTTTAATACCACCTAAAAGGCTGCCAAACACAATAGTTTCCATTATTATAAAATTCAAAACAAAATTAACAGCCACTACGGCAGCTATGGAGAAGGGAAGTTAGAAATGTGGTTAAAATCTCCCTGAACTGCTTTCCCCACTTTTTTCTTTTCTGTGTGGCTAATAAAGGTTTAAACTTCGGGTTCGTTTTTTTTTTACATGTGGGTGCTTGTTGACAGATGTTCGAGTGTCTCTAAATGGCCAGACTTTAATTACTTAGTATGTGCAGTAGATCATATAAATAAATACCTTTGACCCTCCTGATTCATTTGTTCCAGTCAAACAGGCCTAAAGTTTCTAATCAATACAGGATGCTACTATCACTACTCTATCCCTCAGAGAGGACTCTATAAACACTCTGCCATTGTTTCTTCATTATTTTCTTCATCCTAGCATTCTTCCTCTCACAGCTTAGCTGCCGTTCCCCGGGTTACACCCCTGTTCTTACTGCTTTAGGAGCCTCAACCCTCTCTTATCTCCTAGGCAAGAAGCTGCTCCAATCCTGCCATCTTTTACTAAAGTGAAAAGCAGTCCTTTATGCTAAAACTCAGAGTCTTTGCTTTTGATTATATAAACCTGCGACAACACAAAATGAGGCCTGAGGGCCGTTTTATAGCTCAACTTTTTCATATTCTTGCCTTCAAGATTCTGATTTACAGCTAAGGTATATAATTTGTTACACTGTAGCTCTACCCTTCCCTTTTGGCATCAGCAGCCACTGCAGCATCTCTAATCCTTTTCACAGCACCCCTCTACATTGTCTTTTGAGCAGACACTTTCCTTGGAAAGACTCTCTATGCATGCCCAGCTCCCAGTCATCCGTTCTCTCAATTTACTATACCCTGTCACAGATTCCAGACAAACAGAGAGCCAAAGCACTTCACCCAGTATTGAAATGGCAGAAGGTAATTAAGTCAGACACAAGGAAACATCTTCTTATCACAAAGGAAACTTGGTGGTGTAATAGTTCACCTAACAAGACTGAGAAATCTCTGTTTCGGACACATCAGGAAGGAGATGGCAGGGGCTTCTGGCAAGTTATCTGGCAAGGAGCAAGTTACCTGCAGTAGATTATGTTCTGGGAGAATGGATGTTCTGCCTGATCTGTTGAGACTCTTCCCAGACATAGTTCCTAATCCTGCAATAAAAGTAGCGATAGCCCAGTTCTGTTCCAGCAGCCACTTAAAAGCTGTGGTTAAATTGCACTAGAGCTAAGCTCTTGGTAGTTGTTTAACAAAAGAAGTATGTTGCCACCACCTATGGTCCTGTTGCAGGTCACCTTTTCGATGCCACCCTTTTCCCAGATCCCTTCCCCTGCTTTGTAGTGCTCGCTCCAACTGCAAACATGCCAAGAGAAATAGCAGGAATATTTGCCATACCACCTGGAATGGATGATACTCCTTTCAAATCAGTGAGTCAATTTAGAGTAGTAAAGGTAAGCATGTAATTTCTGTAAAATATTACTGTAATAACAATGGAGATTTGAGAAACTGTGGAGACTCCCACTAAAATACAGGTAATAAGGAGCTACAAATCAACTGCATTGAAGGGAAAATTTCAATGAGGGAAACAGCATTGAAGTTTCTGAAGTTGCACAAATCAAAAATAGGGTTCTTTGGCAAAAAAATCATTTGCATTGCCATATAAAATAGATTTGGCAGTATTCAGATTACTCATGAAAATCCCAAATGCAATTTTTGACATTACAATGAAGGATGCTAAACAAAAACACCAAATGGGGAGGCTCCTGTTGCTGATGAGATCACCAGGGAAACATTAGTTCCCAGAAAGAAACGATCAGTATCTCACTGGAGCAAAGGTAAACAAAAGATGGGGTGATAGAAATTCTTGATTCAAGATGTTTAACTCCCTTGACATATCCAAAAAAATAAGAATACACTGCAGCTGACTTGAATTAGAACTGGTGAAACTCTTCAGTTGGTCAATTTCTGCCAGCAGATGGATTCAAAACTTTGACTGAAAACTTTCAAAATACAGAACAGGTTTAATACCACCTAGTCTTACAGAAAACAGCAAGCCACTACAAAAAAATGCAGTTGTTAATTACAGAGGAACCAGCGATATTTTAAATAAGCAGAAACAGAGTGATTAATGCAATGCATAAATGAGTTTTCTGCACTGGTAAACAAACAAGGAATTATCAAGCAAAATAAACAGTACCATCTTTCAGTATTCAACAAATAGAAAATTCCATAATCATAAAAAACCAAAGTCTGTACTGATAAACAGGATCCTGTAGACAGCGTAAAGGGAAAGTAACAAAATTTAACACCTACTGATAGTATCAATCAACACTATTTAAAAAAACCATGTTTTTCTCCAACTATATTTGTCTAATAAAAGACATACCTCACTCATTTTAACCATTGTTAATCTCATTTTTTTACAGCAATGGTTATAACAATTTGGATATCTCCAAAAGAAATAAACATAGAGGATGCAGCTTTGATACAATTAAACATAAAAGATTTGCCATGGCATGATGACAAGAAATTACCAACAGGAACTTGAATAACAACTCTGAATTCTTTAGATCTTGCATCAACAGGAAAGGATGTTAAGATTGTTTGTCATATGACGTAATTCTAGGAATAAAGACTGGCTGGAAAAGGTGTCAGCTGGTAATTAATGACAAGCACGTGACAAATTTTTAATAAAACCTGTTCCTATGGATGACCAGTTTCCCTGCAAAAGGAAACAAGACCACAGTCATAAAGCAAATGTACAATACCATAACAAAAATTGGGTTTTCATGTAATTCTTTTATGTATGCTATATCATGCTAAAATACGTATGTTGTATTATGTTAAAAGCAAACTGGTGACTGTTAGAATGTATAATAGCTTATAGAGTCATTAGGTTTCATTTCAGTAATGTCAAGTACGGAGCAAATTTACCAAACAGATGCTGAAAGTAAGGCTTGGTAATATGAGATGCAGAGCCTGAGCTAGCAACTCTGAAATGCCGGTCTTGCGCCCCACTGGTGGGTGTCTGAGAAAACAAGGCTTACACAATCACCAGCCATTACTCTGTGTTCCTGACACTCCACATCTAATAATACTTGAATGTGCCGGCCAATTCTTTTACTTGAATTGCAAAATAATTCATATTGGATGAGCGTAAGTGCTGAAGAATCCAAAGGTAAATTAATTTTAACAATTTGAGTTACAAAATTATTTGGATTGGATCAGACCTCAAGAGGTCATCTGGTTCAATTGATGAAGTGTCAATGGGTAAATGCATTTTTTCTAACTTCCAAAAAAAATGCCATTATCATACATATTTATATGCACAGCTTATGCTGTGTATCAGCTGACCGACCAGCTGTACCTGTATTAACATAGCTCTAGGTGAGTCATAGCACATACTTATGGGATGGCACCCCGGGGAGTGCTGGGTGACTTAGGACATTGAATTGAGGATACAGAACATGAATCTGTAAGAAAATAGCTTTGAACATTGTATTGCTCATAGAATAAATTGTTTACCTGAGGCATAAAGGTAAGAACTGAAAATAGTAAGATTTGTTAAATGGGCTAGAGAACAGTAGCATAACATCTGATACAGGTAACCTTCTAATTTCAGTTTAAAAGGCCATGTTTAATTTACTTTATAAAGTAATGATATGGGCATTGCTTCTATTCTGAAGACCCCACAATCAGAAGGTGAATTTTTATGCAGAGTTCTATATATTGCTTGAGGGGAAAAATATTTCTTTCTAAAAATAAAAGCTTCTTCTTCTTCTTTGCGAGGTTGATTTTCTTTCAGAGTATGTATTCACCAGCAATCACATGAAAGTAATAGTGTCAAAGAAACAACCCCCCTCTACAAATGCTGAACATAATTCAAACTGTTGATCAAGACTCCTCTCCCCACTTCACCACTTGCATTTAAATCACAAATTATAGCTCTGTATGATCTCTCTCAGACTTTACTACTCTTCAAAATCCGATCATCTGAATTTAAGGAGGGGTTTTATCCATCTGTTGGGAAGTATGGAGGCTCTTCGGCAGAAGATCTGTACTTCTTTTTAGCAGGATTATTCTGCTTTCCTCAGTGCAGGCAGCAGGATCACATGGCAATTTATCTGAAGATGGAACCAGATGAAGATACCATCTGTTTCTCCTGTACTGTGTAACTGGATCAGACTCAAGTATGTAGCAGCTGCGGGTGTACTTATCTCTATAGACAGCAGCTGATGATATCCAGTACTTCTCCAGAAAACTTTAACCAGGATGAGAACCTTTTTGGTTAGTCAAGTTAAACATCAGGCCTTCTACTGCTGCATAGAGGAGAACACCTTAGATAGGTGTTCTCCTAGATGTAGGTGTCTCATCTTGACGTGCTTTGATATGAATACTTGGGAGGAAATCTTGCCTGCACCATCAGCAGCATTACTGTGACCTTTCCCTCCATAAGATGAGTTTGTGCTGTTGTGTGGAGTGTTCCATAGAGAATTTTGCTGCAAGAGTTTCTCACTCATATGTATTTCTTTACCTGGCACGTTGTCCTCTGTCTTGAACTGTCTCTAATCTCACTGGATCCCAAAATGCTGGAATAGGTATCTGCCAAACTATCAGAGCTAGCAGTACCTATTTCTGCTCAAAAGCTGGTAAGGCTTAAACTTTAACCTGTTGACTTGTGCTTTACAAGGAAACAGAATTTCCAAATGCCTAGGAAAATACCAATGTCTAGTAAATATTATAGAACTCTAGTATTTTTTGTGTTCCAAAGTCTGTCAGTATTGGTGTTTAATTTCTGGTTTAGCTTCTGTCACAACTCTGCCTCTATTTTAGCATACTCTGTTGCTCTTCTGGTAACGAAACCCACATTTTCTAAGATGTTCCTCCTGAAAGGCTTCAAGTATGTCGATAGTGCAATCAGAGCTGTGACTGATCCCTGCACAAACATATAATAGGCAGCTCTAACAGAAGCATGTTGGATATTTAGTAGAACAAAGCTGAAATACCAGGGACATTAGACACAGGCAGGAAATACTCTAGTTTCTGTGGTGAGGTAAGAAAGTGACTTAAAAGGCACTAGACATCCTTGAGAGGGTGAACAAATAATAAAGGAGATCACTAATGATTCATGGTCTCCCCTGACCTGTATGAAAGCTGGGCAGAACGATACACATCATAATATCTTGGTGAAAAAAAAAATAGTGCTCTTGTAAATATAAATCACATTTTATGATTGATACTGCTTAGAATTGTAAGCAAAATATAGAAAGCAATAAAGATTAGTGGAATAGGAAAAGACAAATTCCCTGTTATTTTCTGAAGGTATTGCCTTGATAGACATCAAATTCCTTGTCTGGTAAGACAGATTTGAAGTCACAAACATTGCAAACAAATCCTGATGCTTTTTTGGATCAGTGCAGATTTTTGTCACCTTAGTACATTAAATTTACCAGGTTTGAGCTAAGAGGTCTTGAGTATTGGCTAGAAATGTCACACCTACCCCTTAATCACGTAATTGAGTAATTTAGGTCCATTACTCAATATGTTCTCGGCCTTTTAGAGGAAAGTATTTAGAAATTTTACAATCCAAACTGTGACCCAAGAACAGCATTGGCTGTGCTTACAACGGTCTGTTAGGCTCATCTCAGCCAACCTATAGTGCAATGGCACAAACCCTGAAGAATCTTGCATAGGTCAGATGGCCTGGAAATGTACTGGAAATATGAGTGACTCATCAGTGCTCAGTTTTCCTCCCTCTCACCTAAAAAAACCCAGCTTGAACATTTATGAGATATGCCAGGGATTACACATGAGAAAGATAAGAGGTTGCAGTGGGTTGATCTTGGCTGCCAGGCTGCCACTAAAGCTGCTTTTTCACTCCTGCTCCTCACCTTGAGGGAGGGGAAGAAAATATGAGGAAAGACTTGCAGGTCAAGGTACAGACAGGGAGAGATCACTCATCCATTACCATCATGGATAAACAGATTCATCTTGGGGAGATTAATTTAATTTATTGCCTATCAGATGACAGCAGGATAATAAGAAATAAGAACAAAACTAAAGGCACCTTCCCTTCACCCCTCCCTAATTATTAGGCTCAACTTCACTCTAATTTTTTCTACCTCTTTCCCTTCAGCACCACAGGGAAACATGGAATGGGTCTGAAGTCAGTTCAACACATATTGCTTTGCCACTTCTTCCTCCTCATACTCTTCTCCTGCTCCAGCGTGGTGGTCCCTCCCATGGGAGACAGTCCTTCACGAACTTCTCTAACATGAACCATTCCCAAAGGCTACAGGTCTTGAACTGCCCTAGTATGGTTCCCTCCCACGGGGTGAAGTACTTCAGGAATCACTGGGTTCTCCATGGCTCCAGCTTAGGTTCTCCATGGGGTCACAAGTCCTGCCAGGAAACCTGCTCCAATGTGGGCTCCTCCATCCATGAGTCCATAAGTTCGGCCAGAACCTGCTCCAGTGGGCTTCCCATGGGGGTTACAGCCTTTTTCGGGCATCCACCTGCTCGAGCGTGGGATCCTCCACAGGAGGCAGGTGGATCTCTGATCCACAATGGACCTCCATGGGATACAGGGGGGCAGCCTGTCTCACCATGGTCTTCACCACAGGCTGCAGGGGAATCTCTGCTTCAATGCCTGGAGCACCTCCTGCCCCTTCTTCAGCGCTGGTCTTGTCTGCAGAGCTTCTTCTCTCACATCACTCCTCTCTGGGGTTGCTGTTGCTATTGCATAGTTTTATGCCCCTTCTCGAATATGTTATCCCAGAGGTGCTGCCAATATCTCTGATGGGCTCAGCCTTGGCCATGGGCAGGTCCATCTCACAGCCATCTGGCACTTGCTCCATCAGACACAGGGGAAGCTTCTCACGAGGCCAACCGGTGCAGTGCTCCCACTACCAAACCCCACATACACCCAATACAGAGACCAAAAACTAAGCGGTCTTGAATGCACTCTTTTTATCCAAAAGACAATCCAGAATTCTCCAGATAAATCTTTTTCCATACATTCAAATTATTTTAGCACAAGCCTGGTATGATCTTGCAGATGAAGAGATTGATCTCTCTATCAGTGTATCAGGGATAGAGATCACACCTTGAAAACACCTAAACAATTCTCTTGTCATACGTTCCACTGATTAATCAAAAAGCGGACTGTATTAACTGCCATAGGAGCTATAATTACTTTTTTAAGATTTGTGTAGGTATTTTATCTGCTGTAACTTGATGGTTGTTCTGCGGTTTGTGGCTACACTTCCTAGTTCCGAATGTTCTTGATTGAGTTGAACTGTCAATGCGGCTAAACATATTGCTTCCTCTGTCCTTGAATAACCTCTTTCAAGGCTTCACTACAGTCTTGATATTGCTGCAGATCAATACATCGCGTTCAGAGCCAAGAAGGTATCATCTTTGTAGAGAAATATTTTGAGATTCCTCAGGAATGACTTATGACTGGAGTTTTTCACTCTTGTGAAAAGGAAAAAAAGGAAAAAAAGAATTTTGGAAAACTTTTTGATAAAATTATCTTTTTTTAATGAGATATTAAGTACGACAAAAAGGGGTTTTCTTGATGCCAGAAATATTTTTTTTCATTTTTACACTTAGGACAAATGAAAATTTTTTGAAGAAAATTTATAAAAGCTCCAAATTTTTCTTTCTGTCATCAGGATAATTTTCCGTATCACCATGTACTTGCATAGACCATGTAAGAATAATGTTTCTGCTAAACAAAGAAGTTGACAAATTGCCTTGTAAACCACTGAAAGAGCTGAAAGAACCACTACTCCCAAATCATCCAGCTTCCAAGAAAGGAATGTTCCAATTGTCTGTCTTGTTGAAAAATGTTTTCTACCTACCACAAAGACTACTGATATCTTTAATGCAATTTAGTAAAATTCTTATTACTCAGAGTAAAAATTATTTAGGTGGCATGTTTAAGTTGGTAGCTTTGGGTTTTGCATAATTTGACCTTACAGAGAGGGAGTCTTGAGTATTATCAACATAATATCAGTTCTGTCTTTTGTTTGAACAGACAAACTGACCTTGCCAGTGTACTTATTTGTTTGACTAGGAGGGAGAGGATTAACTTTTATGAACCATTCTTTTAAAGGAAAGGAATCGATTTATACTTAAACTACTGCACCCTCTCAGCAGTAAGCAAGAGATTACATTACATATTCAGTTTATCACACATTTGTAAAGCTTACCATACAGTAATAACTTCACGTATTCTACAACTGCAATAATACTTGGTTGCAGAAGGTTCTTCAGTTTAGAGCCAGCATAAATAACCAAAGTATACAGTTCTCCTCCATAAAATGCACGGGCCACCACATGCACTGCAGCTGCACTGGTTCTGCTGTACAATGCAATTCCTTATCCTTGGAAACTACCTGAAATCTCTTCTATCAAAGCAGTTAAGGACGGGCACTTCCAGAATCTCAAGTGCAGATACAACTACTACTAGAAAGTATGCTTTTGGGTGGGTGTTTAATTGCTACTAAGGCATCACAAAGCCAACAGTGCAGTATGCAGCCAGCTCCTTGTCTCACTTCACACAAACAGAATCACAGAAACACTATTAAAACTTTTGCCAAATAAAGAAAGGACTCCAGCTAACAGCTAATAGATATTTCTACTTGGCTTGCCCACACTAAAATTTGAATCATACTATCAGTAGAAAACTATTAAAAATGCTTGTCCAGCATAGCTATGTTAAGCACAATACTTAACAGCAATTTCAGGACACCTAAATCCAGTCCTGATGCTACAGTTCTTTAAAGCACACTATTGAATTACCTCTCCCTTTCATCTCAATTGCCAAAAAGAAATTGCGTTAACTGAGTTAACTGGTTAACTGAGACTCTACAGTCTTGTATTCGGGCAGAAATCATTCTGCCACAGCAGGTGTTTGGAATTGATCAAACCTTAGACCAAGCTTCCCAGATGAGGCCTGGTTTCTCATGAACATTTTGTACTAAAGCTACTTTGTCTGAGGTGTTCAAGGATTCAGACCCAGATGGATATAATTTCAGTTCAGCCTGCAGCATGCTGCCGGAATCACAGACTGGGCGATGGAATGCTTGCATAAACACTGACAGGAATATTTCTATTCCTGTTCACAACATCAGCATGCAAAAGACAATTTAGGCACCATCAGGTGAGATCACTTTGCAATGGTTCAGGTTACTCAAACATTTTACACCCAGCAATTACTAATCTACCTCACAAATGTGCAAGTAAATGTATATGTGCAGTTCCATAAGATTCCATCCCATTGCCAGCTCAGTTCTGCATATATTATATGTGGATCTGCCCGAGGCAGGTCACCTTTTCTGGCAGATTTGGATTCTATAGTTTCCCTGTTCTCCCAACGCCAGACTGAAGTGAGATCACACTGATAGAACCAGTAAATAGAGGCTCAGGGAGACGATATTGCTAGGCAGAAAAACCAGAAAACTCCTGGAAATTCGCAAACCTACTCTTTGCTGGATTACTAGTTATCTTATTAAATATCACTGCTTGGAGACTGCCCAGGGATAGCAATGACCCAAAGTACTTCCTGCCTTAAAAGTTTAGGCACTTGACCCACTTCTCACAAAGAAATAGGACATCGGTTGAATTCCTAACCTTACATTTCAGCTTACTAGCAACAGGACTCTTGGGTCTCTCAAAAACCTTTGCCTCCATAGACATAATAACTTGTTGCAACTTCCGACAGCCCTCTTGGTAAGGTCACCAGGCCTCTAAGGCATGCAGTTGCCATGATAGTGGCAGGTTGCCCATGCGCTGAAATGTCACGCCCTCAGCAGCAGCACGGCAGCAGTTCCCTTCTCTCCAGAAAGCTTTGGGGGTTTTTTTGGAGGCACTTCCCAGTAGTTCTTTCAGTTGATGCAAACTTGTCATCTTTTTAAGGAATGTGAATCAACAGCTCAGGTAGATTGAGTGCTACATAACCCACTTCTTTTTAGTGATGAAGGGTCCAGTACACCCCATGACAAACAGAAGGCAATGTAGGTCTTTTAAAATGCAATTTTAATGTTTTGCTGGTTTATTCAGGAACAACCAGCGATGTATTTCCTTTAACCACCCTTAAAACAATTCACTTACATCTGAAAAGACTACTCTGTATTTCTATAAACGAAGAGTTATGGATGTCCCCCAATGCAGAACCTACTATGAAGGCTACTCAGTACTTATTGATAATGTAATTTTACAAAGTTGTTATTTCCTTGCAGATTTTTCTGTAAGAGTAAAATTTTTCTGTAAGGGTAAAACTTTAGCAAAGTATAACAGCAATTGAGAGCTGATGGTATGGCTTTCCTGTGCCTGAAAAGAGGCGTATCAGAAAGTTTTCAGCCAGCTCCTAAATGTTACATTTACTTAATTCTGGCTTTAAATCATATCAGTTTGCCCCTCTGCAGTGTGAGAACAGCCAGAAGACCTCAGCCTCTACACTAATGAACCTGAAATATCAGGACTCTCATCATTTGCCTGAGGAAAAATATTTGATCCATGTTAAATTTTCTTAAGCCTGGATATATGTGGAGATATATATATTGTTGCATCTTCATGGCATTTTCTTTCACACATTAAAAAGACAAAACTGGACTGCTGCTTACATTCACCTACAAAAAATTTGTTTAACAGGATAACATAATCACAGAATAGTTAGGGTTGGAAGGGACTTCCGGAGATCATCTGGGCCAACCCTCCTGTCAAGGCAGGGTCACGTACAGCAGGTGACAAGCAACACATCCTGGTGGGTTTTGAATGCCTCTATAGAGGGACACGCTGCGAGTACCCTGAATACTTAACAGAAAGATACTGTACTTCCTCCACCAACATATTCTTTGCTTGCTTGCTTCACCACTTCTGCATGGGGTATAATCAAATCTTTTTCACATCATTTCACAGGTGCTTTGATTTGATGCCTACATTTACAGTAATAGGAAAGAATGCTGCAGTCCAAGATGTACAGAATACGTCATCTTAGGAACAGAGATATGGTACATCTTTGGGATGCTGAGCCGTAATTCCTTCCTTCTTCCTAACTGCTAGGGCTTTTAGATGTAACCTCCATTCTCCTGCACACAAGAGGTTGCTTGGTTAATGTCCAGAGAATGCTTGGACTGCCAGAGGCCCTTCTCAAACACTTCAGCCTCCAAAGACAGGATGCTAGTCAATATAGTAACTTTAGAAAAAGGTTGTGACTCACTCTGGCTTTCCAGGCAAATTTTAATGAAATTTTTTTATTTCCTTGGTGATTCCTCTAATTTGCAGCAGGACAACAGTATCACCGATGGGCTGTATTTGGTCTAGCTGAGATGAAGTTAATTTTCCTTACAGTAGCCCTCACAGTGCTGTGCTTTGCACTGGTGGCTACAGAGGTGTTGATAACACACCAGTGTTTGGCTACTGCTGGACAGCAGTGGCACAGCACCAGTGCCATCTCCCCAACATTCTGCCTCCCCAGCAGCAGGCTGGGGGTGAGCAAGATCTTGGGAGGGGACACAAATAGGTCAGCTGACCCAAACAGACCAAAGGGGTATTTCATTCCATTCCATATAATATATAAATATCATAAAACATAAAAGACGTGAAAACTAGGAAAAGGAGGAAGAACCTCCTCTGTGTTATTTACATTTGCCTTACAGAGCAATGGCCACTTATGCTGAAGTCCTGCTTCCCAGAAAGTGGCCTGACGTTGCTTGCTGATTGACGTAGGGAATAAAAGCTTTGTCTTTTTCCTTGGCTTGTGTGCATGTAATCTTTTGCTTTTGCTTTAGTAAAATGCTCTCAACCCACGAATTGTCTTCCATCGTATTCTCTGTCTCCTGTCCAGCTGAGGAGGGGGAGTGATAAAGTGTCTTAGTGGGCACCCGGTGTCCAGCCAAGGTCAAGCCACCACAGTTCTTTTTGTCTCCCAATAGGGGGCGAGACAATGGCAGTTTTATATCATGCACGCTATCATTTTAGTGGTTATTAAGTAGCAAGCACCCCTGCAGAACACTAAGTTTGTCAGCTGCTTATCTCTTTATTTTGCCAAGTTTGGGAACACACTAATACAAACAATGACTCCTTTGCCTTTACACTGACGGCTTTGCCATGCTGGGGGAGCTATCTTGTGGAGATGATGAGGGAATACATCTCCCTTTCTCTGCCCAGGATTGATGCGAACGGTTTTATTATGCAAGCTCCTGCAGTCCTTGTTCACCCCTATAGTGAGTTGTTTATTACTGATAATTAACACTGCTAGCATGTTACGGGATTCGTGTAATCTGGTGTTGTCCTGATGTAAGCGAAAACAGAAGATGCAACAGTTTCATGTGCTGAAGCCCTGCTTCCCAGGAAATGGCCAGACATCAGTTGCTGGTAAGTAGAGAATAAAATCTTTGTCTTTTTCCTTACCTTGCATGCAACCTTCTGCTTCTGTTTCAGTAAACTACCTTATCTCAATCTACTGGTTGTTTTCCATCTTACTACTCCTTTTTCAGGGGAGAGAAAAGCTGAAAATGGGGACTGATAAAGTAGTATCCAGCCAAGGTCGACCTGCCATATGGGCCAATGTATACTGGCCACCAATCTTATTTTTGACGCAGATATTTTGGGTTTGTTCATTTGTACATGAGGAGAAATGAGATATCCCAAAGGGCAGAAGGAAAGAGCTTCCCTCGAGGGAACGATCGGGGGCTCATCATTCCTTTAGGACAAGCTCGTGACAGTTGTCTGCCCAGCCTCACAGAAACCTACGTGCTTTGCAATAAAATTGGGAACTGGGAATGCACTGCAGGCACTGAAAATTCCCAAGGACTGGCCGCTGTGAGCACAAAAGACCAGGACTCAGTGCAGTTTCCTTGAGTTTTAAAGTACTCAACTGCCTCAGATAGCTATTTCGGAACATGCCCTTGTTGCTAGGACTCGTCAGAGAAGCCGCACTCTTTTTCAGGCTAACAAGGAGTGCAAACTCCTGCTGCACAGCGTGCCGCTAGGCGCTCCTGACAACTAATCTTTCAAGTATTTTGCTTCAATCCCCAGTCAGAATTAAGACGCACAACAACCATTAAACCACCCCCACCCCGTACCGCCACCCTCTCACCGCTCCCTCTACACCTTCCCCACACAGCCCCCGCCGCAGCGCCCCCTAGCGGCCCGTCCGCACGGCACAGCGGGGGGGCACCCGAGCGGCCGCGCTGGAGTTCGAGGGAAGGGGCGGGGCGCTGCCCTGCCACGCCCACCGAGGGAGAGCGAGCGTGGCGGCTCCGCGGCGAAGGGCC
>VZRR01005976.1:302991-464216 GCA_013398015.1 Oreocharis arfaki
GCTGCCGCCCTCACCGCCGCGGGCGGGCGAGCTGGGCGCTCCCGACTCGGAGCCCGCGGGGGAGGAGTGCAGCTGGGCCGGCCTCTTCTCCTTCCAAGACTTGCGGGCCGTGCACCAGCAGTTGTGCTCGGTGAACTCGGAGCTGGAGCCCTACCTGCCTGCCTTCCCCGAGGAGCCCTCGGGCATGTGGACGGTGCTCTTCGGAGCGCCGGAACTGTCCGAGCAGGAGATGGACGCTCTCTGCTACAAGCTGCAAGTTTACTTGGTTCACAGCTTGGATACTTGTGGCTGGAAGATCCTTTCGCAGGTGCTCTTCACCGAGACCGACGACCCCGAAGAGTATTACGAGAGCCTGAGTGAGCTGCGGCAGAAGGGTTACGAGGAGGTGCTCCAGAGGGCCCGCAGGCGCATCCAGGAGGTGAGGCTACTGCGTGGTCCAGATTCCCCCTCTTCAGTGTCGCATTTAGTTTAATCTGTGACATCTCTTTTACTCATTCTTTTCCTTGTTCTTGCTGTCCTGTTTCTTAGTGAGAAAATGAGGCTTAACCTTTTCAAGGTCTCTAGGGCCAGGATTTAAGGGTGCAGATTTCCTTACTCATCTGAGTGCGGCTCAGTACTTTTTTCTGTGCAATCAAATGTAGATGTTTGTGAATAAACATCCGATGCATTTGGCAAGGTCTTGCTCCCATATTTTTGTTCTTGCATTGCCTTGCACCAGGATGTGTTGGGGTCTGAATTTTTTCTGTGAAATGAGAGCAGCAACATGTGTTTATTTTGACAGTACAGTTTAGGCATTTGAGACCAAAACATTCGAGGTTCATATAGGCTCTGGGTGCTGAATATGGTATTTATGTAGCGAGATTATGTTTTCCGGTGAAGTTGGAATAAGTACAACTTTTGTTTAGCTGAGAAGTTCCTAGAATTGGTATTTTTAAAAAAAGCAAGCTGCCTGGTCCTAGTGGATATTTGTTGTGTTGTTCGTGGTATCATCTGTCAAGACTTGGGTGTTTCAGGACACTTCATGTCTTTCTTACACCATATAGTATTGTAGACAGAGGAGTTGAGGATGACCATCTAACTAACTACTAGCATCAGTGTGTGAGAATTTCTACACCTTCTGAGTCTTCATGGGCTGAGTTGTATGAGGACCCAGATTTCCCCAGTATAAAATGAGAATTCTGCACTTGTTTTTGTACTTCAGTGGCCTTGGTCCAGATCAAGGACCTGGATCTGTCAAGGTGTGACTATGAGTATGAATCCGGTTACACTATTCTTTATTTTTGCAGACATCATCGTAATTCTGTTTTGGATATAGGTCGAGTTTGGTGGCTTCAGCTACCACGTATATCCTGCCAATATTCTTTTAAAAAATGTGTGATGGTGATTGTTTTTTCCTTGATGACGTGTGAGCGTATCTTCTTCCTCTCTGATGGCATAGTTTTGAATCTATAGAATTCAGGCCAGGCTTTTCCGTGGTGACTGGAGTTATAGAGCATGAGTAAATTGTAGTATCCATGACGTAATCACGGTAAGAACATCCAAGTATAGCATTGCCAGGTAAAAGTTTATCTCCGAACTGTTGTGTTAGGGTATGTAATTTTGAGGGTTTTTTTCATGTCTATTTGAAGGACTTAATTAAATCTTGCTGTTTGGTGTACAATTGGTAATTAGTCTGATAAGATTCAGCAGTAGTTTTAGTCCACAGAATATGAAAACATATCGTCTTTCGCTGGTTTTTTTGACTGCATGAATGCTTGGGAGCTTATGCTTAGATTAGATTTAGCCTTCAATTCAGCCGTTTTTATAAGGAGCTGTGCAGGACAAGAGAAGTTCCTGTTAAACATATGGAATTTGGGAACTGGATACCTAACTCGATGGATTGGTGTTTTTGAGGAAACACTAGTTAGGAATTACTGAGCAAGAACTATTTGTTTCTTGGAGGATCTCAATTTCTATTTTGTTAGTACCAGTACTATTGTCAAAAAATAAATTGGTTTTCTAAGCTACATAATTTTATTCTCTTTTAATGTTCTGAACTTGGTGCAGACAAAATGGCAGAGCTTATATATGTATTTGACTACAGTACAACCTTCCTTTCCCATGGTAACCAGTCTGGTAGTGTACCTAAAGTCAATACAGCTGTACTTCTGTCAGTTGTGTAAGTTGATCCTTCTTTAATTAAAGGTAGTTCATGTTTAAGAAAAGAAACCAGTAGAATGACCTGCTCCTTCCCTCTTGGCTCTCAGGTTTCTTTTTTCCTTACCTGTTATGGGTTTACTTGGTCTACAGGAAATGTCTTTCTTTTAAGCAAATACTGATGCTCTTTGTCATTGTAATTCTAAGCAAATGAAGCAGTGGATGATGGGCACTCCTTGGTATTTCTGAAGTAAAGGTTTTTGTAGTTCAAAGAAAACCTACTAAATCCATGTTTTATCTCACACTTAATTTCCTTTTCCGTCTGTGTTGGCATTCTGTCAGGTAATAGCAGGGATGTTGGATCCAAGCAATTTTAAACAATTTTGTCTGTTACAATAATTTTTTGGGAAAAGAGGATGTGATTGAGAAGTAACCATACTGGTAACCAGAATGGTATCTAGGAGGGAATGTGAAGGGTCTTCATTAATGTAAAATTATGCAACTCCCAAGGCCTTGATTTAGCATCTTAAAATACGCCTCTGTGGTTTATAGTTATTTCATGTCTCTTTTCTGTTTCCCAGGACAAATTCCCCTGTGCAGTTAGACTATTACTTGAGAAATGCTTGCAGTTTCTGTTGATTTGTATTCTTTGGGCTGGAAAAGCAAAGTGAGCAATCAAACCTCATGTTCACTGTTTTAGCATCCCCTGCTTAGGCATTCCTTGCTTTCCGTAAGTTACACACAAGCCAGTGAATTTTCACAGCAGTTAGTAATTTGGGCTTTTGTAATAGTAATTTTAATCTCAGTCCGAATTTTAGGCCTTTAATAAACCATAAGAATGTTGCAAGTAGAAACAGATTCAAGCTGAGTAAGTAAAATAGTTGTAGAAGAACTGTGTGACGTGGGATTCCTTTCTTCTGCCTGATTCGCAGTTTTGAAATTGCACTTCTTCTATTTTTTTCAAATAAAACTATTAATGTTGGAGTAGTTGAATAATTTAAAGTAAACTTGTTCATTAAGTTTATACCTGTTGAAAAAAATCCTCAGGTACTCGGTTAAAAGATAAAAAGATGTTATTTCATCAGTGTATACCATTGAATCCTTAGTTGGGATTCCAGCTTCCTCAGCAGTGTTTCCAAAACACTAAACTTTGTGTCAAGAAGGTAGAAAATGTTTGCCTCTGTATTCTTGGTCTTGCCAGTTTCCTGTCTGTGTTCTTCCTACATATAAAAGCGTTTCTTTAGGCTAAGTGTACACGCTTGTAAATTTCTGTGGGTTTAGTAGTATCAAAAATGGTGCTGTATCTCTTTGTCCATTCTGTGTTCTCAAAAGGCTGAAGCTAGTCATATTTTCCTGAATTAAAAAGTGGTGTTAGTGTAAATTGTGATCGAGAGGGATGGGCGGCTTAGTCATGCCCCAGATGCATTTCCTTGTGTGTTCTTGCATAGAGAGGTGGGGGTTTGGGAAGCCAATCTGTACGTTACATGTCTGCTTTAGCATCTTTGAATTATCAGCCCCTGGGAATGTTGCTGTTCCATACAGCTCTTAGATGCCCTGGTACACTGAAATTTGGTGGATGACAGTCTATAGGATCTTGAGTGCCAAGTATAAAACTAGTCAGCAGCTTGCCTTAGTTTTCTTTTTGCTTTATAAAATCTATGAATTCTAGTGTTTGCGGGTAGACAAAGACCATTTTGTATTCCTGCGCTATGTGTCTTCTTTTGAATTTTTTTTTTAATAAGAAAGTTCAAACACTTTTAAGTGCCTGATTGAATTCTGAAAGCATCTTATCTTCAGTGGCTGACTTAAGACTGCCTTGAAAGTGAGGACCTACTGCTATTTTTAATCTCCATCTCCTGTATATTGATGTATTTGCTAAGTACGAGAACAGTCCTGCAAACCTTTTTCTTGCATGGCTTGGCTTAATTTTCTTTTGATCCAAAGAACTGGAAGGGCTAAGGAAAACAGTTCTATTTTGTTACAGTAAAAAGTTGTATGAGAAGAAAATATAGGGTTTTTGGATGGAAAGCTATTTGGTCGCTTTATTTCCTTCATTAATCAGATAATTTTTTTTCTAAATTACTTTTGCATGTTTAGTAGGCAAGTTCTTTTTGTTTTGAATGAAAGACATGTGCTTGTCAAAGTAGAGGAAGTGGCAAGGAGTTGGTTCAGTTGTATGTCATGGAATTTGACATTTGTTACTTTCCAGCATGTATTTCTTCAATGTTGTCACTCATTTTGTTTATATCAAAAAAAGTTAAATAATATCCAATAATATTTTGTTTTGTTGAAGCTGTTCTAATATATTAGTAATAAATAATATTCAGGATTGTCTCAATAAGTAGGAGAATTTTATTTCATTGTTTTAGGCCATATGCATTCAGTTCTAAAGTAAATGTTTATATGGTAGGTAGTGGGGCACTGTAACAAAAGTGGAAGTTTTCCAAAAGTGAGGTGACTGGTTGCTGTTCAGTGGTCTGCATCTAGGCACAATGAGATTTAAAGAGAGCTACAACGTCAGCCTCAAAAATAATGCGAAAGTAAATACAAAAATTACAAAAAGTGTTCAGTGTTCCAGTAACACAGAAAAAATATTAGCAGCTGTAGTGTTCCCATCAAAACCAATGTAACATCCTTATATGCAAGAAGAAGGAATGACTGAATATAGTGTATCAACTGCAGTAGTGAGGTTTCGAAAATACTTAAGGTGTATACATGAGGTGTTTCAGGAGGGAACAGAACACTTTGGATTGAACGTTGGGAGCACAGAAGATTAAAATAAAATACTGTGCATTTTTTTCCTATTGATACAAGGAGGGCAGAGTTAAGCTGAGCATTTGGGAGATCCAAGCTACTTTTGTTGGAATGCTTTTTTTTGTACTTATTATTTGTAGAGTAAACGTTTGTTTCCAGTAACACTGTTTGGATTCTAAATCCTTTGTAAATAAGCTGTTTAAGTGCTGAACTAGTACTGTAAGTTAGTACTAACCAAAATAAAATATGTCAGCAGCTGTAGGGTATGTTGTGTAGAGCAGGCAGGTAGCCTCCAAGCTCTTAGGAGACACCTACATGATACTGATACTCTGGCTGGTACTGAGCTACTGCTAGAGCAAGCTGACAGTGATGACTGCAGCTGTATCGGAGAGTTAGAATACTTTAAACAATGTACATTTCTTCAAAATGTGGGCAACTTACATATAGACAAAGAAAAGGGCATTGACGCGAAAAGTTAGATCTTTCTTGACAGAACTTAGATGGAAAGTAAAAGTACATTCTGTAGAATATAGCAGTATTAGTTAGTCAGCCTGGACTTAATTTTTAGAAACTGAAGACAGCAGCTTGCCAGTCTCATAATTAATTTCCTTATCCAAATAACTGGAGAGAAAAAAGAAAGAAAATGCGGTATATGGTCTTTTTAACTGCCTAAAGTGAGATTGGGGAACCATTTATGTCTTTTATTTGGGAGAGTACTCTGATGCTGAGATAATTTTATTTGATGTTCCCCTTGTTTCCATAGATGTAGAGATAAATTTTCCTGGTTTTTGTTTAAAACTGTTGGTACCCATTTGCAGCATTTTCATATGACAGAATATTTTGAAGAGGTGTGAACAACCTACGTAATATGTGTTCTGTAACCCATTGTGCTACTCAGGATTCACAGCTTCCTTATTTTATTAGCTTTTAGAGATGATATTGGGTTGTACTTTCTTCATGCTTACCTTTGTCTTGCGTATTTTTTCTCATTTTTTCCACCGTTATGTTTTCTCTTCAATTGAATGGCCTTCCTTCAGGTAAATGCTGTTTAAAACTGCTTTCTTAAGCCAGTAATGTTTTTTTCCTCTCCTTTTCTGGCTGACTTAGTGTTATTACCCAGGCAGGTTTTGAATTTAAGAGCAGATTCCCTCTAATCTTTTTACATTTCTTTCTGTAATATGGCAAGACAGTGTTTACAAATATCAGGGAGGATTGTGTGCTTTACATATGTAAATATTGATACTGTGAAGCTGAAGAGGGCATTGAGAAGCAGAGATTTTTGGCTACATTTTTTGGTTTTGAGGATGTGGTTTTAACATTTATTTTTTGGTATTATGAGAAACATTGCATTGCAATGCACCAGGATATTGCTGTTACTGGAGAGAAATTCAGTTGAAGTTAGGGCTCAGTCCAGCAAAAGATGTATCTGCCAAACTTCATTTTGGAAGAGATGAAAACCTAGTCGTCAGAAAGATGGTCAGAGAGAAGGAAGATAGGACAGGAGGAGAGGGAAAGTGATTCTCTAAGGATACAGAGCATCACTGAGTTAGTCAATACATGAATGCATCTGTTTCGATGAGAAGACAGCTTCCCTGGCTTTGGACATGATCATCTGGAGCTACTGACTGTAGATAAAAATAGAACACGGGTGATATATCGGCATGACTCCACTCACTAGTCACAAAAATTTTGGCAGATACAGCTTTTGGTTCAAAACCTTTCATTGGTAAGACCCTATCTCTAGAAAGAGCTTCCTTTCTTTTTACTTCTGGGTGTGGTATTTTTGTAGTAATATCAAATGTATGACTGTGAGTTTTTTGGATTACTAATGACAAACATTACCCATTCAGACAAATCTGAACACTTGGTGGGCTTTTTTCTTAAGGGTTTGCTTCTTGAAAGGTGTTAAAAAACACTTTCAGTCACTCAGCAAATTTTGTTGTAGAGGAAATTTAGTACTTCTAATTTCTTGAATGCATAAAACAACCCAAAATTTTCATTATCTACCATTAAAATACTTTCCAAAATGCTTTTGTAGGCAAGTGTTTCTGACCTTCTTTTGGAAAAATGCTGTGATATTGGTGTGATGGAACTGGATTGTTTTGGGTTTTTTTCCTCTGAAAAATGTTGTGTAAATAAACAATTAGCATTTATTTGTGGTGACTTGCAGACAATTTATGTGGATCATCTAAAATTGATAGTAGCACAACTTTTCATGTAACAGTATTGCATCATGACTTGTTTTGAGCTACTTTAGGGAGAGAGTGTTGTAAAAGATTTTCTATAACTTAGAATCATAGATTATTGTGTTAGAAGGAACCTTACTATGTTTTCTGGTTGAACCCCATGGTTAAAATAGAAGTAGTTTTGATTAGGACTTTGTTTTTTTTTAAAGAAAGCCTGACCTTTGAAAAACACTTGGTGTTTTATATGTGTTGTAAGGAAGTTTTTAAAATGAAGAAGAAAAAGAAGAAATGAAAAGAAAAATAAATTAATGTATTAATGAAGTTATGAAACTTCTGAGGAGGAAAATCTGTAGACTAGATCCAGAAGTTTTTAAAAGTTTGTAATTTTCCTACAGTGTAAATAGCCCTGTGGCTTCAGAGCCCAAATTCTTTAGCCTTCACTAATGTATTATTTGTTCACGATCATCAGATGTCTGGATTTTGAATTGTATCATTTTGTCACTTCAGAGCAGTATAATTCAGAAAAAAATTTATATATGGGAGGAGGTTAAAAAATCCCGAACTACTTGTAATATTGGAGGTGTTCTGGAAGAGCTGAATGAATAGGTAAATGGTATCTATAATTTCAAATGTATTTTATCATGCTGCTTTATCATGCTTAAGTTTTATTTCACTGTAACTTTTAAACTGGATGTCCTTTCCCATTCATTTCCCCCTAAGAACAGGAATAAAACCAACCCAAACAATTAGCACCACAGAATACAAGTCTGTGTTCTCCTGGTGCTAATATAAATTGCTTTTGCCTGATGTACTGTTCTGTTATGAAAGTGATTTAGTACCTTGTAATCTACTGTATGTGCTGTTAAGGTAGGAGGAAAAGTGTGCATGATACGGGATCTAAGGATTGTCTCGGTATCTTATTTAGCCTTTTGTTGTTAATAGTGGACTGTAAATATGTTCTTTCTGCTGGGCTTTTTTTGGACATATTCAGCTTTTAAATAAAATTCCCATTATTTGAGCTTGGAGACGTTAAAAATTGCATTTAGGGCTGTGAAATGCTGTTTCCTTAGGCCTGCCTGTCCATGGTTTCGCTGTTGTATGAGGTGCTGTAGAGGCTGAACTCTACCAGCATGGAAAGAATACGCAGAGGGCCATTTGAGTTACCTCTCAGCTGCCACCCAGGCTTAAAGGCAGTTCATCAGCTGTGTTGTTAAAGGGAGCTGAAGAACTGGATCATCAGCTTGCTAGTGTTGACAGGGGGGGATGCTATTGCTTTCTGTCCTCCGCCCGTCAGCTTTGTGTTCTGTCCTGTTCTGCTTCTCTGTCCTTGCGGTGTGCTGATTCAACTCAATAAATCTCAGTAAATTACTCCAAGAGAGACTACAGAGTTGTTTCCTGCCAGATGCTGAGTTAGTTTGTTTAAGGATCTGAGAAATAATAAAACCAGTAGAATGGAGAAGAGGGCATCTGAGAGCAGAAGGAACATGGAACCAGAGTAGACTGTGAAGAAGAGAGGCAAGAGGGGATGAGAAGTAGAATCTTCTTTTGATAGGAGCAGGCTGTTGGGTCAGCTTTAAAAAGCAAATTCACCCACACCAGTACTTAGAATCTGGTATTGTCATAATACTTTACCTGCTTTGAGTTAAGAGTTTTATAAGTCTAACAGATGACTTATCAGACATTTGAGAATTATTTGCTGCTATGCGAAATGCATTGTAAAACTGCTAAGAGTACTAATTCGGTGCTGCTGATCTAATTCCCATGAGCTGACTTCACAGTGAAATTGATTGTACCTCTTTATTTTTTTTTCTCTTCTCATCAAATATTCTTCTTTGTTTTCATGAAAGAACATTTGCTCTTTACTGGAGGTGGGTATTTGGTTAGGCCTCTATCCTGACACTGCAAATCTTACATGAAAGATTTTAAGACTAGCACTGTAATACCTGGTAACTAAATGTATTTGTTCTATAGAAATATTAGTTTATTTAGTTGTCAGTTTTTATGCTCTTGAGTATGTTTTCCTGACTAACAGCGTAGTTCAGAAGCACAGAAGAGAATCTGTGGACCAAAAGTTGAAGTATTGCATGGCACAGCCTGAACACTTACGTGATGTATGTTCTCAGTCTTCTGACCTGCAGAAAAAAAAATTACTTAGAACTCATTAGGATACGTATAAAGTAAGTTCTTTGCCAAGCCTTCAGGGTGAGGTGTTGCCTAGAAGTCTTTTTGTTCGGAGTTACCATGTCCCAACCGAACAGTGATTCATTAGTGACTTTATCTTTTAGTTATTTTGCCCCTTTCCAAAGGAAAGGAGTCCCAAAATGCCATAATAACTCTGAAATACAGATCTAAACAGATCTGTTTTATTTATCAAATTACATTACAATGTAAATACCTATTTCTGTGTTACTAACAGGAAAAGGAAAACTCCTGTACAATCAGTGCTACAATCCAATTAGCCCCTGTTTGCTATGATTTCTATGCTATACTACTCTAGGTAATCTACTAAATTCAAACTAATACCTGGTATTTATAGACACTTATTTGACATGACAGTCTAACTCAGGAGTGGCACAGCCACATCACACAGTAAGATATGGTGACCAGGCAAGTATCAGCTTGAAAAAAACCACACATAGTGTTACATGGTTGTCTTGTTTACAGGGAAGGAGAGGCATAGTTTTTAATTGTTGACATCTCCCTCTCGAGCTTTCGGAAGAGATCTAGTGTTCCATACTCTGTTGTCAGAGCTGACAGCTTTATGCCTGAGCCTTGTGATTTTCCAACAAGTTATATATGTACATAGAGTTCTGCTGATATTTCTATTTAGAATTTTGTGTGGGAGGAGAGAAGTTGCATTGTTCAGT
Organism: Oreocharis arfaki; assembly: GCA_013398015.1. Lineage (NCBI taxonomy): Eukaryota > Metazoa > Chordata > Aves > Passeriformes > Paramythiidae > Oreocharis > Oreocharis arfaki. The sequence continues at coordinate 312,935 of VZRR01005976.1, forward strand.
AATGATGCATACATGGAAGTAATGTTTTGGCTCACTTGGCTGCATTAAAATACTACTTCAGTTTTTCTTACTCAGTTCAGTTCTTTTCTTTTTCTGTGGAGTTATATTTTGGGTGATACAAATGAGGTGTGGTTTGGTAGGCAGTCTAAATGAACTAGACAAAAATAATTGTTACTGTCCAGGAGCTGTTACCCTGAGTATAAGTGAGGGTAACTGATAGGAGTGAAAAGAGGCCAAGCAATCTGTGCTGGTCATACACTTCTGGAGTGCGCTCTTGTGCTGGGTAGATGTTGTCCACCAGGTGCCCACCAGAGCTGCTCTATGACTCCTCTCTTCGGCTGGATAGGGCAAGAAAATGATGGGGTCAAGATAAGGACAAGAAGAGATCACTCACCAGTTACTGTCACAGGCAAAACAGAATCAACTTGGGGAGATTAGTTTAATCTATCGCCAGTAAATCAGAGTTTGGTAATGAAAAATTAAACCAGATCATAAAACATCATCACACCACCCCTCCCTTCGTCTTGGGCTCAGCTTCCCTACTGATTTCTCTGTGTCTTGTCCTTGGATAACGTAGGAGGAAAGGGAAGCTGGGTTGTGGTCAGTTCATCCTGTGTTTTCTCTACCACTCCTTCTTTTTCATGCTCTTCCCCTGCCCTAGCATGGGGACTCACCCACAGGAGACAGACCTCCATGGACTTTGGGCAGTGTCAGTCCATCTCATGCGGTGCAGTCCTTGGGGAACAGACTGCTCCAGTGTCTGTCCTCCATGACATCATAGGTCCTGTCAGAAAACTTCTCCAGCATGGGCTCCCTTGTCCAGGGGGCCGCAGGTTGCCGGGAGCCTGCTCCAGCATGTGCTGTCTTTGAAATGATGTTTTACTTCGGGGCCCATCCATCTGCTCCAGTACGGTGTCTTCCACAAGCTGCAAGGGAATCTTCACACTGGTGCTTGGAGAATCTCCCCCAGTTTCTTCTTTACTGACCTGGGTGTGTGCAGAGTTGTTCCTCTCACCTGTTCTTGCTCTTCTCTTGGGCTTCAGTTGTTGTGCCAGCAATCTTTCCCCATCTTAAATGCGTTATCCCAGAGGTGCTGTTGTGGTTGCTGATGGATTTGGCCTTGGCCAGTGGTGTGTCCATCTTGGAGCTTGCTGGCTTTAGCTCTGTTGGACATGGGGGACACTTCTGGCATCTTCTCACTGATGCCAATTCTGTAGCCCCCCCTGGGACAAAACCCTTGCAACCCACACATAACATCTCTGCACACATGTGCTGATGAACACAGGCTGGCTGTGTGCAAGTAAAGGACTGTTTTAAGTAGTGTTTAAAGGGGAATGACGTGGCTCATTTTGTGTTAGCATCTCCTCAGAGGCCTAGATGACACATCTTATGGAAGTGATCTTTCTTACTTTTTTGTGTTTTAAACACCCTGTGTTTTGCCTTCCAGTTTCTTTGTTAGTTTTCTTTTGTTTGCTGTTCATTTTTTTGAATACACATGAACTTTGAGCTTGTTTGTTATGTATGTTTTATGTGTGCTTTTGGTTTAATTAGTTGAATTAGCGCAACTCTTCTTTAAACAGCCATTTAAAAAACTCCGCAAATCCAGACAATAACCTTGCCAGTGCATCAGCTTACACTTCCAGTCCCTGTCTTCAGAAGCCTCTTTGAAAAAAACTGGACACTTTTCGTGCACTCAGTAGGTGGTCAATTGCTGTTTTGTTTCTGAATAAGTTAGTATGGAACTTGCTTGTTTTTATCTTTTGTAGATCTTAAGAGGTTAGACAGATGTAGTGCTGGATCCAGCACTTCCCATGGTAGTCAGTAGTATCTAATTTATTTATGACATCCTCCCTCTGTATCTAGATTTTGTGTTCTCTTAGATGATTTCTGCTCCAGCAGTAAAATGTAGTTTAGACCTGTGTGGAGGAGTCAGGCTTTGGTCTATTACTGCTACAGTAATGCACCTGATCTGTTTTTACTACAAAGGTAAGGATTATTGATGGCAATGCAGTCGTGCAAACAGCTGGATATCCTGGCAAGTCTTAATCTTTTACCTGTCATGGGTGACATTTAAGTACAGAACCACGTGTTTGGAAGAGTAAGAAGAGCAGCTTGCCTGTAGTAAAGATTTCATGTAATTGAGACTCCTGCTTATTGTCAGGGCATGTGGGAGTGTGTTTGCTTTTAACAATGATTTCTTTTGTTTGTTTGAAGAGAAACAGTTTGAAGCACGTTCTGATGCAAAAGAAGATTGCCTTCTAAGTTCAGTTACTAAAATTTTACATACAGATTTTATGTACTCTGTAGCTTTACTTCTTTTTAACTCATTGTCTGAAGCTCATTGCGGGCTGTTGTCAGTGCATCATCAGGAGGGTTGAGTATTTTACTCTTAAGATGGCTGTTCTCAGGACAAAGGATGGAGTATCTGAAAACTACTCTGCCGTACGATACTTCTCTCTGACAACAGCTATCCATAGTTTTTCCTGTGAAACTGGATATGTTTCGATTTATATCTTCAGAACTCTTCTTGGAAATGGCAGGTAATACTGTCAGGTGTCTGACAATCTAAATTCGTAGGAAAATAGGGTATTTTGTAGTTATTTCAGAAATACGAAGGAGTTTAGGAAGATACCGAAAAATATCTTTATGGCTGATTTTATCTAGAAATGGTTATGTGTCATATCACAATGCATTTATAAAATGCACCAAAAAATAGGAGCAACAGGGAAAGTTTTGGGAGTATTAGCAAAGGAAATGTAAGACTTGACTCTTCTGTGATTAAATCAAGCTTTGGATTATGCCCCCAGCTGAGGTCAACCTGCGCATAATTACACTGTCTGCTGTAATGCTTTTAAAGCTTTTTGAACAAAATAATAAAAATGCAGAAGACAGAAATACTCTTTTATATAGTTCAAATATATGTGCTGTTAAATTGAAAAAAACCATGTTTCCTGCTGGTAGAGTGTATCTGCATAATAGTTGCCTAAAATATATGGATTCATTTAGTTGTGAACAATGTAACATCTGTGAAACATGATTCTTAAAATAAGTGCAGCATTCAATGGGTATGGAGCTAGTCAGGCCTGTACAGGATGTTGCTCTACTCTCCTCCACCCACTTCTTTAAATAATATAATTTAAAAATTGTGAAAGTCAAAAATTCGTACTGAGACTGTTAAAGTAAATGAGCAGTAACACTGAATATCTGTGCTGAGAACTAGTCTTCTCTGGGGCATAAAACGTGCCACAAAAATTGTTCGTGTATTTTATGCCAGCACCTTGAAAACTGCCTGGCTTTAATGTTCTGGGTTGGTCTAGACGCTTGGCTAGGTACTCATTTAGGTACAGCCAGTGTGAAAATGGGAGCATACAGAATCAAACTACCTGTGAGTCTGTGGAGGGCATGGTTTCCATTATGACATTAATTCTGTGCTAGTCCCAGCATCCCAGGTATCTAGTAGTCTGAATACTATCTGGATGGCAGCCAGCTAAAAAAATGCTTCAGCTAACTTTGATCTGGAACAGGAAAGCTCCATCAGACTGCGTTATAATGGGAGGCACTCTGTTCAGCCGGTTTTGCACCATTTATTTCCCGTGTCAGTGCCCTTTCCAGACTGGTGGCAATAAAGCACCTGGACCTTAGGCAAGACTAGGGAAAAGGGTTGGCAACGGTATTTCCAAGTGCTGTGTTAGCTATACCGTCTTACTTCTTTTTGTTAGTAAACTTAGAGTTGATTTTTTTTGTTGTTAGTTCGTCTAGTTCAGGAGAACTTCTCTAGGAGCTAATCTACTCAGCTTGGGAAGATTGGATGATTGCTGAAAGGAAAATACACCTTTTTGAATGAGGTTTTAAGTTAGCTGTTTTACAATTTTGAGAGGTGCTGTATCTAGAAATCTCATTTAGTTTTTTGTCGGTGTTTCCCTCCATCTTTATTCTCTTAGGGAAAGAAGAGCAGCCAGCGCATTGCATATGGAACACTGTAGTTTTTATGCTTCCTGCTTACCTGGTAGCAGCTAGGGCGAGCAGCAGTTTTTAGCCAGAAGGAGTCAGATACTTTGATTTATTTAGGCTAATCTTATAAAACTTATTCTCTAGACAATTCACCAGTTCCGTGAAATGCACCTCGATACCTTTCTGGTAGTGAGGGTCCCAAAGCTGAACACAGTATTCCAGCTTTATATCCAAGGTTAGTGTTTTTTCATGAAAATGGGGTCTGAATAGATGGCTGAGTGCGGTGAGGCTGTATGTTAGAAGTATTCTCAGGCTGGTTACTCTCCTACCTACTTTGAAGAACAGAAGAATACCCCTACTGAATAGCTCATTGATCTTTGCATTAAACCAAATAAGATTATAGTCTTTGGTTTCTAAGTAATTGTTCATGTTTTGTTATGTATTTTTTGCAACTGCATATTAAATGAAATTTTGTTGTGGTTTTCATTCAGAAAATCCTCATTAGTCACAGGAAATGGATTCTGCATGCATCATTGCCTTAGGAACAAAGAAGGGAAGCTTACCTTGTGTTAATAGTTAAAGAATATATATCTATAATTCTTTATTAATTGATTATGAATAACCTGCCCTCACTTCTGTGTTTAGTTTTTTTTATTTGAGGTTTGTTATTTTTGAAGGAGTTGAGAATTAGGATTTGATTTAGGTTTTGGGTAACCCCAGACTAGACAGAACTGGACACAGACAAGACCATGAAGTTAATGCCCATTTACTTACCTTTTGTCTGCACAGGAATGTAATGATAATTCATTATTTTATCCCTACTGTTTTCAAGGATGGATATGGTTTTTTTCTGAACAGCCAACTAGTTACAAGTAGCTGCTAGTTTTTATTGTCTTTAAGATGACTTTGTACTATACTGATAGTCATAAAATTGAAATGGTCTTTCATTTCACGGCACTTTCACTCCAGTTTGTGCAAAGTTGTGCCCATCTACCAAAATACCGGAACTATTAAATAGGCCTTAAGGATGGTCTGTGAAGAAAAAGAAAAAAGCCCCTGCGTTGTATTGCTCTGTCCCTGGAATAAATTTACCTAAGATTACCTTTTAAATGATATTTAAATGATTAAATCTTCTTGTACTGTCACTTTTTGTTGCCCTCTAGAATTTGTATCCTAGTAGAGTAGTAGGGTTTCACAATGAAGCAAAGGTGTAAATTTATTTAATAGTAAGATACTAATAGCCTAAGCAAATAAAAGGAAATTGTCATGTACTGGTAGAGCTACTCCACCCTCTTGCAATGGGTGGCTTGAAACGAAAGATGTAGTAGCATGATGGAGGGATAATTACAGCTTAGGGACTGCAGAGGGATTTCTGATTGTGCCCAAGGAAAGTAGGAGAAAGCTGGTATATGGCAACTCTGCTTTTAAGCCCTAGTCACATAGAAGTGGAGCTGAGGAAGATGGTCTCTTCTTAGACTAGCTGGTTAAAACGAATAGTGAGTTGGAATAACATGTGAGATTCATGGGGACTTAAGACACGAATCCAAGAGTATCTGGGTTGCTATAGATTCAGGTTATGTTATGTGTGTAACACTGAAAGTTAATAAAATGCTTGTTTTACAGACTGTAAACCCACTGGTAGTGTTCTCAGTGAGAACTCAAATGCCACAAAATACTGTGTGCTACTGGAAGAGTAGGAGAGCTTAAAAATGACTTTGCGATAGGAACAATTTTCCGTGTGAAATTTTTCAGGTAGCAAAACAGTTTACCTTGTGCTGCTGAGGAATTTCACATCTGTTCTACGTCGTCTCTCCCAGAACTTTCTTATCTGCTAAGCCTTAATAAGGGGAAAGCTCTTCCTGTCTTTTCATGGAATCTGACTTATTTTAATGCTGAACGTGTAAAAAAAGCCACTGCGAGCATCTCTGTGTTCTGCTGTGCATCCTCTCTCTAACCTTCTTTAGTGTTGCAAAGGTAGAGTTACAGAGATGTTCTAAAACAAACTTTCCATTATGAAGAAATAAATTTTTCTTGCCCATTCTCGTAACTGAAACACAGTTCACTGTACAGAGAGTATTTCATGGATGGCTTAGCATCCAACCTGAATGAACAGATAAAAGATAGATGTATTTATTCCACAGTGTTCCTAATCTTTGTTAAGTTTAAATAAACTTGGACTGTGAATATATGCTTTTGAGATGATAATATAAAGGACAAGAGGCTTTGACTTAGAAAATTATATAAGAGGGGAATTAATTTCAGATAATCTTGTCTTTGTAAATACATCAAGTACTCCACATGTCTGTATGAGATTAGTTTTTATTAAACAATTGAATATTTTTTATTAGAAATGGTGAAAGGTTTCTAGCACCATGTGAAGTCTGTTCAGGCAAATGCTGAAAATAGATGCAAAACGAGCATATACAATAAAAAAATCATACCTTTTAGCTAGTTTGTACCAACAAGTGAATTTTCTGCTTCATAGAAACTAAAAGAGGGGACAGACATTGATGTTGTATTTTTTTTTAATTTGTATAATTAAAGTAGTTTTACACTAACATCTAAGTATTTTTTAAAGATTGTAGTACTTAGGTAATTCCTCTTGTAAAAATAAAATTAATGAAAACTTCATGCATTTGAAGTTTTGTGATTAAACATTCTAAGAAGTTTTGTTTCATGCAGATTCCTGTCTGTGTCTGAAGCCACACTGATGTGGTGGGGGCTGTCTGGGTCTAAAGAATAGACTGACAAAAAACTGCAAAACCCAAACATCAAAAATTCTCAAAAATGTAGGAAGTTCAAAATGCAACTCCTCTTCTTGTCTCCTTTTCTATCACTCCTTTCCCCCCTGCTCTGATACTCAAAAGTGGGAAGTGTCTGAAGTAGCATACTTGATTACTACATTTATAAATTGTTGTGTTAAGTTGCTTTTTCTGCTGTCTTTGTGCTCGTATTCATTATCGTCCAGAAATTTTTGGAAATGAGAAAATCGGTCTGTGTGCTGCTTAGTCAAGGTTATCAGAGATGTGCTCGTACTTAACTGGCTGAATTGAAGATGTGTTTTGGGGACTAAGATTGTTTTGTTTTGTTTTGTTTTGCTTTGTTTGTCTGGTGATTTTGTGGGAAGGAGAAGATGATTCAAAAAAATAGGGTAAAAAATCCACTTTTAGCGGGAATGTTTCAGTATTTTCATTAAAACTCGTACTTTTTTTGCAGCTTCTGGAAAAACATAAAAATACGGAAAGTATGGTAGAGCTGCTTGAACTGTACCAAATGGAAGATGAAGCCTACAGTAGTCTTGCCGAAGCCACCACAGAACTCTACCAGTATTTACTGCAACCATTCCGAGATATGAGGGAACTTGCCATGCTTAGAAGACAGCAGATAAAGGTAGGGTAAAGGCAACTGAGATTCTTATTAATTGGGAAGTTCTCCCTTTTAGTTTCTATTTTTTAGTTCTATTATGCGATATATGAAGTGTTACTTTTCCACTAGATGTTGACCCTATTTTTCTGGGCTCCTCACTCAGATGAGTGCTTCTGAAGAGTGAGAACGTCTGACATATGTAGCTAAACACCACCTGTTTATCTTACTGTCTTACCCTTTGAATGCATGGCTGAATTAAATAGGTCAGACTTAAAATTTTGTGGTTACTGGGAATATTGAGTAATACATAAAATACAAAGACATGTGCATTATTTGTACTGTTGTTAATTCTAGAAGATTACTAAGGAAGTTACTTTTCATTTTAGTTTGCTGAGATAATCTGGTGAACTGTGGGAATTCAGTAGCCTTTTATTTGATGTTGCAAAAGACTTAAACACTTGGAACCATATTAAAATACATAATTTATTTCAACACTTGGACAGTATATTTTCCTAAGATCTAAAAAAGCCATCTGAAGAATACCACTTTTTGGTAAAACTGTTCTAGAATGAGTATATTTCTTACATTTGAAAGTAATTCTAATCTTGAATGCTTAGCCAGAATTAATAAATGTTATCTTTATTGCATCTTCAAAGTACTTCTGATAAAATTATTAGTTCCTGTGCAGATCATTAAGACTGCAGTCTTCTGATTCTAAGCTAAAATTTTGTTTCGTTCAACTTGTATTGTAGGTGTCATTTTATCTCAGCTTGACACCTTGTTCAATTAGCCAACATTATTTTTACCGGTTTCAGCTTAAAAATAGTGTTTCTCTCTGATTTTGAGGAAGAATGAGGGAGGGAGGCAAAAGGATTTACGGTGTACTGCTTTTATTTTGACATACTGCTGTGTGCCTAAAGTAATTTTTCAGAAATCTCAGCGATTTTAAATTAACTCAGTTTTGTAATGTGATGGTGTTTTAACTACAAGTGCTTTTTTTCCTCCTGAATGATAAATGTTGCTGCAAAGAGAATTGTTGCAAATATTTTTCTCGGATGTATTATACAGTTGAAGACTATGAACACATTTATTTAAAAACTTTCTTCAAAGCATGGTGAAATGATTCCCATTTTATTTGAGTTTGTAGTACAGAATTTGTACAGATTTGTGTAATTTGTACAGAAAAAGATGATTTGTTTGTTCTTTTGTCAATATTACAAATGAGTAAATATTACAGTGAATAGGAATATGTATTGTTGTGTTTTGCTCTGTTTTGATTTTTTTAAACCTCAGTAATCTCTTGAATTCCAGTTTTAAAACGCATCATTTCATATTTTTCCTGAAAGAGTTATGTTGGTAAACTTCAGAGGTGTGTTCTGTGGTTGATTATTTTGGTTGTACGTAATTTCTTCTAATGTACATTATGTTCTTCCTAACTTGGCAATTTTTGAGTTAAAAAACTTGGTCATCTGTATAATGCAGTAGAGAAAGATGCCATCTCTTGTTTTTCCTTTCATCGTTTGAGAGAAAGCAGTACTTGTAACTATGATGACAAAACATATATTATACTGGGTAGCTAGGGTTGAAGAAATGCTTTATAAATAGAACTTGTGCGTGAAATGGTTTGTATTAACATGCTGCATATGTTTTTCTGGCAGGCTTTAATTTTTTAGACGTTTTCTCTATTAGGTATCTGTTTCTGATTTGTGGGGAAATTGTTTTTGTTTGGTTTGGAGTTTTTGGGGGTTTTTTTAAAGAATTTGGGAGGTTTAAAGTATTTTAATCAGCTGAATTATGTCAGTTGTCACAGTGAGTTTAGAAGGAAGTTGATTACATCACCTGTAATCTTTGGGAGGAGTGTTTTCTCCTTTTGGAGCAAGACATAAAAATTGGAATATATGTCATCTGGTGTTAAATCTTTGCTGTTCCTGTGAAATTTTAAGGAAGATGCAAGCCTACAGGAGGCAAGGGAGAAACAAACACTAAGTTCTGTCTGATCAGTGGAAGCTGATTAGAGAAGGACATCTGTATTGTATCCAGATTCCTTCTTTGGAGAAAAACCCCACCAAACAACAAACCACAAACCAAATAACCCAGAATGAAAGTTCCTAACAAAGTTAAAAAACATGTAGAAGCTTGGAAATGCAGATTACTGTTGCCCATTGTAGACGTGATAGAATCTTGTTTTGTTTTATATTTTAATTTGATTGTAAACGACTTTTTCAGGCGTATTTGCTTCATTAAGTGTAAAGGATGGAACATTTAGGTGTGTGAGGAGTTAAAGCTGTTTTGTGAGGTACTTAAATATTTCTGGATTTGAAAAACATAATGAAAAAGGTATAAGATCATGAAAGGAGAAAGGATGGGTAATTGTGAAATGAAATGTCACTTTGGAAAAGTAACTTCTGATGACATTTCTGTTTAATTATGGGCTAGTCATCTGACCCTAGATCGATGTGTTCAGTAAGTCATATGCTTCTCTTTTTTTGGGCTTCCAGCATCAGAAACCTGGTTTTGTTTATATAAATGCTCTCTATTTGTAGGTGCTGCTCAAATCCATAGGGTCTTACCTCCAGTCATGTCAAGATGCTTACCAGATACCATGCATTCTTGAAAGAGCTGAGCATTGCAATCACAGCTGTGTTTTGGACTTAAATCATTATACTTACGAAATGGGAACAACCCTTGCTTGCCTCAAGGCCTTTGTGGGTGACACAGAAATAAAAGCCAACTTGCAATGAATGGTATTACCGAATTGAGAAATGCCTATCAAAGAAGCAAGTCTGTACTCATTTCAAGATTAGAATATAAGGTACACTTAGTAGACACACTCTGTGTTTAGTATGACTGTATTTTATAAGGTAAATATGAAAAGTTGTACTGATAGGCCAGCCAGACAGTCCATGTGTTCACTGGATGCTGGAGAAGGCACAATAAAGAAACTGAAGACAGTATTATAATTTATGTATATATAAAAACTCGGCTGAATTTGTCTAGGCATTTTCTGATTTAATTACAGACTGTTGCTGGTTTAGTTGTAGTAATATGTAAAGACATTCAGCGGGTGAGTTTTAGCATGTTAATTTTACTACATGGGTTACTGGACATTTTCTTCCGATTTTGGACTCTCTTATATTATATAGGCACCAGGCAAGTGAAGCTTGATATTCAGATGCTGTGTTACGTGTTTTGGGCTGTCTTCCAAGAACTGGGAAGACAGCTATGAACATAAAACCACAGGACAGACAATGTCCATAGATTGTTTTAACTAGCATTAATGTTGAGTTCTAAATGGAATTTAAGATACTCTTTTTGCTGAGAATCAGACTACTTGGAAACTAAGAAAAGGGGTTATGTTTTTGATTCTAAAAGTTTTTAACACTTATGCCCACAAATTTTTCCTTAATCAAAATAAATAATTTCCGTGTGAAAATTTTGGTTATTTTTTGTATGTGCTGAGCACACATTGCCATAGCAGAAAGTGGGAGTTAGTAGGCATTAGTAGCTGGAAATACAAAGGTTAAGTGCTTCTGAAATTTGGAAAAATCAGAGTAAATATCTCTGCTCTGATGCCTTTGATTTCAGAAAGTTAAATCTAAACTTTGTGAGCTCCTCTGTGTACAGTGCCGACGAGTTCTTCAGGAAGTATGGAAGGGAGCAACCAGTTGTTGCTGGTACTTGGCTGCAGAACACCTGACAGGTTACGGTGATCAAGCTTTAAGTCCTTTAAGACTAAGAGGTGAAGTGTTCTTTTATCAGTGATTGAAGCATGGACTTCGCCAGGTGCATGCAAAGCCAACTTCTATTGTATGAGGCGCATCTTAATATACTGTTACAAACTAACAGTTCAGCATCTACGAACTTCGGTTTCTAGAGTTACGTCTTTTGCCTCTCCAATGGCTGCAGATGACGATCTCCTCAGCCAGTCTAACGTTAACTATCCTCCTTTTTGTTTCCCCTCTTTCTCCTGCTCCTCCCTTCGCCTCCTGCTCTCCTGAGGACCCACAACCCCCAAAGCCATTCTCTGTGGCGGCACATATTTTTATATTTTTACATATTAAAATCCCCATATTTTTTGATACAGGATACCAGATCTGGTTATTTAGAAAAGAAAAAAAAAACGTATTTCAAAAAATAACTTCATGGGCAAAACCCCAAAGCCTTTTGTGTCTCTACAGCTGTGTTCACCAGTCTTTGTACAAAGAAACTCTCTTGCTACTAAGATTTTTTATGGCCTTGTAATCATGGACAGTACTTCACAATCATGATGAATGGGTACCAGGTTTGATCAAATGCCAAACGAAATCAGTGGGAGGCCTCATTTTTTCATGCTTGAGGGTTTTTTTGATGTCCTTGGTACCGGACTAAAGATAAAATGTAACAAATTACTTCACAACCTACATGTAGATGCCAGTAAAACTTCAGAACATGCATTCTTGAAGGTCTGAGTTGAACTGGTTTTGCTTAGCTGGGAACTGATCATATCTCGTTACAGGCGAAAGCCTAGAGCCACCATTACCTCTCAGCTCCTCTCCAGGAAATAAGAACATTCGAAACATATCTTACGTTAAATATATTAAACACACCCTTAGCTTCATTGCTTACATGTTAGTTATTTTTAGTTGCATGTTAATTCACATGAATGTGAGGAGATTTTAAGGACTTTAAATACATTAATTTTGAGGTCTTAGCACTGGAAGCTAGAGATTAGAGCGGCATATACATTGATAATTCATAACATCCTGCTTTTAAAAATTTTGGAATCTTTTATTAGTCTGGTTTGCTTCCTTTTCAAGCTCTCTTACACGCAGATTCTGGTATATTAAAAATACGACTCTGGCTCACATGTATGTGGATGTTTTTGTTTAATACATGGTGGTGAATTGCAGTAGTGAACTTTATAACAAGTTTAACTTTGATTTTTGCAAAATTAATTACTTAGAAATAAATTACATGTTATTGAATGTGTAAAATTTTGGTTAAAAAATAGTTTCACGAAGTATGAAACAAGGCTAATGGCAAAGAAATTTAGTGATGAGAATAGCTAGCAAAACTGAGAAAATTATTTTAAAAAGTACTTACAGAATGTATTTTTTAAAAAGTCTCACAATCATCTAGAGATGTTTTGGAAAAGGGAATGGATTATCAGTGCTTCAGATTCCTAATCTGGCGTGTTGCTCCCATACATCAAGCAGATAAATTCTGTATTACTAAATCCACGTTTTTGTTTCTGGCTCTTGAATAACTGATGTCTTGGTGAGCTGGTTTTTGAACTGTGCATTTTTTCTTAAGCCTCTTGTAGTATTTTGTAGTACATCATGGTCTTGAAGTGAAGAACATGGAAAAAAACTACAGAAGGCATAATAGAGGCCACTTAAGCAGCACTGGTTAAAATGTATAGATTATTTGCATGGCATTCAGCTAAATTTCAGTGCTGTACTTTTGTGAACCAGAGCCTCCAGTAGTTAAGATTAGTAACTGGCTGACAACATGTTGGTGAAAAATGTCTGGTAAAAAACTCTTAAAGATAGTACTTAGTGAAGAAGCTGTAAAACTTGAAAGGATTTTTAACCTTTTTTTTTTTTTAATCTGTTTTTAGCTGAAGGTGTGTCGTCACAATATCAGGAATAATACTTAAATAAACTTAACTTTTGGAAAACTAAGGAAGAAATCTAAGTTTATGCAAAATGGTCAGAAACTTCGTGGAAAATATTGCTTGCTTGTTTGAGAATCTGGTGCAGTATGGTGAATTATGCTGGTTGTCTGTATAGTCTGATTCAAAAGGGTTGTATGTCAGTCTCTGTTTACAATCTGAACTATAAATCCTCTAGACTATTGTATGGACTCAGAACAGAACATTTTGCTGAGTTAACATCAGGAGTTTATGGACTTTTTAATTTTAAAAAAAAAAAAAGTTCCAAAGAGGTGATCTGATAGAAAGCAGGCTGGTACTCTAAATCATGTAATGAAACGTAGTTCCTGGTAAGAGGTAGCTGACTGCAAAACTGTTGTGTGTATCTGAATGGCTTAAATCTGCCTGTCTGCAAAATGAGTAGAGTACAAGACTGGTCTGGGTGTTCAGCTATAAAACTGATTAATAAGATTTGTAGAAAAATTTGATTATGTGTGAATGCTGAGAAGTTTATTGTTTTGTTTTTTAAAAAAATTGCCGTACAAAAAGCTGGGCCGGATAATAAAATGGTAGGTGAAATTTCAATAAATAAAAAGTAATGCATGTGCAGAAGGTTGATGACAACCTCCAAAAGCATATATTTATATTCATGTGCACCTAATTAACTAACTACTATTCTTAAGGAAAAATGTGTAAGAGTTGTGTTGAGTTTGCTGAAATCAGCCTGCTATTCAGCATTTTGAAAGAGGAAAGAAAAAGGTTTTGAATTATTAAGGAGATAAAAAAACCAAGCGCAAAATAGAAAACATCACACTTTAGTGTACATCCATGGTATACTTGCATCTTGAAAGTCAGAGTTTTGGTTTCTTCCTCTCAAAAACATACCACAGTATCAGAGTAGTTACAGTATGGAAAGTAAGACTCTTTCCCCATTAACCATCCTTAGTGCAAGACCAGAGAAAAAGAACTGCCAAACTAAACTGCCTTAGTGTGGAAAGCATGTGATTCATCTGAGAAAGAAAGATCTGTAAGTCATGGATGTTGAGGAGTAGAAAGTATAGAAAATAAGGGTATTATATCTCCTCCATGAACCTGTGGTGCTTTGAAACAACCTGCAAATAAAGCAAAAACAAACTCTTAGTGCACCTTACATGCTTTATGGCAATAATTTTCACAGTTTAACTGTGGACGCCAAATATATATGTGTTCAGAAGGAGACAGAGTCATCAGTGTCTATTAATGACTCAGATTAACCATCGGCTCAGGAAGCCTGTAACAAAAGTTGGGAGTTATCCATGTATCCATGCTTTGTCTTAGTTTTTTTTTTTTCTCAAATGCTAGTAATGGAGGAAATAATGCAGAAAAATGCAGAATCAGTGTATCCATTCAAAAAGGCATCTTGGTGAAACTTTGAAAGGCTGGTAAACATGCAGAAAATTCTAAATTATGTTTTCTTGGGGGTTAGAGTCAAGGAGGGTGAAACCTAGAAAGGTATGATTTTTTTTCCTTTGCAATGCTGGAGATAGGGAAAGAGAAAAAAGGAAGAGACTTTGAGGAGACCTTGATGCAATGTTATGCAGACTGTGGAGGTCAAGGAAAGGGGCTGAACGCCTTCAGAGGTTGAAAAACTTGATGAGAGTCTAAATTTTGCAAAAAAAATTTTTACCTATATCTCTAAACAGTTTGAAATCTAATACTTTTTAGCACTTTTTTTTTCAGCAGTGCTCTGAAAAAAAACTTTTTTGTAAGCTTTCATCATATTTGTTAACTTCATACTGAAACTTAAAAGGTTTTATTTGCTAGTTGTTGCGGTTATTTTCAGTATCCGTGTTCATGGCTATTTATATGTCTTTAATCTGATTTCTTCTGGCTAATACTTGTGTCATTATTTTTCTTTTCTCAGTATATCTGTATATAAAAATTGTCAACCTTATTCTGATGAACTCTTGATAGACCTGTTTAACATTTTGTCTGTTGTATAAATTAAGGGTTTTTTTAACTGAAGTTTTAAAAATCAATCCAATCACTTTCATGCACAAACAGAATCTAGAATGTCTGGGAACACTCAAGGCCACTTGCCTTGGCCTTTGAGTTTACTTGGCTTAAACAACATTTTCAGATGACTAGTAGAATATGTCTTCTTAAAAATGTATTTTTTAAAACATAAAAGCTTTCTTTTTGAAGGTGAATTCTCTTTTAGTCTAGGGCTCAGTCAATGAAGCTGAAATGTATATAAAGGTTTTATGATACACAGATGAATAAATAAGGAAGGCATAATGCAGGGTACGCTGTTTAGCCTTACTTCTGTCAATTGTCGATATAAAATACTGTAACTTACTGTTTTTAACACTCTATCCATAAATTCTTAAGTGTCTGGCGACAAACACCAGTTAAATAAACCCAGTCTTTCCTCTTAGCTTGCCATAACCTGTATCTTATATGATTTTTCTCTTCTGACTGATTCTTAGTTTTCAGTGTTCTCCATAGTTCTGGGAAAAACATTCAGTGCTGCACTTCTCAGTACAGTGGCATTATTATTCAGTCTTCTTTCTGTATGTCCTAACATCTTGTTTCCTTTCAGTTTGTTGCTTCCTTTACAGTGTTGACTGAATTGTGTATGTTGTTCTCCTATGTTTTAATATAATCAAAACTCCTGTATTTTTAGTCCCAACTGCCAGATCTTTTGAGGAATCTAGACCATGCAAACTAAATGAGTTTTTATGTATCAACATGGAAGTCCGGGAAATCTGTAAAGCCCTTTCTAAAGCTGAGTGCATTCACTTAATATATATTTAGGGGTATATGTATGGAATTATAACATATTTGGGGAAATAGTGCTGGGTTTGTGTTAATAGCTGGGAGCACAGTTAAATTAAAAACAACAACAGAAAAAGTAAGACCAACTTGGAGAAGTCTCTTTCTGGCTACTGTGTCTAGCAGGCTGTAGTTGGAATTGCTTGTTTGGCCTCCTGGAGAATGAAGATAGCTGGGCCTTTGATCTGAAACATGCTTTTATGTATAAAGCCATTTCCATTTTGTGTTTTGCCACTGTTGTCTGCACTACTCACTCAACTTACTTTTTTTTGAATTTTTTTTAATTCAGTAATTAACTGACCTACTGTTACATCTCACATTTTTCTCCTTTTTTGCCTATTACATGTTCATCTAGGAGAAGGATAACAAAGGGAGCTGGAGAGATGTGACGTATCCCTGCCTAAGTTTTTACATGGCATAGGCCAGGTCTTATTTCTGTCAGTCTTGTCCATTCTCCAGAAAAGAACACGGAAAGTATTAAAGACCTTCACTTAGCAAATGTATAATATATGTGTATCCCATCGTTTGAGGCCTATTTCTCATATTTTCTCACAATAAGCTTACTTTAATCTGTTGAAAACTCAACCATAATTTGCAAACTGTTCCAGCATTGCAAACCGTACAGCATTGTCTCCGTTGATCCATCCTCATTTGCTTACGGGCTAGTTTAGGAACCTCCTTTCAGTTTGTTTTCTCTGAAGAATTCATTTGTTCTCTTTCAGAAACATATCAATACAGTGTTGAAATGTGTTCTTTTATGTTCCATTAGTCTGAAGCAATAGCTGATGAAAATAGGTGTTTGTGTGATGTGGTAAAGTTAATGGCTTCTGCTGCTTCTATCCCTTCTTGGGTGGTTTGTGACAACCACTTTTGTTAAAGCTGTCATAATTTTCTTAGCTCCAAAGCATCATTTGAAGTGAAACTTGTAAAACATGAAACTCCACAAAAACAAGTTGTATCATCAGGGGGAAAAAAATCATAGCAAATTTTACTGTGAAGCTTGGACTCCTCTCAAGGAGAATATAGGGTTTTTAAAGGAAGAATAGCTGGAATGTTTGCTTGAGAAAGTGATGAGTAGAAGAGAAACTGTAGATTTGGCTTCAGATCTAGTTGTGAGATGACAGGCTTTTCTGTTAGACCAGGCTTTCCCCAAAGCTTTTGAGTCCAAATGAGCAATTCCAGACCAAAAGCGCACTTTGAAAAAATGTTAGGTATCTGAAAAGCCTTTTAGGTTAGGAAGAAACTTCAACTACATTACCATTTCTTAATTTTTAACTAAAATTAGAAAAATTTTAGTTAAAATGAAATCAAAAGCAGATTCACAAGTTTACAAGAAATGCCGTTAGATGACAGCACTTTTTAGTTATTTTTTGCTCACTCTTTCCATTTCAATTCTTTGTTGCCTTCTTTTAGTCATATCTAGCATGGACAATAGTAATTTAAAAATTATTTGTTTAGTCTCTAAAATGACATCTGCTCTTTTATGAGCTATAAAAACTGAAGATGCTTGCATCATAAAGGTGAGCAAAATAAAGCATAAACAGGTTATGCATGTATTGCAAACAGTAATGGAATGCAGAAGCATGTAAGAGCTTCCATTAATTCCATAATGAGAGTTTTTGTCTTACATCACGGTGATTAATTATTGAAGAGAATATAGAAGACGAAGTCTTAAAAACTCATGAGCCTGTTCGTGTTGATATTTAATGGTCCATGTGTTACTCCGTTTTCATTTTTAAAATCTTAGCTAGGATAAATTGAGGGAGTGGTCACTTGTGTCATGGAGGTGTTTGTAGGTGGGGAGGAAACCTGCCTTTTCGTAAGCTGCAAGTTCTAGGGGCATGTTCCTTATCTTTACTCTCCAACTTTTCCACCTATTACAGATGTAGTCTTCACTTAAACTGCTTTTTTTTCCCCCCATGGGCTTACTTTCTATTTCCTGTGATAAGATATACTGTAAATGATTTCTATGTTCTATATAAATGTACCGCAGTTATATCATTTAAATTGAATATTATGATTTAATATATGTTGTACAGATTTGCTCTACTGGCACTCAGTTGGACTGGGATATAATGCCCAGACAGCCCTTTGGCAAGGGCGACCATGTATATATTTACTATATTTGCTATAGTAAATTTACTATTTACTGTATTATATTTACAATTAGAGCAAATTCTAAGTGTACTAATCAGCTTCCCTCCTTTTCTAGTATGAGTAAGGCAGCCTATAAGATACACTGCTAGTTGATAATGCATATTCATAGATATTCACTTGTTGTTGTTCACATGCTTTTTTATGTATGGCGGTCAGGATTTGGGGGAAAACCAGTGGAACGTGACACGCCTGAAGGCTGATTACAGCACAGACCTTTAATATACAGGTTATTTGAACAACTGTGTCTCAGTTGTTCATCCCTGTTTTTCTCTGTGGATTGTCTCTCCTTCCCCGAAAGGATGACAAGCATGAATTTAATTAATGACCGGTAGATTATAATAGTTCTCTACGTAGGCTGCACTTGAGAACTGGTAATTCTTCTCATAAGTGGTTTGTGCTGGTCAGTATTTGCACTCACAATATGTCTACCTCTTTTTAATGTATTTTCCCAGAGTGTGCCAGGTCCATGGCTAGAAGTGGCTTTTTGTATGCCCTCTATCTTCTAGTTTGTCATAGTTATTTGGTTTGATTATGAAGAATGACTGTAATTACTTTTGGAAAGGTTGCAATCAGTATTTTCTTTTACACTATGTTTTTTTGGTCGGTTTTTTTAATAACTATTTTTCGTTTTCATTTTTTTGATGGAGAATTTGAATCAGGTGGAATGAACTGGCTGGATGGAAAGAACTTGGAAGCATTAGAGCACCTTCAGGAGAATGGGGGGGCTCTCAGAGGCCACAGGGCATGTATGTCAGGCAAATCCAGCAAAGCAAGCTTGGGCAGGAACATCACAAGCCTGCAGTGAGAAGCAGGGAGCAGCAGAGAGCTAGACCTGGGGCACCAAAGGGACTCTTAAAAGTTTGCTGCCACTCAGAAAGTCATTGACCTAATAGAAGCACAGGTGGGAGCTGTCTTAAAGGACGCAGTGCAATACCGTTCTGGAGTCTCCTTCTGACAAGTCTGCTTTTCCCAAAATTAGATCTTGTCTTTTGTGTATTCAAAGAGTGTCAAAGACCTGTGTGACTGAGGATTGCTGCTCTAGCCTGGAAGCTTGGCTGTTCTGAGCATGTGCAGCTCTTGCTTGTTCTTGAGCTTTCTGGTTGTGAATTTGTCACCTTGAACCTCAGTTCTCTCAGGCTAGCATAGCTGTGGGGAGGTTGTGGCTGTGGTACTCTGGTCCAACAGCTTCAGAAGTGAAGGGAACAAGCTTTGAAGTTTAAGGTTCATCCTTATCTTCTAGCTATTCAACTTTATTAAGAAAACGTGGGATTTTTCACCTGTGAAAGACTGTTCCCCACTGGCACCTAGATTCTGTCTTCACCTGTAGATTGGATGCTCTGTTTATAACAGCGAGAGCCTCATTCCTTGTCATTGTTTACTGTGAGCATCATTTAAGCCCCACATGGCTGCTTGCTTGCTCCAACTCAGTGGGGTGGCGGGGAAGAGAATCAGAAGAGTAACACTGAGAAAATTCATGAGTTGAGGTAAAAACAGTTTAATAGGCAAAGAAAAAGCTGTGCACGTGAAGCAAAGCAAAACAGGGAATTCATTCACCAATTCCCTTGGGTAGGCAGGTGTTCAGCCATCTCCAAGAGAGCAGGGTAACAGTGACTTTGAAAGACAAAGTCCCGTCACTCTGAGCGTTCCCCACTTCCCCCAGCTTTATTGCTGAGCACAGTGCTCTATGGTATGGCATGTCTCTGTTGGTCAGTTGCGGTCAGCTTTCTCAGCTGTGTCCTCTTCCAACTTCTTGCGACCCCCCAGTCTCCTCACTATTGGAGTGGGGTGAGAAGCAGAAAAGGCCTTGGCTCTATGTCAGCACTGCTTACAATAGCTAAAATATCCCTGTATTACTAAGACTGTTTCCCACACAATTCCGAAATAGAGCCCGTACCAGCTAATATGAAGAATATTAATCCAATAATATATATTAAAGAATATTAATCCAATAAGCAGCACATCCATCCTCCATTATTTCATGGCTTCAGGGCCAGAAAGCTGACGTTGTGTGTTTGTCCCTTATGCAAGCTGCAGAATGCGAAGTCCAAACATGAACATTAGCTGTACCTTTGGTTTTTCGATTGCACTTCATGGCACTTAAGCACCATGTTCTAAGAGTTTGACTGTCTGGCTAGATGTGTAGGTAAGGGTTACACATGAGGGCAGGTCAAGCAGCATTAGGGAAATGCTTCTATCCTTTTTGTGTTTCTGGGGGCTCCTTTCACGTTTCTCTTAAGCGTGCCACTGTCCCTGCAGCCTTAAGGCAAGTTGTTGATCTGTTATTACTCATGCTATTCATCTGTCCTATTCATTGCTAGAGCCGAGGCTTCTTGGGTTTTCTGTGTGTTGCTATATGAGTACCTTTAGTGTGAATGATGGTATATGGATGACATACTTGGGATTGTGGATAATGAAAAGATGCTTCCCTTTTTTGTTACTTGTAAATACTTGCCCTAAGAAACAAAGATACAATTGTATTGTGCAATCATAAAACTCTTTAGCTTGCACCGTGTGTGAACAATGTTTTGGCAGACAAAACGTTACGAAAAAATGTTACTTTGAGGCTTACTCTCCTAGAACTCCGGCCTAATAAGAATGCTGCTCACATTACTCAGTGATCCTGTGTCAATTCAGTGTCAAGTTACCTCATCTCTACCAAGGAGTAGAAGAGGAAGACTTTAAAACGTGTTGCTTTTTATCCAACTTCACAAATGAATTTGCTGTTTCAGAGTTCTGTGTAAATGGAAAGCATTAATTTAACTGGTGTGTATATATGTATCTACAGTTCGATATTTATTTGGAAACCAGTCTGTCCACTCTTAAGTATTGCCTATAGGAAACATGGTACGTACGTGTTCCATAGAATGACATATTACAGTCTATCTAGTAAAAATGTTATTCACTTACCACTTGTCCACATTTTACTTCATCTGTTGCCTTTCTAAGAGTTTTGGAAATATGTAAGAAGTAGATTAATGTACTCAAAATGTTTTTCCAGAAATGAACAAGTGTTTAAAAGGCGTCTATTTGTTTTTACTTGTGAAAATCATCCCTCCAAGAGATGGGGCAAGTGGATATGCAGAAGTAGGTCCTGAACGGTCACTTTAAAAGTCACTTAAAAACCCGTTTATTTGCAATTGAACTATAGAGTTGAGTGGCTCTTTTAGACCAAATTGAAGCTTTATGAAATTGGTATTAATACTTGAGGCATTAGAACTTCCAGCTGAAATATTCAGGGACATAAAAGGTTATGAGCACTTTTGGTTTTGGGGAGTTTTGCCTGTACTAGTAGGGTGTCTTCTTGACTGATAGATATGAAAAATATTCAAAATTAATACTTTGTTATTACATGAGCAGGCTTAAATTTTTGATTAAGATACAAGATAGATAGTTTGTTGTTGTAGTGTGACAAGCATATAAAAATTCTTTGCTTTGGGAGAGAAATCTGTATTTTTAGTAATTTTAAAACAAACTCCAAGTCTTTCACTGGCTTCAGACCGTTGTCACCTCAGAATAAAATTGCCTTGATCTTGGCAATGAAAGGATGTTTGAGCTCCCAGGCACAAGGAAAACATATTTTTTTAAGTCATCTATAACAAAGAAAAAACTTGTAAAATATTGATGATCACTTACCACTACCCCAAACACAACCCTGGTTTCCAGCTTCCTTCTGATTGAAGAGCATTTTTTTTACTTCAGAATGAAATAGTCCAGGCTGGAAGAAAGCCTGGATGAAGCATGCTTGTTATCTGCAGGTAATAAGATACATAATAAAAAGATGCTGACAAATCAAACTTATATATGTGAGTTTTATGCTTCCAGTAAGAAGACTAGTTCTGAAAGGTGGATATACTTTTTCAAGAGGAGGGAGCGCTTCTGAAGAATTTTTTACTGTTGAATAGAAACTGTGGTGGTAGTTTTATCTCTTTTTTGTTTCACTTTCTTTCTTAGCCCTGAAACTGTTTGCTGTTGGCAGAATAGCTGCAATTAATTGTGTTTTTAATTATGGGCTGATTTGTTTTCAGATCTCAATAGAGAATGACTACCTAGGCCCCAGAAGAATTGAGAGTCTACAAAAAGAAGATGCTGATTGGCAGAAAAAAGCCCACATGGCTGTGCTTTCTATTCAAGATCTTACAGTTAAATATTTTGAAATAACAGCTAAAACACAAAAAGGTAGTTATTTTCTGCCTTCCTATCCATCACATAAAAAATTAAATTATTTAATGTTTACTATGTTCTGCATTGTACTGTGAGTTATTTTTTTCATCAGTCTTCCATGAGGAAAATGCAGTTGTCATTCCTGTTTGTTTTTTCTTCTGTATCTATTTGAATCTTTCACCTGTAAATCTTTTTTGAACATCATCAGAAGTGAACAGAACAGAAATTTTCAGTAGAAGTTTTACAGCCACTTTCTTAATGTAATTGTATTAGCAGTACTATATATTTGCAAAGGATTTAGGGAGCGTAGAGTCCCTGGTGGATTCAGTTTTCTGTACTGGATATGGCAGACCCCCGTAGTAAGTGTTAATTGTCTTCCAGTTAATTTTCTTTTCTAGTCTTCCTTGCCTTTCAGTAATTTTTTTCATACCTCTAAATATTAAGCAACAGGTCAGTTTAACTGCTCAATGAAAGCTGCTCTGTTGTTCAGGAGCCTTCATGGTTATAACCTTGGTTTTTCTGTGTTTGAAGAATGTGATGGTTTTACTAAAAAGTTGATGCAGTGAAGCAAGGTCAGATGACTTGGTGTGTACATCTGTGCTCCCATCCTTGTACCATTAAATAACCAGTTTAATAGGGCAAACAGGACTTCTTTTAGTTACTACTGAAAAAGTTTGTACTGCTGTCCTCCCGTGCCTGACTGCAGGTCCTTGTTTCTTTCTTTGCCTTGGTGATAGTGATTGTGCAAACAGGTAAATGAGATGTAGAAGAAATCCTTTTTTGACTGGTAGATTTCTTGTTATCTCTGTGCATGACTGCTACAACTGACTCAAGAGAAGCAGGCACTGCAAATTTACTCTTTTCTGTGACAACCCAAGTTAAGAATAACGTGAAATTTCACCTTATTCCAAAAGGGTGACTTAATAGGATAAAGCATGTTGAAATAAATTTAATTAGAGCAAATTCTAAGTGTACTAATCAGCTTCCCTCCTTTTCTAGTATGAGTAAGGCAGCCTATAAGATACACTGCTAGTTGATAATGCATATTCATAGATATTCACTTGTTGTTGTTCACATGCTTTTTTATGTATGGCGGTCAGGATTTGGGGGAAAACCAGTGGAACGTGACACGCCTGAAGGCTGATTACAGCACAGACCTTTAATATACAGGTTATTTGGCTGGTTTTTGTGTTAGGGGTTTTTCTTGGCCACCTGTTTATCACTGGGTAGTCTTACGTACCCAAGTACCAACAGATGGCAGAGGAAAAACACATGAGAACATAAAGGTATTTCTTATTACGTAAGAACAGCATGTGGTGACTGAATGCTACCCCTTTGATTCCATTACTTTTGTGGCTTTTGCTTTGCAAAGCTAAGTACAGTATCATGTGATCTGTATATTGAAAATGGTGAAAATCTTGTATGTGTCAGTGTAGATATTATCTGGGGCCCAAGAATAGTGAATCTGAATCAGGCAAGGAACTCCTGCATTTTGAGGTAAAAGACAGATGTTATTTTAATTTAATGCAGTGTTTTTACAGAGTTGCACTTGAATTTAAGATGAAATTTTTGTTTTAAATTGTAATTTTTTTTACTCTTCACATTTGTTTAAATTGATTACTGTATTATAAATTTTATTAAGGTAAGCTGGAGGCTTAAGTAGCTGATAATTGGTGGTTACAGAAGTGGGGAAAATTTCGGATGCAGTTTAAGACCAAATGGTTGCATTAATGAGGTTTTTATTAAGTACAAATGTGTGCATTTTCTTTGCAGTGGGATCACTAGTTGTCTAAAGAGTAGACTAGTAAGATGCCTGCCTTTTTTTTCCTTTCTGTAGCTGTGTATGATCGAATGAGAGCAGACCAGAAAAAATTTGGTAAGGCAGCATGGGCAGCAGCAGTGGAACGTATGGAAAAGCTTCAGTATGCGGTTTCTAAGGAGACTTTGCAGTTGATGCGTGCTAAAGAAATCTGTTTAGAGCAGAAGAAACATGCACTGAAAGAGGAGGTAAGTTTTCATGCCAGTAAGTAGAAAACTAAAGCATGCAATGTTAGACAAATGATGTTGCAATGTAGGTGTGGTGTGTTTTGTGCCACTTACGTATGTTTTCTGTTCACCTTTTCCTGGTTAGTCAACCAGAAAGACGGTTTTTACTGTTGATGTTTACAGCTGTCCACTGGGATGAGTAAAATGAAGAGAAAGGGTAGGACAGAAATCTACTGCTATGTAAGCTCTGCAGTTTAGCTCTCAGAGGCATGACCACCTTTTCAGAATAGCTCTGACATTCCAGATGGAAGGTGTCTGACCATTAGCAGGTATATGGGTAACTGGACAGTTGTGTTGCACTCTCTTTCTCTGCTTACCTTAATTGAGGCAGTCTTCCAGAGGGGGCTGTGCTAGCTACAGTTTTCCTGAGGAAAGTGTTCATGCATGAAACTGTGTTTAAATGCCTTAGCAGGAAGAAGTACACATTTATTGAGTTTTATGACACCTTCTCAAAAGCAACAATGCTACGAGTTCTCTTTTAAACTTGAAGAAATTTGTCATACTAGTGTTATGAACATACTAGTGTTAGAACACATATGTGTGTTCTAGCAGTAAGATGATTGTTTTAAGAGAACTTTTTGAATGTTTCAGCAAAATTTGACTAAACTGATGGCACTGTTATGAAAAGGTTATCCCGAGAACTCATGACTTTACCACTGCACAGGCTGGTAGGTTTGTAAGGCTGATAGACTATGTGTCTATTTTCGGAGCCTCTGTAGAAGACAGCTTGATCTTCAGGGAAGAGAGAGTACGTGCAAGACCCAGAGCACAAAAATAGGTTTACTGCATTTCAGTGCTCTTTAGATTTAAGAAATCCAAGAGCTGTCTGAAAACCTGAGTTTGTCAGGCTGTTGGCATCCTTAGCCAAGAGTTGATAAGACAATCCAGCAGTGCTAATTGGAAAAATATTGAATATGTTCACTTACTTAGAGTAACTGTACATCTTCTTTTCATAGCACATCTTATTTTTCTCCCTGAGGAGACCTGGGAATTTTTGTTGAATGAGATCTCAGTCTGGTAAATCAGTGAGTGTTTGTTCTGATATGCTGAAGTATTAAGGTATTAGGGACTGCACAGGAAAAGGAAAGGTTTGTTGTAGTATACATCGGGATGAAAGTGCTGAGCTGTGAATTTGGGGCTTTTGGGCACAGAGAAATAAGGAACAGCTAATGGGCATGCTTCTTTGGGATGATGTATTACAAGATACAGACAGCTCTGGGTCTGAATACGGTGATAGGGAGATAGGAGGACCAACCAGCTTCTGCTCTGAAACACATCTTGTGTTCTGAGAATGTAAAAGCCTTAAGTATACAGAGTTGTATGTGAGAAATGTGACTGAGAATCCCGTCTTGGCGAAGAGTGGTGGCAGTCTAATAGAGAAAATATTTGTAGAACTGAAATACCTCCTCTGGCAAACCATTTAGCTACTATATTCTAAAAGATAAAAACAGGATATTCATTTGAAAATACTAAAATGCTCAATAAATTAATATATCTGGATTTTAGCTGAAAAAAAAAGACAATTCAGAGCAAAAACACCATATGACTTTTTATAAGGACACTTGGTGTTCAGCAGGTTGTCTATGGATTTTTGAACGTTTAGTCTTGGAGAAGAAATTTTTTGCAAGGGCATATTATGCTAGGACAAGGGGGAATGGCTCTTAACTGAAAGTGGATGGGTTTAAAGTATGTATTAGAAAGAAATTCTTTACTTTGAGGGAGCAACACCGGAACAGGTTGCCCAGAGAAATTGTGGATCAACATCCTGAAGAGTGTTCAAGGCTGGGTTGGATGGAGCTCTGAGCAACCTAGTCTAGTGAAAGGTGTCCCTGCCCATGGTGGGGAGGGGTTGGAACTTGGTGAGCTTTCAAGTTCTTCCAACCCAAAACACTCTTACCATTTGGTGAATGCAGCCATTCTCTGATTGGTATGAATGCAACAACAAAGACTGTAGAGATTGAATTATTTGCTTTCATTAATTCAGGAAGTTGTGACATTACAGGAAATTGAAGTTGGCTCTCCTCAGTTTGAGTTTTTTGTTCCACTGCTGTGGTCTTTTAACTCCAGCCAGCAACCAAGATCCATGTAGCTGCTCACTTGGTCCCTCATAAGAGGAATCAGGGTAGGGTTAAAAGCCAGAAAACTCATAGGTTGAGATAGAGGCTGTTTAATAGGGAAAGTAAAAGCAACACACATGAGCAAAGCAAAACAAGGAATGAATTCACGGCTTCCCATGGGCAGACAGGTGTTCAGCCATCTCCAGGAGTGCAGGGCTCCATCACAGGTAACTGTGACTGGGGAAGACAAAACTCCATCACTCCAAACATCCCTCTCTTCCCCTTTCTTCCCCCCGCTTTATGTACTGGGCATGATTTCATATGGTCTGGAGTATCCCTCTGGTCGGTTTGGGTCACCTGTCCTGGCCATGTCTCTTCCCAACCTCCCATGCACCCCCATCTTCCCTGCCAGAGTAGCTGAACAAAAAGTAGAAAAGGTCTTGGTTCTGTGTAAACTCTGTTCAGCAATAACAGAAAATCTCTGTATTATCAACCCTGTGTTCAGCACAAATCCAAAACACAGCCTCATCCAAAACCAGCACTGCCTGCTATGTGTCATGTTCCTGGACTTTTGCAGTTAACATTTTCCTGAAACAGGGTATTGAGTAAAATGGGTTGGTTTAATTCAGTACAGATACCTTTCTAGTTCAGTATAGTCATATTTAAATACTAAAATACAGATAAATAAACCTCGATAAAATATAGATAAATAAACCTATTTGTGGCTGTTCATTACAGATTCAGATTTGCAACTTGAAGATAACACCATAGTGTAGAGGACTTAACAGAAAATATTTTTTTAAATGTATAGTTGTCTAGGTCCTGTATTTTTGCTTGATAGACATCTCTTCTTAATGATTGACTGTCTGTAATAAGAAACTGGACATTTCTTTTGAATAGTAAGGTAGACAGATCACGAATCTCCATTAAAATTTACCATTACTTTAATCCATCTTCTGAGAGAAACTATCAGATATACGTATTTTGAGCAGTTAGAGAATTTAGATGTGGCCCTAACTCTTCTGCATGCAGGTTGTAGAGGTGCATGAATTCCTTCCAAACTGAGAGAGCACGTAAGATCCCCTTATATGTTTGTGTTTCTTAGATATGGTCTGAATGGCTTACTGTATTGAGCAGATAAGTCTTGTTTGACTGAATGGAAGAGAATGGTTGCAGTTCACTTTGATTGTTTGTCACTTTTCTATTCAAACATATAATACAAACAGGTACTGAAATATATATAAGTATTTTAATCTGTGTATTTATGCTCCTGTGAAGGACTCCAGAAAGAGTGGAACAACTAAGTTGTCATTACAAGAGGATCAGTGCATGTATTTATCCCTGTTTCCGCATCCTTTCACATTTTTTCCTCAGTTCTGCTCTAACAAGTTTTAACTGTAGCTTTCTAGATGCCTGCTTTCAGACTTCTGGGATTGAAGATTGGAGAATTCTAATTTCATTATGTGCCTTGAGAGAATCAAGTAGTAGAGTACAAGAGTGTGAGGGATGTTTCGCACTATGCATTGTATGACTTGACACGTGACAGTCACGAAGTGTAATTCAATGCCGTGGATTTATTTCATTGCTATGTAGAAAAAAAGTCAGATATTAAAGGCATCTTAAAGTGTCTGACTAATCAGGGCCTATATGATGGACTTGATGTGTTCAATTTTAACATGTTACATTTACCATGCCAGACAGTATCTAGCTGTAATCATAAAATCTGTGGGTTTGTGCTTATCATTATCCTGGATTTGTATGGGTTTTCTTTGTTTGTTTGTTTGTTTGTTGTTTTCGCTTCTTATTTAGATGCAGAGCCTGAAAGGTGGTACGGAAGCCTTAGCCCATTTGGACCACTTAGAAGCTGATTACTATGATCTACAGCTTCAGTTGTATGAAGTGCAGTTCGAGATCTTGAAATGTGAGGAGCTGCTGCTGACAGCACAGCTTGAAAGCATCAGAAGATTGATGTCAGGTGCTTTATTTATTTCAATTAACACATAATCTGTGAAAGATAATTTTCTTCCTAAGGGTCCAGTGAAGCCTGTGGGAATGACATAAGAACAGATTCTTTGCCATGTGAAGAGCTGTGGAAGTACAGTAAAGTTAATATTTACACCTGTTCATAAGGTGTATACATACACATACAGAAGTTCTGGTATGGTTCCCATTGCTTGTATTTGGAAGTTTGCATGTAAGATACGCAAACCATGTAAGTTTTGAAGAGCTAAGATTGGGGAGGAGGAAATGTCTTAATTATTGGACTTGTCTAACTAAAAATATATGTTGATATTACTCATTTCTTGAAGCTGATTGGTTTTCAAAAGGTATATCTGCAAACTGGATTCCTTCTGCTAAGCTTTGAAGCTCGTATTGTTATGTCAGATTTTGAGCAGCCGTATAAACCTTATGCTTCCAGAACCAGCTGTCCTGCTATACCTCATGTACTTACAAACTGTGGAAACCGTACATGTGAATCATACAGCATTTTTCAATACAGTTCTATCCTTTAGACCCTTCTATCTTTAACATTTATATTTATGGCAGCTTTGTTTCACTGTTTTTGGTGTGTAGGGCTTGTATAACAAATTTTGCTATGGGTAGAAAATTCTCCTGAGGGAGATTTGAAGCTGGATATTATTGTGAGTTGCCTCTGGAAAAGGAGAAAACATAGGTATCACGGATTTGTCTCACTGTAACATGAATCTTCGCCTTTATTGCTTGTGATAGAAACAACTGTAACTATATGTATGGACCATAATGATTGGAAACTTTGTAAATGACTGATGAAAGTGTGGCAGCTTTGACTGGGTGCTTCCGTGGAGAAGTATAGTGATTTTGAGGTAGATAGATTTTGTGCTTGGGAAATTAGACATGTAGTTTTGATGCTGAAGAAATGGTATGGTCTGCTTACTTACTAACTGAAAGAAATCCCCTGAATGGGAGACTGAGAAGAAGTGTGTATCAAAATCCTTTGGTGTAGTGATAGTAAAACCTCCGGGCTGTCAGAGACTTAGCTGTAAAAATGTCATAGGTCATTACAACTTGTCATTAATGTTTTCTCCAGAAATCTCAAAAAAGCCTCAACCCACAAGCTAATCCAAAATAAAACAAAACCCTCAGTCAGCTGAACCGTCACCATGTTCCTTCCCTCATGGTAACAAAACAGTTCACTTCTCTGGCTTCCTTTGTTGTTTTAAGTTTGTAAGATATTGTTTAATAACAAATCTAAAACTATCCCGTAGGACAGAAAATGAAAAATACAGTTCCTAAAGATGTGGGACTTGTGCAAAGCATGAAATTACTTTCTCAGACTTTGCTTAGGTGGATAGAACAATTAATGTGAAGAATAATGTGATGCGGGAGTGACTACATATGTTCAAGACTATTCAGCACCAAATCTGAATTCAAACATCTAAAACGTTTAGTTGTCTTTTAACATGTGTTGTTTCATATGATGTCAGAAGAAAAGCGTGGTCTGTTACACTTTCTTTTTAGTATGTACTGACAGTAGTATAATAGACTTTTGATTTTGCATATCTGTATGATTTGAAATTCATGTGTGCAAGCCTAGTAAATGCTGTTGCTTTTCTGTTTTCGGTTCTGCAGTTCTGCAGAGGTAGCTCAGAGAGTTCTTGACGAATGTTTTGAGAGCATGATTTGAATTGACTGCAGTTGGTTGTGGCCTAGAAGAACATCTTTGCAAATTCAGGAAAGGATCTGAAAAGGATCAAGTGATAATAGATTGTCATATTATGAGCAACACTAGTGTTTTTTCACTGTCATTAAGCAAATACCTGCATTGAAGTTCACAAAACATGATTTTATTAGGTTAGAATTTACAAGGGTTTTATCTTATTCATACGAAGTATTAGTACACTCTTGTTAAAATGGTTTTGTGGTGGATGAACTTGTATATTTCTGTCTTTAACTTTGCATGAAGGTCTTCTAAAGGAAGATTCACGTGTAAATTCTCCCATTTTGTAACTGTGTGGTAAAATATAATTGTTAGCCATGAGTCTTCTTTTTACTCAGTGATATCTCAAAGGGAATTCTAGTGCCTTGGCAGTTTTTACATATTGATGAAGCTTTGCAGTGTTTTTATTTTTTAAACTGAGCACTGAAGTAAAGAAACTGGTGTGTTTTATTAGCTTTTATTTTAAGGTGAATGTCTTGCTGTGCTTTCTTGTCTGGTCCTGCCATGACTTCTACTGAGCTGAAATTAGCATGGCAATCAGAATTTTGGTTGCAGCAGAGATTGTACATGCAAATAATGTGAAGTGACAACAGCTTTTAAAATGGGCTGTGTACTGACGAAAACCCTGTGCCTGTCCCCAAATAATCAAGCAGCTGAAGTAGGAGAAATTACAGTCTTTCTGGAAGTAGTTGATTAAGTTGAAATAAGAAAGTTTGGTGGTGCTGTGGATTAGATACTTGACAGACATGCCAGTTGCATCTGCCTGTTTCAGACAGCAGTAGTGCATTTCCCTCTTGGTGTGTTACAAATTTATCCTACTTTGTATGCCAGTGGAATTAAGAACAAGAGGTTTTTGCTGCTTCTTCATCCCAACATTCTTCAAGGATTTATAATCATCACTCTTTCCTTCTTGGCAAGAGATGAGAAGGCAGCATTCAAAGATGAGCTCAGTGTTATTCCAAATGTTTCACTCAGGAAGGTAAAAATCATGAGTGTTGATAAAACTATTAGTAATTACCTCCTTTTCAGGCCTGTAATGCTTTGAAGGATTGCCTTGAAGTTTGTCTTCCTCCCTCCCTCCCTCCCAGGAGCAGTGACTGGGACATCAAAAAACTATGTTAGGATTTTTGGTGTCCTGTTGTCTGATTCCCCTTACATGAAATTACCAGCTGGTTGTAAGAGAAGAATCTCATGCCAAGGACTTCAGATAGTCTTGTCTATCCTGAACTTCATGCTGAAGCTGAGAGAAAGTTGCTGCACACCATGGATCCCTTGTGAGACCCAAAGACATTCATAGGCATTGTGTTCAAATTAGGCTACACATAATAAGTGTACATTTAGAATTGCATTTGTGTTTTGATACCGCCTGAATAGCAGGCTGAGCTTCGTTGTTGTTAGTTTCTGTTCCTCATACAGACTTTAAAGCCCTATAGTGCCTTGCTGTTTAATGCTTTTCCTCTGACCTTTTGATTTTTGGTAGTCCTCTGAAAGGGCTGTGGCATTGAATCTTGCAGCTCAGTGGGAGGGTGGTTGTTGTTGAGGAAAGCAAAGTGTTAATCAAATATGAACTGTTGATTTGATTTTTTTCATTGCTGACATCTTTAAAACAGAGAAGAGAGATGAAGTGGTGTATTATGACACTTATGAAAGTATGGAAGCCATGCTTGAAAAAGAGGATATGGCAACATCTGTACACTTGCAAAAAGAGGAGCTACAAAAGTTACAACAGAAAATCCGCCAGCTGGAAGCAAGGCGTGGGCGTATTTCAGCCAAGAAAGCCTACCTCAGAAATAAGAAGGTACTGTTTAGTTACCTTTATTTTGGACATAATTAGCGAATTTAATAAAACTTCAAAAGGTTTCCTTTCAAATACGAGTTTCCTATAATTTATGTGGATTTTATTTTTTGTTTGCTGAAAGTTGTTTTGCAGAGCACTAAATACAATAGCATGTATCATTAAATTGATATATTTAAGAATCTGTTTACCTTTCTTCTAGTTTTAAAGGAACCTTTAATTACTTTGAAGTCAACAAATAAACTTATTAATTAATCAGAATACTTTAATGTGGGAAGTACGTGCTAGAATGAATGTTTTTACAGAGAGCAGTTCTGTATATGTTTGCAGAAGAGAAGTTTCAATATTGTTTTCTCACTAGTGATTTCTATTTTCATTCTCTTACCCCATCCTTTTAAACTTACGTCATGTGTTGTTGATTCTCTGTATTTGGCAGATCTATATGAAATCCAGTCTACATTCTTAGTTTGTAGTTTGTAATTCTAGATGTGCTATTTAGGTCAAAGTTTTGAGAGATGGTTGTAGTACCTGCTAGAAAATAAGTTCCACCCCACACTGTGTACTATAAGGCTGTGCAGAAATGTCAGCTGAGGCCTCATTCTGGGTTAGGATCAGTGGTTGGTTTGGTTGTGTGCTCCCAGTCATGTTCCTTTATGTGAAAGATGACTCTTTCATGTAAAGAGTTCTAGCAGATTCATGATAAACCCTGCAGGTCTTGCCTCCAGTTCATAATTAGTGTATCTATTTCTGTACCTAAATCTGAAGCATAACAGAGCAAATGAAAAGTTGTTGATACATTTTAAATATTGGATTTTTTATATTTTGTCAGGCACTGCCTGGTCTCTGGTTAACCCCGTACGGAGACGGCTGCAAATGAAGTAATAGCAGAAAGGTCCCCTGTTAGCCGATTATGTGAAGTAGCTTACTTAGTCACTGTGTTTGTTTCATATGAGTTCGTAAAGAGAAAAAGTGTCAGGAACCTGGACCTGTTAGTATTTTAAGAGAACCTATCTGTCATGTTTTGCTAATTCACACAGGCTACATTATAATATGAGATTTTCTCCTGAATATGAAAAGAAACTGCTGGCACCTTACAAAGTAGACAAACCTGTTCAAAACCTGGTTGCTGTTCTTTGCTTGACTTACTGGAGTTAACAGGTCAAGAAGAAGCCCTGAAGCAGGAGCAGAGATTTTCTAGCATGCCTATTTATCTGTATAATGAAGTAGTCATCTTCAGTGGCTCATTTGTTTCAAGGTTTTGCTGTGATAGGATACCTTGTTTAAGCTGAAGGAGTTGGTGTTGGCGGTAGCAGGAGTAGCGGCATGCCTGGTTGTGCACCGTTACAGCATGCAGAGCTGGGTATGGTAGTGTTGCGTGTCTGCATTTGCATGCGGGAGTGATATAGTTACATCTTCTCAACATTTTGCTGGGACAGCTGTGGTTATACTGTTTTCAGGACCTGAGGTAGTTGTCTCCGTATGGAACTTGGACATCACGTCACTCTCAGAACTAGTTCCAGCTCTCCTGCTTAATTCCATTGCCCAGCAGAGCATTCTCTGCAGTTGAGTGCTGCAGGGAGATACTTAGCTTTCAGCTTTTAGAAAAATCAGAGTAGAACAATGTGTGTTTAAGCCTGCCGGGGAAAATCAATGATCTTTATTTAAACAAAAAGGGCAGAATCTGTTGTCATGTGCTGTTGTGTGGCACTTGCTGGGCAGAAAATAATTTGGCCATTTTGTAGCTTCTCTTCTTACTGCTGGATAACGCAGAGTCCTACTAAGCTGCCTGGCAGTTACCTGAAAATCAAAGCTCGTAGCTTTGTCTCATCTTAAGCAAGCTTTGTATTTTCAATGACCTCTCTGGTGATACTGCAAAACATTGTTGATGAGCACTATTTAAGATGCCTGATGTGAGTAGATGTATTTGTGAGAGGAAAAAAGGATTCTTGGTCCCAAAGTGTTTGCAGGTTAAGTCAAGCATGCAGAACTGAGATACAGATGGGATACAAAAGCAGACTCTAGATGGTGGGAATGAGGGCAGTGATGACTGAATGCTATGTGAAGAAAAGTGACTTTTTGAGGGTGGATATGGAAAGTACATACTGTGTGGTAGATCTCTGTGTCTGTCTCAATTAAGAAACATTTACTGTTGAACTGAGATGAGAGTGTACTTAATGCTTTTCAGATTGTGTTCCTGACCTTGCGTGTTTCAGCAAAGTGTCTTAAACCAAACTTTTAAACAGGTGTCCTGTTTTGGATTGGGTTGGCGAGATGGTGGTGGTGGATTGATGGGGTTTTTTTTGGTCTTTGTTGGTGTGGGTTTTTGTTGGTTTTTTTTTTAACCTTGTCAGTTCTGTAGTTGGAAACAAAAAGCAAGCTATGGATTAAGTGGTGTATAGCACATTCTTGTGATATATTCAGAAATTACAGTCCTTGTTCATTATCAAGTTTTTGGCAACTGAAGATTCCCTCAGGGCATGTCTTCTTTCTAGCAGCAGATATCAGGATTAAGGGAACAATGGGAAATTTTTCTCTATCATCGGTTTTATTTCTTGAAAGAAGGTAATTTCATCATCCAGGTATCTGAAAATCTCTTCTGTTGAGGAGATAACGCAGTGAAAGGAAGTAAATTACCCTCTATAGAGTAAGATGGTTTTTAATTTAAATATAAACTTCAGTGGCTGTAGTCTCTTATTTCGTTTTTCAGGAATTCCTTCCCTAATTTTGCAGATGCTGCATCAGTTTTTCAGTGATGTTGTCAAATAATTGTACCAAGCCTTTATTTAGAAACTTTTGTTAAAGGTGTGTTAGAAACATACTTCTCTTGTGACTTAGAATAACTGAACTGGCATTTTAAAAATTCATGGTTTACAGAGCTTGATATCTTTTAACTGTACTACCATGAGTATAAATGTTTTATTCTCTTTTTCTTAATACAATTCTGTTTGCATTTGTTAAGCAATCATTTCCTGATGTTCCTTTGTGTTGACGACAGTGAGTTATTAAAAAATAAATTTTTTAATAGCAGTTTCACTTTTTTTCCCCTTACTTCTGTAGAGCTAGTTAGAGATTTTTCATGCAGGAAATTGCTATTGTTATGCCAGTGTACCCCCTGCTGGCTGCACATTAGCACTAATTAAAATATCATATGGAGCAAGCAGCCGATTTATAGCAAAGAGTCAAGGTGAAAAAAATAGGGAGAAGGTATCTAGAAAAATGTCTTTGAAAAAACAGAGTTGTGATGAAATCAAATTATTTTGCACCCGGGAAGAGTATTCCTTACCACGAGCAGACTGGGAGAAGCAACTGATTGGTGAAGCTGTTTGGAGTACGTTCATAATGTGTGCTTTCTTCTAGGAAACTTCTTCACATGCTTTTGTGTTCATTTAATAGGACACCTGTAGAATTTTGTAAGCTCGCATTTTAAAGCATAGCCTGTGCTGAAATAGGTGTTTACATAGATGCAGTGACAGCTGGCGTAGAATTATTGGTAATTTAATATTATTGTTATTATTATTAATATTATTACTACTGCAGCAACATAAGAGCGTAACTACACTCAATGCATATAGTAAAATATAGTTTCTGCACATGAAAAGCTAAGCTTTTAATTGGGATGGTTTTTAAGCTGAAAGCAAGACTCACTAGAACTAGTTAGATATAATACTGATGCAGGTGTCTTTTACATATATTACGTGTTACTAGTCTCAAACGTTGTAGTTTATCCAGTGACAAAGGCTGAAATGGTTCCTCAGCTCTCCCTTTTTGTCTCTTTAATAGAAGTACAGTTTGATAGTGTGAAATCAGTTAAGTGATTGAGAGAAGAATGGGCATTACTTCTTGCTGCTTTCTCAGTTTCATACAGTTGATCAACATATTTCTTGAGGTGTGGCTCTCCCTGGACATAATTTCACAGGGAGGTGGTAAAGTCATTGTCCTTGGAGGTGTTTGAGAGGTGTCTGGATCTGGTGCTGAGTGGTGGCTTAGTGGTTTCAGTGGTAATGCTGGGTGGACAATTGGACTGAATGATCTTAGAGGTCTCTTCCAGCCTTGGTGATTCTATGATTGTGTTCCTGCTTCCCAGTGCTGAGAAGGAAGGACTACTTTGTATGTGTAACAGGCTGTTTATTCCTGCTCATACACCCAATTATTATGTTTGGTTCTGTTGGTTGGTTGTTTCTTTTTATGCCAGAGTTCATTGGTTTATATTCAAGTTGTCATCTGCCGTAATCATCCAGGTAATTTCTTTCATTATGCCATCTGGGTGTTTTTTATTTCATCATTTGTTTGAAGTCACTTCATCTTGTCTGCAAGTAGAACCCTGCATTTGTCCCTATGAAATTGCAACCTTTCCTTTTTTTCTTAGACCATTTCTGTAATGAGTTAAGATGATGCAGATTTCTGATCCCATCCTGCAACATGTTTTCAGCCCCTCCTGTTTTTATTATTTCACGTCAAAGAGATCTAATTACATTGAAGTAGGTTGTTTATTAATACAAAGTCAGCACCAAATACATTTTGGTCAGGTTTGTCCTCTTTACATACTTAAAATATCTTTCATTATTTCATTATACAGAAAGGTTTGAATACTGATGCTAAAGTGAAAACATTACATAAAATTGTGCACCCCGAGTATTTGAGACAAACCACACTTAACTTACGTTTTCTCATTATTTTATAATATTTAAAACCTAAATACAGAATAAACTATAAACTGGTAGTAGTATTACAGAAAGTTGTTCAGATTCTCTATGGGTATTATGTAGCTTGCTGCATCTTTGAAACCCAGAGATGAAGTATTTTGTACTTTTGCAGCTACAAATTAAATTGATTGATTGTTCCAGGATTAACTCTTTTCACCAGGGGGGAAAAAACCTCCAGAAACAAACACAAAACTCATCAATGTTTGGCTGTATATATATATGTGGACCTGTTAGAGCAA
Source organism: Oreocharis arfaki (assembly GCA_013398015.1). Lineage (NCBI taxonomy): Eukaryota > Metazoa > Chordata > Aves > Passeriformes > Paramythiidae > Oreocharis > Oreocharis arfaki. Next base: position 349,553 of record VZRR01005976.1, read on the forward strand.
GTCGAGAGTAGGTCCACGAAGATGATCAGAGAGTTGGAGCACTTCTCCTATGAGGATGGGCTGGGGTTCTTCAGCCTGGGGAAGAGAAGGCTCTGGAGCGGCCTCCCTGCAACCTTTCAGAACGTAAAGGGAGCTTATAAAAAAGAGGGAGAGTAGAGTGCCTTTTTATTATATGGACAGATATTTTACATGGACAAGGGGGAACAGTTTTAAACCAGGAGAGATTTAAATTGCTGTTAGAAAGAAATTCTTTAGTCTAGGGGTGGTGAGCTGCTGGCACAGGTTGCCCCAAGAATTTGTGGATGCCCCATCCCTGGAAATTTTCAAGGCCAGTTTGGATGGGGTCCTGAGCAACCTGTTTAAGTGGAAGGTTCCCTGTCTGTGGCAGGGAGGTTGGCACTACATGAGCTTTAAGATCTCTTGCCGCCTGAGCCATTCTGTGATATACCTGTGATGAAGGTGGGACAGTATTTGCACAGAAGTCTTTGCTTTTGTCAGTTACCAGTGTACAGCAGCAACATTGATGGTTTTACCGTCCTGTACAGGAACACTGGCTACTTCGTTATGCAATCAAAGCATGTACATAGACAGCTTGTAGAAGAACAGCTTTTTCTATATTTTTAAGCTTCCAAAATAGTGAGGCTTTTTAATCCCTTCCCTCCTTTTTTTTTNCAATGTTTGGCTGTATATATATATGTGGACCTGTTAGAGCAAGTCGAGAGTAGGTCCACGAAGATGATCAGAGAGTTGGAGCACTTCTCCTATGAGGATGGGCTGGGGTTCTTCAGCCTGGGGAAGAGAAGGCTCTGGAGCGGCCTCCCTGCAACCTTTCAGAACGTAAAGGGAGCTTATAAAAAAGAGGGAGAGTAGAGTGCCTTTTTATTATATGGACAGATATTTTACATGGACAAGGGGGAACAGTTTTAAACCAGGAGAGATTTAAATTGCTGTTAGAAAGAAATTCTTTAGTCTAGGGGTGGTGAGCTGCTGGCACAGGTTGCCCCAAGAATTTGTGGATGCCCCATCCCTGGAAATTTTCAAGGCCAGTTTGGATGGGGTCCTGAGCAACCTGTTTAAGTGGAAGGTTCCCTGTCTGTGGCAGGGAGGTTGGCACTACATGAGCTTTAAGATCTCTTGCCGCCTGAGCCATTCTGTGATATACCTGTGATGAAGGTGGGACAGTATTTGCACAGAAGTCTTTGCTTTTGTCAGTTACCAGTGTACAGCAGCAACATTGATGGTTTTACCGTCCTGTACAGGAACACTGGCTACTTCGTTATGCAATCAAAGCATGTACATAGACAGCTTGTAGAAGAACAGCTTTTTCTATATTTTTAAGCTTCCAAAATAGTGAGGCTTTTTAATCCCTTCCCTCCTTTTTTTTTGCTTTACTCTATCATCTTCCTCAAGCAAGGCTTTCAATAGCAAAGCTCTTCCCTGGATCTACCCAGAATGCTATCTGGGAACCCCATCAGCTCCGTGCTCCATCTGCGCTATACTCCGTACTGCTAACGCTGCACCTTTTGCCCAGCTGTGAGATTTGTTTATGAATGTACATCTGACTTGGTTCTAGTTCTGCGTGGTGCTTGTACCGGGTCTAATTCCATTGCTCATACTCTCCAATTTCCTGGCCCTCAGTATTGTCCAATGAGGTCATCTATCTACCTGAAGTTTGACTGTCATCCTCTTCTTTGTCCGCTGTTGTAACGTGGCCTGGTTTTTTGTTTTGGCCTGGTTTTCGTTTGTTTTGTTGTTTTTTTTTTTCTTCTAACCTGTTCTTTTATTTGCAGACAATGTAAAATATTCTTATCTTTAAGCCAGTTGTTAGAGATGTGAACTCAGTGTATTAAGTGAACATGATGAATTGTAACAACTTTATCCCTGAGTGTGCTTGCAGATGTACATGGAAAAGATGAACTGACATCTGTAAATGGGAAGTTGTCTATCTGCATAAACAGAAATATGTGGTGCATTCAAGAGTTAGTTATTTTCCATGAGTGCAAATACATGGGGTTAAACAAGGGCTTTAAGAAGTGTTGACAGGTTGGTGGTTTTTGCCACTCTTGTACTGGTACTGCAGAACAGACTTGCCAAGCAGCTGTCATTTGGATCTATTCTTTTGATAGTTAAAAGTCATAGATTTGGGGTTGTCTGGCTTGGTTTTTTTTCAGTCACAGTTCCTTGTAAGTTAAATGAGCTTGTCTGAAATAGGCTTTGCAGTTTATATTTTCCTGGGTGCCATTTGCTAAATATGACGTTGTGTAAACCTGTATTGAAATTACATGCTTTATAGATTACATTTTATGTCCCTGCAGGAGATCTGTATTGCAAAGCATAATGAGAAGATCCAGCAGCGTCACCAGAGCGAGGAGGAGTACAAAATGCACCATGCTGTTCAGCTAGTGAGTTTGAGTTTTCTGCTGTTGAGCTTAGCCTGTCATTAATAGCTTGCTAACCTGCTCATTATACATTAATTAGGGGAGCATTCAGAGTGATAGCTCTTTCAAAAAGATGGTGTGTATCCCTGACCTTTGTACCATGGATTTCTATGTCGTATTATGTTGGTAAGGGGAGTATATAGTTGTGATAGGACGACATTGGAACCAAGCAAGTAGAGCGGCTCTTTGTGCTAGGTTGACAGTGGGAGTGGTTGCTGTTTGTTATCACGTGCACATAGATGATTCCAAACATCTCCAAGTACCGTGTCCGGTCTGCTGATAGGAGTAAGGAAATCAGACACATTTATTCTTGCATCTTAATAAGCTTGGTTGCTGCTTTGCTTCTTTCTACTAAAGCAATTACTTGAATTATGTTTTATAAACTTGTAGTTCCAGATGTATGCTCCACGGTTTTCTTCACAGTCTCGTTGCAGAGAATAGGCCAACTGGTCTAACTCTTACACTATACCTGATAGACTTAAAGAATATTCAAGTTTTGGACTAGGTCTTGGTAGCTGATATAGTATCAATATTTAATAAAGATCACTGACAAAGATGCAATGAAATCCAAGTCTCTTTAATTCAGGCTTCAATTAGATTAGTGAAAGTGATTCTACTTCATCCTTATACATTTTTAACATTGATACATTTGTCCAGGAAGTCAGCTGCATAATTTATTTTATGGAAAGGCTACTTCTCAAAGGCAGTATGTATAGGAATATTCTCTAGGGAATTTGAAAAAATATGTCTTTTGTCATCAGTTCTTACAATAAGGCATAGGAAGTTACTGTGTGGACTGTAGCCCATTTATCACTCTTACGAATAAGACTTGACAAAGCCAAAGGACTTCCTTGTCTTTCTAGTGTTGAAGAACTTTATATTATTATTAGTAGGAGTTGCCCGCTTGAATTATGTAAAGAACCTTATGCTATTTTTTGGGTTTGTGTGGGATTTTTCTGGTAAAAATGTGACTGAAAAATTCTAATGTTATGGTAGAACAGGTTTTGAGTTGATGGTTTTCATTAAGAATTTCAAAAAGACAACTCTCTTAGAAAACTTTAAAAAAGGGGAGTCCAAATTTGAAAGCAAATAAGAATTGCAATTTTACTGTTTTACGTAAAAGTGAAACAAATCCAAATAAACGAATCCCCCAAAACAAAAAAAAACCCCTTGAGTTTGAGACTGCTTCAGGAAAAGTTTGATCTGAATGCATATGTAGCATTGAGATACAGTGATAGAACTATCTTTCTTCTTTTCTTTATGCTTCTGTTCTGACTTCTTTGCCCATTGCTCTCTTACTTTCTTTTACCACATGCTTCTCCTCCCCTTCACCTTTTTCTGTTTTCTGTCCTTATTGTTTTTCAGACATGTTGTCCTCTTTCTCTCCCTAACGCGTCTATACTTCCTTCCTTCCAAATCACAGGAGCTGGGTTTTTATGAAGGACACCAGGCCACTAGCTGATTTATGAAAATGGCAGGCAAACACTGCTTTTGTGGTGACTGAATGAGAGTAAAAGGTTCAGAAAAGTGATCAGAATTTTTGATTATGAAGATGCGCATTCAAAAGTAATATTAAATTCTGTGAGTCATCTTAAGAATTAAAGCTGCTGATTTTGCTCAGGGTTTTTGCTTTTTTGGTCAGCCATTAACATCACTTTTCCTGGTAGCTTCTGAACTTGCATGGAATGGATTTCATGTTCTGGTAATTAGCTTCCATTTCCAGTAAATTTGACTGAAGATTTAGTGTTTGTTTCACAGGTATAGTAACTTTGCTGAAGTTCTGTGAGAAGGGATGATTAGTTAGAGATGTGTCCGAAGGTGTGTTTTCCGTAAGGTAAAATTGCTGTACAAGAAAAAACGCAACTGTCCTAGGTGCAAGGAAGAGCTTCAAACATTTACTTAAGCACAATTAAAAAATCAAGCCAGATTAAATAACAAAAGCTCGAGTAAATACAAACCTTATATTTACTGCCGTAAACGTAAGTGTGAAAACGTTTACTTAATTTGCTCGCTGTTGGGTTCAGAACTTTGTGATGCTGATTTCTGTGAATTCTTGTACTTTGAAAATACTAATGTGACTTGTTTAGATAGGCAGCCTTGCAATTTGGACTGTCATGTTTTTTTTCTTGGAATGAGGGGAAGATGGTTTCTTATTTGCTCTCTGGCTAATTTGTGCAATTTTAATTCAAGGGGGCTTCTTTGAGTATAGCATTCTGTCACTTGTTGTTTCTCATGTCTCAGAGTAACAAGTCTTCCAAGTGTTCCTGTTTGATACTGAAATATTTTTTACTGAGCTTTGTGGTTTTTTTGAGAAAACAAACCAGGAAATGTATACTATTTTTTAGGGGAAAGCCAAAGGCCAAGTTTTGAAGTTATTATTTGACAAGTATCTTTTAAAGTAACACTTCACATTTAGGAGAAGAGTTTTTTCTAATGAAGCCAAATAGAGCACTGGATGTAATATTAACATGTTTCCCATGTGTTTTCTCAGAAACGAGATCAACTGCAAGATGAAGAGGAAAGAAAGAGCTCCTGGGTTAGTCAGGAACGACAGAAAACCTTGGACAGACTTCGTACATTTAAGCAGGTAACGGAAGAACAGTTGTTCTTTTCTGGCAGTTTCCTTTCCCAAAGAAATTTTCACTCGTTCCAGGACTACACTGTGCTATTAGTGATTCTCTTTCATTGTGCAGTTAACTGGTCTTTGGAGAATTCACAACCAAATACGGCATTGGTGCTAGCAGATTCCTCTGGCTATTGCATTCCCAGTGCCATAATAAGTTTCTCTTCACCCTTAGACCTATACCTTGTGACAAGACGCTTGGCAAATGTTCCTAAAAGAAGTATAATCTAAACTGTACGTCCCACAAAGAGCTTTGTCACCTGAAACGCCCCCCAACCACTGATTGCTAGAATACCTGGCAATACCTGCCCCTCCTTATTACAATGGAGCCATCAGGAAAGGCATAGAAGGTAGAACGAAGGGGAATGAGTAAGGAAAGGGCTGAAAGTGCAAGAAAACAGACTGTATTAATTCGTGAAGAGTTTTTCTTGAATACATTAAAAAAATGAAGTTATGATAAGTTTCTTTGCTGGAAAGTTGTCTTCTTCAGCAGTACACTCATCATGTCCTTATTGTTTGCAAGGCTCTTGAATTCCATAACTTCTGAAAATCGAAGCAAATTTACTTACTTTAACCAGCAACAGTTCATGAGCTGACTTTTTCTATTAGCATACTAATATTGTTGCGTGTTACTGCTTTAAGCTTATCACAGTTGTGCAAAATGTATTAGACCTGTCTTTCAGAAGCAGCTTAATTTTTTGGTTTAAAAAGACCATGGATGAAACTAATATGAAAAGACAAACGATAAAGCAGCAAATTTAGGAACTAAGTTAAGTCTGAAAACCTTTGGTGTTCTCAAGATACACCTTTTAAAACGGTATGATTCACACATAAGGCCAGTGTATTAAGTCAGAGAGACTCTGACTGGTCTATGCTTTCAGAGAGAGCCATTGACCAGTTTTAGAAGAGGAAAGCAAGAGGGAATTTTGAATTTTAGTTTCCAGAAAAAAAACAGTTTTGAATATACAATCTGATTCTTAGTGAAGTCCTAATTCTAACCTATGTATATCACTGACTGGACTAATCATACTTAAATTGTGGCTTAAGTAAGAATAAAAACTAAGAGTATGAATAACTTTTTCATGAAGGTGGGGATATATTTGCTTTGGTTTTACATACAGAGCAAAGATGAAAGTTGTTTGTCAGAAATGACAGGTATGTAAAATCTAAAGTAGTTCATTGCATGTGCTTACCTAATTGTCAATACCTTATTCACTTTAGCGGTACCCTGGGCAAGTAATTCTTAAATCAACCAGACTTCGGCTGGCTCATGCAAGAAGAAAATGTGGAGCCAGCTCAGTGCCCTGTGTCGAGCAACCCCAATCTTTGCCAGCAACCATGCAAATCCAGGAGAAGAGTGAAGAGGTGGAATTGGAAAAAGCAGTTCAGCCTTTGGAAGTGCAGGAATCCACAAGCCTGAAACAACTTCCGGATGTCTCCTTGCCACCTAGTGGTGTCACATCTGAACTGCCCCATGTTAGCACTTCTCCACTCACCAGTGACCAGCTTCAGCCAGAGACTGCTGCTGGAGTGCTGCTTCCACCCCCTTTGCCTCCACCACCTCCGCCTCCGCCTCCACCTTTGCCCTCCAAGGAAGATGCCACCAAACCCTTAGAGAAAAGTGACAGCTTTGTTAAACGTCAGAGTGTGGAGAAGGGAGTGCAGCACTCTTCTGGTGTCCCACCAGCACATCTGTTTGATAGCAGTCAGCTAGTCAGTGCCAAGAAGAAGCTTAAGAAGACTGGTGATCTAGAGGGTTTGCAAAGGAGGAGAGGTAATGTTTCAATTTCTGCGTATTTAATTTAAAATTTATTGTTATTAATTTAAAAATTGTAATGCACATCAGTTCATCTTTAGAATTGCTCTGTAGGAAAGTGTATGCTGCAATTAGTTTATTATTAATGGGAAAGTTGTTAAATCCTTTTTAGCTGACAGATGCTGACAACTCGAACACTAGGGCTTTTATGACCAAGTGTGGCGTACTTGCTCAGTGGGAAAACACTTGTGAAGCTGACTCTACACCGTACCATGTTAGACTAGATAGAAAATCGATCTGAATGCTGTTTAAAAGAGCATTTACATATCTACTTACTGCCAGCCCTGCAAATACTCTATGCTTCACCTGAGAATGTAGTGTTTTATTTAACAACAGAATAACAATAATTTTTATGTAGTCCTATTGTTTATTTTACTGATTCGCGTTTTTGCTTGCAATTTTTTATGGAACACCTTTTGTGTATGCAGTTTTACATGCATCATAATATGACAAATATAAATTCAAATTAATCATCTCTCTTAAGAATATTGTTAATGTCTGCAGCAGCACTCTGTCTGCTCCTTCATATCCCCTGAGATGTTCCAGGTTTCTAAATGGCTTCAAAAACTTGTTTCTGTATGACAGACAGGTGCTTTACAGACGTTCCTTCCTCCTTCAAATGTGCAATCCTGTATTCTTTCGTATTTCTCTTTTCCTTGGGTCTGTTCTGTCTGGGCCTTGAGTGGGATGGACAAAGTGTGTTCATAAATGCAAAACAGGTTTTAAAAAACATACTCTACAATGTAGAAAAAAGAACTGGAGATGGATATGTATTGAATGACAAGTGCTGCACAGATCATGTGCTATTGTATGTGAGGTGTTTAAACCATTGTACTTTATTGTCATGTATTCTCTGGGATGAAGATCTTGCCCACTCGTGGCTCTTCAAAGAGCCAAAGCCTGGTTTTTATTTTTGCAGAAAAGCTAGTTTCAAAATTAGTGATAAAGGAAGGATTTGCCATAAAGAACTGTCTCTGACTTCTTTATTTTCATTAATTGTAAAAGAAGAGAATTTTTATAACTGTGCTGGGACTAGGTGCTAGCAAATACATGAACCCAGAGAAGCACGCTCTTGCGATTGACTATATTGCTGCTTCCCTCACTGGCATGTAGAAATAGTCGTGCAGTAGGTAAAATTAGCCATAAAATGCAAGTGGCAAGAATGGATTGCACAGTCCAGTACCTAAGACATGTACTCATTACCTGAGTTTTAAAGTAAAAAAGATAATGCAGTAAATGCTTTCATTATGTTGAATTCTTTGTGGCTTATTTGATTTTCCTGACTGCAAACAGAAAGGCCATATTGTTCAAGAAGTCTTACTTCCAGACAGGAAGTTAAGTGGTTACAAAAATTTCAACTGTCTGTATAAACCGGTTTTGACCTGGTAGTAAGGAAGATTGAGGCTAAAACAGTGTTGGAGCTACCGTTACACTTCTGGTATGGGACTAGCGCATTAAAAGTATGCAGGTGCTTTTTGGTCTGTAGGAAATAAAAATTAGACTGATAAAATTTAGTGGAAATAATACTGAAGGTCTTTTGATTTACTGCAGTGAGTTCCCCGATGGATGAAGTGCTGGCTTCCTTGAAACGTGGTAGCTTTCACTTAAGAAAAGTTGAGCAGAGAAGTCTCCCTCCTTTTCCTGATGAAGATGATAGCAATAACATCTTGGCACAGATCAGGAAAGGGGTGAAACTGAAGAAAGTACAGAAAGATGTTTTGAGAGAATCCTTTACAATTCTGCCTGATACTGACCCTCTGACAAGGAGCATCCATGAAGCATTGCGAAGAATTAAGGAAGCATCACCTGAGTCGGAGGATGAAGAGGAGAGTTTGCCTTGCACAGACTGGGAAAACTAACCTGTAATTAAGCTACATTTAAAGAAAATATTTCTGCAACAGTTTTTATGTAACAGTAGCAGCTAAGCCTCAGGTCGTGCATTGTAGGTTGTGCATTGACTTAGTAAAGAATTTAATGTTTATAATAAGAACTTTTTTTAGACAGTGTGTTAGTCTTTTGCTGTTCCAGTACGTCTGCTGACTATTGACAGGACTGCACCTGAAAAAAAAGCTCTATTTTTATTGAGTAAACTTGAAGGGGCAGTTCCCAGTTTACCAAAAAACCTTTAAAAGCAGCACAATCACTCTTGGATGCACCTTATACCTACTTTCTAATTATTTCTAGCCTTGTAAAAATTTGGCATGTGTTGTCATTTCAGACTGAATAACTTTTAAGTGAAGGACAGTTAGGTTTGAATACCGAGTACATAGAAATCTCATGGGTTACCCTGTGTGGCTTGACTTTTATGACGGCTTGGTTTCAGTCTCTAAAATCTCTGGCTTAATTGAGTTTCCAGGCTATAAACAGTGAATATACAAATACAATTTATACTTCTGCTATTCATATGAATTCCATGAACTTGGATTAATACTAAGCTACAGTGCCCAAAAGTGCCTATATCAGACTTCAGCAGATGAAGTTAATGATTTCAGAATGAACCAAAAATTGGCAAGAGACCAGTTTTCAAAACAATTGCTGCATCAGTAGCACAAAGATTTGTGGCTGCAGCAGCAGCATAGAGCACTTCTCTGTGGTGGTTCTCTTCTCTTACTGACATGTGAATGAACTTGAGTATCAATGAAGGTTCCCACTAAACCTAAAATTTGAGAAACCAGAGGTATGACAATCTGTAAAGAAATTAATTGTCTGGTTAGAAAGGCTGTTTCAACTGAATGGGAGACAAATATCTGTAATCCTTGCAACACAGGTAGCACTAGAAAGAAGATAACCTTTTTGAATGCTCGCAATCCAGCATTTCTACTGGTTAGTTGTTACCATAGCTGGAGAGTGACTGTTGGTAAAGTGCTACAGCTGTTTAAAAACTGATTCTGGCTTAGCACATCATCTGCTGAATGTTCTTGTGGTTATGAAATACTGTCTCAAGCTGTTCTATCGGTATGATATTTTCAAATGATAGTACTTAAAAATTTTGAAAAGGAAAATAAATGTTGCCTTTATTTCCTCATGAACTAGCCATTGGCCACCCTAATGATTTCACACTGTTAATTATGGCTTGCTCCTTCCATTCCATACCAAATGTACTGCTAGTTTTGGAGTTGAAACTCTGGGAGTGGAGATGTGCTTAACTCTTGCTGAAGTTCCAAGTGAAAATAATTTTGCTTTCGTGTAACTTCTTTCTATCCTTGCATACTGAAAACTCTCACTACCACAGCTCTTCAGAAATCAAGTGACAGCAGTAAGAAAAGACATGTCTTGGAACTAACTTGGCTTTCTTAGTGCAATTATTCTACAGATCAAATTTAAACTTTGTGATTTGACTTTGATTTTAGTAAATCTATTTGGCTGTTGAGGATTTTGTTTGCATTTTTTTGGCAAGATAAAAAGGAATTTTCCAAGACTTGACCTAATTTTTTTTTTTTTTTAATCAAATTGTTTGACCTCCTAAGCATTTTACATTGGAAGTGCATCTTAAAAATCTTCTGCGGTCATTGCCACACAATATAAATATATTCCTTTTTCTCTGCTATTTGCAGACCCATAAAAGCAGTTCAAAATGCAGGCTGAAAATCACTGCCACACAGTCCCTGACTGTTGTCTCCTTTTTACCAGTCTACATCCTGCTGAAGTCCTGTGAAATCACTTGGACCTAAAAGCAGGATTCAGTGTCAGAGTTCAGTGTCAGGAGTATGTGCTTGTTGTTCTTCACGTATCTGGGACCTGCTTTCTCTTACTATTGTTGTACTTTATTATGAAAACAACCCTGTTTTCATTAAGTGAGATTATTTAATAGATATTAGTTTAGTTTGAGAAATGATTGTACAGAATAGCTCAGAAAATAGCTCAGAAATAGCTGTACTAACAGCTCAGGAAAAAAGGGCAGGCCCTTGCTGTCCAACCATGTGAAATAATTTGGGAGAACAGAGATTGAGACAAAGCCCTTGAAAAATTGAGCTGAATAAATACTTTCCATATAGATGAGCATACTTGCTTGAAGATACAGACTGGTTTACCAGCATTCATCATTCAAGAATAAAATAATGAAAATCCGTTGTAGAAAGAGCAATCTAGTATTTTTTGCTATAAGGTTATCCACTTAATACCATGCTTTAAGATTGACCTACTGGTTTTTAACTTGTAAGCTTCTACACATGCCAAAACCAGTAGCACAGAAATTGTAAGTTGGAAACATGTACACAAAAGTAAATTGGCACACATTTTTTATGAACAATGCCTAATTATGTGTACATCTGTATAGGCTAAATGTAATGCAATTATTTGCCTTACAAAATGAAGGCTAAATCTTATATAGTAATTTGTATTTATCAAGTGCCAAAAAGTGTATTGATTTATGTGAAGGGAGTATTACCAGTGCTCATTGAAGTGGTTTCATTAATTATTGAAGTTTGAAGACAATTTAATAGTAACTAATTCCTGCAGGAGATATAGTCATCCCTTGTATTGCCTGCTCTGTGAGTTAACTTCTACATAAAGTTTTGACTAACCTTTTTAAGACCAGTTCTTTCCAGACAGACACTCTGAACCATGTAAAAAGATACTGAAGCATTCTATATATTGAAGTAGCTGAACAAATAGTATAAATTTTTAGTAGTTTCTGTATGAAAAATCCAAGAGATTACTGGTTATCAAAATTATCCTGAGAATATCTGCTTATGTGTACATAATAGTGCACATCAATCACAGTACTATGCTTAGAGTACTATAAATAGTGCAGAACCTGAGTTCCTGTCAGTGGTGGACAAAGTAACAAATAACAAGGGAGCTTTTGTTCTCCCTAGTCTCCTAATCCAGTATTTTGGGCCTCTTCAAATTTTAATCTGTGTTAACTGCCAGTAATACTAGAAGGCAAAAAAAAAAAGACCTGGTCATATGTGTGTTCTGGCTCCAGAATTGCTGTGTCATTACCTTGGGAGCAAAGAGGATCTTTGCTCAGTACACACTGCTCGGTATATTGCATGTTAGAATTGTGTAATATGTTGATCAGAGAATATTTGTACAGCCGTTTAGCTTTTCAGATTTTCCTTTTTCTTTCTTCCCAAACAGGTGCTTGACAGCCACCAACGTGAGAAAAGAAACCCCAGTTGAAGATTACTTTTCTTCTGCATTTCTGAGAATTCAGAGCCAGCAGTTATGACCATCAATTCCATAGGAGGCTTTCTTTGGCAAAGAAATAGTCTTTCTTTGGCAGATAGCTCAATACATGGAAAAAAATGGCCTGAAATGTTAATTTCAGGTCACTTTTTTGTTTATTTGTTCAAACAAATTCTGGTTTGGGCAGAAAGCTAAGTTGTTTAGATGTGCATTTTATACTATCAAGAATGCCCAATTCTTAAGCACTTTTTATATTTGCGTTAGTAATGTATGGCCAGTCAAGTGAGGGGGGCATTTTGAGTTGGGAGACTACTTGCTGTTAGAGTAACTTCGGGGTTCCAAACCAGCTATAAAATCTCCCCCTTCACTGCACTGAATATCTCATGTGCTTGAAAATTCAACTAAATGGCTCCCTGCAGAGAAGCTTGCTGTGTAGCAGTCTGATATTCCAGAAAGAGGAGAATTCCTAGTTGCACTACAGTAGCTGAAATTCAGTAACATGCAACTAAGACTTTTTTCTTCTTAGCTTGAAAAAGTCGGTATGAAAAGCAACAAGTGACCACAGCACAATGAGAATTAGGAGTTGAATTCAGTACATATTCAAGAATGTGTTTGTTTCCATCATGATACATTTAGCAAGACATACTGCAGCACCTTTTTAGAAGGTCATTTGTAGTCTGACATCTTTTTAAAGTAGACATTTTCATGCTTTTTTAAAATAATATTTAGCTATGCTGAACCAAGTTAGTTATACTTTTATCATTTGTTATAAGAAGCAATATTTTGTAATTTCATACTTTAAAATATTTTTCTCTTTTGGTTTAAAATGGCTTTTGATTAAGTCTAAGCAGCCTTCTTTAAAAAAGATCAAAGCACTTAAGCATACTGATAATTCAGTTGTGAAAATCATGCTATTCTTGCTGGTTTTTGTTATTCCCTTTAGTGGCTGCGAAAATGTTTGTATTTCGTACCCAAAAGCCTACTGGCTGAAAAAAGTTTCTTTTGATTCTGAGTGTATTATTTTTAAAGGAGAGTTACAACTTCCTCTGCAGTGAATACTTAGGAGTAGTCCTAAACCTCATGACTAATGGCTGCAGGCAGCTACTCTTACGATACCACAGTACGAAGAGGTATGTCAATACAGAGATACAAGTAGCCTTGTACCACCTAAAAACCTCATGTGGTATTAAAAATCAGCCCATTACACTTCTAGGAAAGATGAATTTTCACTAGCATTTTGTTTTTACTAGCGTGACGTACACTGTGTTTGAGAAACACACAGTCCCTGTCCTTTGTGTTGTGTGGTCCATTCGCTGTTCCTCTTTTGACAGATAAACTACTATATGGGGATCTGGGTTCTTTTAAGTGGAGTTACTCATTGCTGCTGTCGTGTAATGGAACACGTACTGTGTTAACATTTATAACAGGGGATTTCACGTCTTGCCGTTTACTTACAGAGAGAGGAGCAGGAGACCTTAACTTAGCAATAGGCTGTGTAATCTAAAGGAACCTCAGCTCTGGGACCCTTCAGTCTATTGAAGATGTTTTGCTGTGGCTGTCCGAAAATTAAAGCTCTGTCAAACATCTTGAAAGGATTTTCTTAACCATGTTGCCTTACTTACAAAGTTAGTGAACACTGATTTTCGAAGCACCTGATAGCAGTGTTACTGTAGTTGTATGGATTTTGCTGTATTAGTTGCCAGGTCTCTATTTTTCAGCTGTGTGAAACACCTGATACTGGCTTTCCACGGGCCTGAAACTACATGATGCTTTTTTCTTAAACTTATTCTGAATTCTGAATTACATGGTATGGTTGCAAGCTGTCTGATGCTGTGTTCATGTAACAATAGCAGCAGTTTCAAGGTTCATCATAATCATTCAACACTGCCTGTACCATAAGCTGTTTTCTTCTACGTTTGTTTGTACTTTTAGTCACACCACACATTAAAACCAAGGTAATCAAATAAATTTTTGGCTGTAGCACAAAGCAGAACTATGATGTAGAATGGTAATTCACATACATTTCATCTGAAACTTAGTGGTAAATTAACAGTGGTGAACAAGCAACTTTTATGTCCATTATTTCCTATTTTTCAGCCTGCAGTTCTATTCCTTGGAGTATGCATACAGAACACTAGCAAAATTTCAAGCCAAGGAAAAATAGTGTAGTTTTAAAGTATTTGTGCAGTGGTTCCCTTGCACAACATGTTTGTCTGCAGTTTACCGCTGTGTTGTTACCTAAATAGCTCCATGCGGTACTGTGCTACAGTTTTCAGATATGTTTGCCATGTGATCTGTCATCTTTGCCTTGAAAAATGTGTGCATGATTGATAAAAATTATTCTCCTTAATCTGTTTCATATTTAGCTGAAATCTTAGATTTCTGTAGTAGCTTAGTCTCAATAGAAATGGAGTTCTCGTATGAGCATGTATTTTATGGGCACACAAAAAGTAGTTGTTACACTGAGCATACCAGTATATATCCGTTCAAAACTGCCATCTTCTGTGTGGAAAGTGAATGGGGGGTTTTTTCCACATCCTGCTCAAAAAAAAGAAAAATCATGAATTTAAATCTCCATGAGTCACTAGATGTCACAATTTCACATAATTTTCACTTTGATACAGAAATTGTGCATATGTAGTGTACACAGGCTAATGCATAAAACGTACCATCCTCCGTCATGTGAAATTTTCCAGTCGGATGGCTACAGCAGAGAATGAGGAAAGTCTAGGAAATTTACAAGAACCTTAGGGAAACTATGACAGTCCTGCATTGAGGTCAGTTCCTCCACAGCTGAAAAAAGCTGTAATAATTGTGTTGGTCCTTGAGAAGTCTTGGCAAGCATCACTGAGGAAAAACACGTAAACATGCGCAAGGAAAGAGAGCCTCCATAAAAAGACCTGCCTATTGATATTTTGCATTTTATTGTTGTGGCTGCATTGTTCTGTTGCTAGTTATTTATCTTAAGTAGTTAATCAGCTTTTAGGCTTTTTCCATTTTTAGAAACTTCTTCTTTTTTCAGATTAAAAATTTTACTATGGTGTAACTGATCCAGTGAGGTAAAGATTTGGAATGCGTAACATTTATTGTAAAAATGCTTATGTAAGGACTGAAAAATCTTTTATGAGTGGGAACAAGAAACTAAATACTCCGTTTCTACTAAAATAACCAAAATGTAAGGTAAACAGCAATAGACTTTTGTTCGGAAATGGAATTTGTATCAACAAGAATTTCATGTTCTCACTCACAGAGGTTCCAGATCCTTTACAAATGACCAATAATCTTACTCACTTTACTGTATTTTCATGTTAGTTATCTGTCTAGGGTAGATGAAGGCTTTTTTATTTTTCTCAAACATCACTTTTAAGTTTTGCCTGTTTTTTTTTAAAATCTGACAGTCTGCATTCTACACCAGACACTTGTAAAATAAATTAGTATGATTATATATTGTGTTCTTTTGTGACTGAATTGGGGATAGAACTCAACATACTTCACTACATTATTTGTAAAGAATCGTTGTGAGTATAAGCACTATATTCTGTACTGTTTAATAATAAAGTAATGATAGATGCATTGTTGAAGATGCAGCTTATTGAGGAGACAGAAACACTATTGGTTAATGTTACCCTTATTCCGTTTGTTGCACTGAATTTCGAGAGTGTAACTTGTAAATCAAGTTTGCTCATGCTTGTAATCAGATGTTATTTTAATTGTAATGCTTATGTAATTAAATTACCTGGATGTGTTTCTGGTAATGATTCCATAAGCATGGACAATATGTTGTTGATGTTCCGCACTACAGAATTAATACTAAGAACAAGCAAAGCTTCTTGCAAAGAAAAGGAGTAACAGAAGCACCTTACTGGGAGAGCATGTTGCATGGTTTCTGTGCTCTTGGAGCTGGCAGACAGTGGTCATCCTAAACTTGACTGCAAATTGCTCTTTGGTGTAATAAGCACATCAACATTCTGCTATCAATGCTATCAACACAATGGATATTTTTAACCTATATACTGTAATTTAAGTTTTCCTACAAAGTGAATTTATATTTAATTGATGCCTAATACATAAATACTTAGAATTTTTAGGAGGGTCAAGGGAGGGAGGGCAGGCATGCCAGTATATTTGTGGGAGGGGCTGTTGCATATATGGGTCTTTGTACTTCCCTTTCAGTTTGACTGTTAATCCAACACTCACAGCTCTGGCTGTGGTGTATCTGCAACCTGACATTTATGTATTTTTATTGTGATTCAGGTCTTCTATATTCTGTGGCTCAGAGCTTCAGAATTTGACAGAAAAGGTCATCTTTCCATTCTCAAGTGTGAATGCTCTGTACCTCTAATATGGAAAATGACCAAGCAATGAATTTTATTCTGCTGAGTTTTTAATATTGATGTGTAGAGCATTATCTAAAGCTCATTAACCAGTAGTGTGTCCATTGGAAACAAGTAGAAAGGATGAAGACTCTTCTGGTGCATGTTGTCCAAACTCTGCGGAGACTTTGTTCCAGAGACTGGCACCTATCCAGGAATTAGTTTGCCATAAACTAGCTTGATTTTCAGAGGATAAACATAGTTTTGACCTCTGAATTGGTAAATAGGTGTTGGGCATTGGGGATATTCACTTAACATCTTCCAACGTGTTGTTGCTGTTGCTATATGTTTTGAACTTCATTTTAAGTGTATACAAATGTATCATCATAAAAGGAAAGCTTAAGAAATACGGATGGCTGCAAGTTGTCTTACATGAATGAAGCCAGTGATGCTTAATGAAACTAACTTCTTTGTTAAGCCTGTTGAATAAATAAGAAATAATGAAAACAATTTTTCCATTCACTTGCTTTGTGCAATATTATCATTAGACTCAGACACTACTAGCACATTGTGCTTGGCTTTAAGAAAGTTCTTTAACTCCATTATATTTAAAAGGACATATTAAATGCATATTTTATTGTAAACAACTCTGCAAATCTACTATGCCTGAAAATGCTCAAAGTCATAAAGTATTAAGCACAAGTATGTTTAAAAAAAAAGGTTAAGAACTAAACAAACATTTCTAGCAATACCTAGAAACTAAAAAAAGTTTTAATTGTCTGCTTCTTGGTCTTTTTTCTTTAGTGCAGCTTTTCTGCAATGCAAGTTTATTGCTGTGTATTCCATGGGGTTTTATTATCATAATTCAGAAATTTAAACCTATACGCAAAGTACTGCATTCACCATATTGTACATGCGATGTAACATCATACTCACAGTTTTGGTGCTTTAAAATTATTCCTCTTTTCTTTATTAAAGGATATTTATTTGACCACTGTCTCTGTTTTAACTTTGATTATGTACTATCGTTAAAAATACATTTTTTGTACAGTTTGGTTCCCAGAAAAAAAAATTCAGATCTAATTCATTTCAGTTCCCATTGTTACTCTTACAAAAGTCCTCAAATTGCCTGTCATGGTTTAATGGTAGGTGGTTGCATCTAAGCTATGTTGCAGCATGGAATACTTGTATTTAGGTAACATCTTTGTAAATGAAGCCACATGAACAATTAAGGTATTATAGAAAAAACCTTGCTCTTAAATGATGCAGGGTAGTTGTGCTTAATTACGAACCTCACTCACTTTTCATCTCTTAAATCCAAAGACAAAAACACTCTATGAAAAAGGGTGAAGGTTTAAATTCGGAAATGTTAAGAGCTTAGCACACTTATTACACTTACCATGTCCCTAACTAGAGTTCTTAGATGTCTGTAGGTAGTTTTTTCCTTTTATTCCTCTAGCCATTTTGTGTTATTATTTATGTAGATATGAATCTTGTGAAAGAGGTATGTTTATATTGTATCTCTTTCCCCTTTTGCTCCTGTGTTTTTGGTGCAGTGCAGGTAGGTTCTATTTCTAGCTGGTTCCTTAACATGAGGAAACCAAAAGTCAGTGTGTTTCAGTAACAGGAACTACTTAGTGCCATTACAGTCCTGAGAAAATGAGAGAAAGGACGTTTCCAAGAGCAGCATGAAACAAAGTTTGTATTTGCAGTGCAAATCTACATTGCAACATGTCTTACACAAAATTGAAGGCCTGTCTGGCTTTGGTTTCCTAGTGTTGTTTTTTGTGCCAGGTAATAATGACTGTTAATTTTGGGGTTTGGCAGAACATGTAGAACAAGTAGGAAATGTGTTTTGAAATAAGCAGTTCTTTGGTCTTTGTGGACTTAAGAGAGTTGCATTTGTTCCTCAGAAAAAAGCTGAGGAACAGACCTCAGCTCTGGCAGTGTGTGTGTGACCTTGAGGTGGGTGCCTGCACGGGTTCTGCTCTGTGGGACAGACTGATGCACCACCGACTGATTCTGCTTTGGCTTTGGCTTCAGTGGATAAGTAGATGCTTTTTTATAATTCTCTATAGTATCCATACAGGTTGGAAGTGAATTTCATGTATGCATCAGGATTGCAGATGAGTGAAGGTTATCTGTAGGCAGACTTGAAAGGCAGTGGTATGCCATGCAGAGTAAGGCCTCGTTTGTATGACATAGAAGATTAAAGATATGTAGAACCATCATTTATTTCTTTTTCCTGTTTGTTACATGTCGGATGTAAATCAAAGCTACATTGTAAATAAATATTCACTGGGCCACGGTGCCTCTGAAATAAAACACCTCTTTCTCAGGGGAATTACTGATACATGCAGGGTTTGTTTCTCTTCCGCTGCTTCATGCTCAGCAGAAGCAATAGGTACAAGGGAAAGAAGCAAAAATGGAAGGTGTGTTTGGCAGATGTTATTTTCCAAAACCTATGAACTGTTCCTTTTCTCAGTAGTTCTTACTACGGCTTCCCATCATAGGGAGAAGCCCATTTTATAGGCTTCATTCTTCCTGCCATAGGAGGGAGCTTACAGGAATCCTGGACTGCCACAGTATCTCTGACGCTTGGGATCAGGAAGCCATCAGTGTGTCACTGCCACCACCACAGCCAGAGCTTTATGCTCACAACACAGATCACTGTTTAAGTCTACTGTTACGGAGTTGTGCCACTGTGTTTTTACCTTTTGTAAAGGAAGGTTATGATGTCCATAAAAATGGATAGAACGGTGTCTTGAAACTTTAGATGTACTGTGTCAGCCATTTAACTGTTACAGGCATCACTTTGCTTGCACAAACTGCCCTTCAGCAGAAAACCATCCCTGAGGTGTTACCAGGAAGCTACAGCATCGTTGCCATATAACCTACCTTGCTGACAGAGACGCTGCAAGTTTCTGTCCAACTGCATCCTGCAGAGTTGATCCCACAGAGATGCCTTTCTGCCCTTTCCCCCTTTGCACTAAGATTCTCAGTCTCTATCACTTTCTCTAACCTTTTTGCAAATCTTCACCACAGTCATGCTCACTGTCCAGATTTTCATCAGCTCAAAGACAGCATATCTCCTTTGAAATGTTGCTTCCACAGGAAGGGCTGGTGGATAAAAACAGGCAGAGATTACTCTCTGTGCTGTTAAAGCTGCTGCCTGTCTCTGTTGCTGCTGGGGTTCACTCATCATTAATCAACCAAAACTCTGGAAAAAAAAAAAAAACCTAAACCAAAACCAAAGTTATATTCACATTCACACTGTATCTGCTGTCTTACCCCTTTATTCCTACTGTAGTTTTGTGCTGTCTGTGGGATGTTTGTTGGAGATACCTGTGCCACGGGCAAATGATCCGTATTGCTGTCTCGTCACTCTCCTCACCACGGAATGCAGCAGACTTCTTGACTTCTCAGAGACGTCTCACCGCACCCCATATTGCTTACATAAGACTAAGCACATTCACAGTCTTTCAAACAAAAGTCGCCATTTACTTCATTCTTTCATCTTAACAACTTTTCTAATTAGCATCATATTCCTTCTGTACATTACTGTTCAAAAGTCACAGGAATAAGGAAGATTGAAGAATCATGCAGTTCATACAAAGCACTTAAATATTAACTATACTTTTTCTTCCTCAGTATTTTATTTTAATCACATTCAATTTCAGTAAGAGTGTAACTGAGTTCTTAGCATACAAAATCATCAGTGCATGCTCAAACTGCCATGCATGTTAAAAGCACAATTTAAACACCATAACAGACATTTATGAATCAACTTCTTTTGAAGCATCATAAAGGGATGGCCTTTTTCCCCCACACATGCACTTGCTATGAATAAAATGACTGTTGGAGTGGGTAGAGTCCTGTGAAAACAATTTGACAGAGAAACCAGTGCACACTGCTGTTGGTGTCGAATGACATGTTAAAAAAAAAGGGTTTGAATTGGCATAAAATAAAATTGATAGTATTAAAAAAAAAAGTCACACATCCTGTATTTCTTTTGATGGCGTACATATATCTTTGTCATTCCTGTAATGGTTTCCCAAAGATTTCTGCTGCTGAAAAGGCCTCTCAATTGCAAAGTAAGTTGAAACGTAAGGTTATTACTTGTCCTCCTGCCCAGCACCACTGTATGAGCAAATTTATTTCCCCCACTTCGCAAGAGTGTTTTATGTGTCCCCTGATGCACCCATACCTTGCTCTGTCACTCAGCTCTAAGTCAAACTGTGCTCAGCATGTCAGGCTGTTGGCCTTTGTGAGGTCTGCCCGTTCAAGAGCCATTCCACCAGTGCCTGTGGGTCAAAAAACCTGAGTGATACTTGGAGGATGCCTGCTCTCATTAAGCAATTCTGGCAAAAGATTGGAGGGGTGCAGAAATCATCCTCAGTCAAAGGTTGCATTAGTTAGAGCAAATATCTGTTCAGGAAATCAGGTTTGTCACTCTTAAAAGAAAATAAATAAATAAAAATGAAAGGTGTTTACTTGGGCTATGTTTTCAGGGAGAACATGAACCACGCATTGCCTACCAGGGCATGCTTTGCTTAGATTTGTGTACAAAGTATCACATCTTGTATTTAAATACTCGAAAGCAGTTACATTTCCAAATCAATGCTATGTCCCATTTTGCAGAAAGCCCCAACCCTTCAAGTAGTCAGCTTTTAATCTCTATTTGCAGTGAGAAACTTTGAACAGAAACTCTGTGTCCCAGACAGCATTTGTTGAGGCTGCACTGTAAGCCATATGGGATGAACCTGGGTTCTACTCCCAGCCATCAGCTGCCTGAGATAACTACAGACTCCCTGCCTTTTGAGGCACAGATGAATGAATTTGCTGCAGTCCTTGGTGGATGCTCAAGGTTGCAGGGAAGCTTCTGAATAAGGAAGTGCTTGGTACTGTTAGTAGTACCAGCTTGACTAAGTGATTGAATGCAAACTTTAGCTTCTGCTCCCTTCCCAGCAGAAGGAGCTTAGCTGTTCCCTAGGAGGACACTACGATGTCTTCTGTTAACCCATCAACATGTCATTGCAATATCAAGCTGTGAAATTTCAGTTTAAAAAACCCTTACCCTGAAATACAGTAAATTAGAATTTCTTCACTTAAATCTGTCAAGATTTAAGGCTGGTGAAGGTCTTATCCCTTGACACACCACTGTCACCAGCTAACCATTTTCTAAGTAGCTGCTTGCCAGCATTTATGCCCCATAAGACCCAGCACTGTGTTTGTGGGGGCCTCTAGTAGTGGCCCCCTCTTCTTCTGCAGCTCCTCAAAAGACAGACTTGAAATGTTAGGGCAAATTCCACAGCCACCTAGTAGCTATTGCTGAGCTGTAAAACCAGCCTGAAAGGCTGGTGAATCTGATTGTTCTTGTCCTGTAAGTGAGCCATCCTCATTGCCAGGTTTAGAGAGGCAATTCTGTGTTTGGACACACCAGCAGTTCCTGGTGCAGTTGCTTGCTCAGTCACAGAGCTGACCAATGCTGTGCTCTGTGAGGCTTTACTCCCTTCCGTATTTTAGATACCTATATCCTTGTCACAGCTTCAACACTACAGTTTGGCCCAAGTGTCAAAATTCCCTTAAATCACACTGAAACGACAGCACTGTTTGCCACCTGCCCAAACTGCCAGTCCAGACTAAGCCCGGTAGCTGGATTTCCCAGCCTGACTCAGGCACACTGCAGCACTTGCAGAGACCTGCTCTCTTCTTTGTACTGGTTCTCTCATGGAGGTTTCTGATGTAGCTGTAATTCCTTTGCAAAAGACTTGTCACATATGCAAGCTGATAACAGAAATCCTCTAGCTTGATGGGAACTTTTGCTGCAAATCCTAACACATTATTGCATTTTGATTTGAGGAGTTACATGTGCCTTATAGGTGTTTTCTATTTGTGCAATATAGTCATCATCATCATCAGTGAAGAGCATGAAAACTCATGTCTTCTGAAAATACTTGCATTGCTGTCTTTTAGACAGCTCTGATTCAAAGTACTTCCTTGTAGCATGCCTCAGTAATGCTTGTTTAGAAGATCCCCAGTGCTTCCTCACTGAGGCGGAGATGTTCACGCACAAGAGTCAGCACCTCATACCTACAGGTATCTTTTATGTGGGTGGGTTTTGGGGTTTTTTGGGTTGCCTGCCAGGTGAGCTTGGCACTGAATATTCGTGTTTCTCATGCCATAAACAGTTTAGGACCTATATTGACTGTAAACATGTTTGGTTGTTCTGCGTTATGCAAGAGAAAAGAACACAGAAAAAAAAAGGAAAAATACAAGAAATAGAGGATAATGTAAGTTTTGACTCGTAGGTTCAAATGGTAACAATAACCACCCCAAATAAAGCTTTCATAGTTTCTTTTCAAAGAGGTGGGGGAAAACAGCTTATACCAAATCAACACATTGCTCTCCTTATTTAAGATATGCAGAATGAAATTTCCCCTTTTCTCCCCCTGCAAGCAAAACTCTGAATGTGCAAAATGCTCTGGAGCAAAAGGGCTCCAGACTGGTAATGACATGGCTACAGTTTTGAAGCAGCAGCTTCTGAACAAAGGACAGCAGGCCCTCCTGGGTTGCTTCTGAGACAGACAACAAGTGCAGCTGGCAGAGTGCAGCAGTGAAGGGACTAGATGCAGGATACTCACACAAAATACTACTCAAGTGACTCAGCTACATACTTCTACCCTGTCTCCTCTCTCTAAGTGAAAGTCAAAGAGAGCTGTGCCTTACAGTGATAGATTTCTGGTTCCCATTGCTGCGGACTCCTGAGAAACAAAACTGCTGGAATTATAAAAATAACCATATATTCAGATGTGGAGAAAGTAGATTTCATTTTTAAATTTCCATCCACAGGTAAGGGCTATGATGTTTCTCCTGCAGGCGAGTACAAGGTCATTTTGCTTCACATTTCTTTTGTTTTATTTAAAGACAATTCCACTGATCATTTAACAAAATACAAGCCAGACTCAGATAATTTCAAAGGTCTTGATCTCTCTGCAAGTATCTGCATGACCATATTTAATTCAACAGGAGGAAATCCATACACACAGATTATATTTACACATACCTTGTCGGTGTAGCTCTTCCTCTCCCCTTAGCACCTGGATGCATGGTATTGTTAGTGTAGGTCCTTAGTTCTGCCTCCTTCTTGATCTACTGGGAAAAAAATCCTTCTTCTTCAAGAATTACCACAGTCACAGAAATGCAAGTTCTCCTCCAAGAGAATGTCTATGTTGCTATTCTCAATCTAATGGAAGCAAAAGCAGCTGACACACTGCTGGATCCATGCAGTGAGATGAGGCTTGGATGAGAGCAGATGAGAATCCCCAAAGCAGGGAACAAGGCTGGAAACTACCTCCAAGTTAGAAGAAAGAAAAAACCCCAAACCCAGCTCAGAATTCCATTACACAAACACCACAGGTGATAGGAACTGATGGCAGGAGAAAACAGGGAGCACCAATGGCTGATACTGGTACCAAACCTCTAGAGTTGTAAAGGTGAAAGACTGAAGGGATATGGGGTTTGCAGACTGTCAGGACTTCAGCTGTGTTCAGGAAACACACTCCCAGTGCTGACCTTGAGAAGCCTATAGCAATCAAGAGTGGAGTTTTGGGGCAAGCCAGGTGTGCTCAATGTCAGCGTGATGTGAGCACCTAAGGAAAGTGAGACTCTTTCAGGTGGTTTGTCAGTCCCTATGCAAACCATTCTTGCCTATTTTACAGCTACACAAGGGTTCCACATGAGGGAATCTTTTTGAAAGATGAGTTTCCCCCACCCACCTCGAATTTAAAAAACCTTTGATAGTTACTCTCCTTCCAATACCTTTATCTGAAAATGATAAGGATTGCCAGATACATCGTTGCATCTGAGCTCTGCTTATGCGAGAGCCAGCAATGAGGGAGAAAGTAGGTGTATAGTGTTTCTTTGGTCCTAGGATGAGCTACCAGCAGTGCAGAAGCAGTACTGGCCACTACAGGTCCCTGAGAGGTTGTGGCGGGCAAGCTATGAGACCCTGCATGGTGTGAAAACCCATTTCTGTCTATAGCATCTAGGGGTATTTCGACATTTAGATTCACACGTGCTTTCTCGCTAGGCATGGCCAGAAGAGTGGACATGAGCTGAACTGACTGTGGGATCTAACACAAAACTCTGCTCATTGTTCCAAAATGTTTAACCTAATAGTGAAAATTCATCCAACAAGAGGAGTAAAACAAGGAACTAAGGCTGCTAAGCAAAACCAGAGATTTCAAATAATGTGTGTTCTTTGTGATGTGGTCTCTGCTTAGCACTGTTCAGAGGTAGTGCACAAATGCAGCATTACTAAGAAAATGTAAACAAGACAGTTTGAACATTGCTTAGCAGAGTCAGGTCCATTTTCTGAAAAAGAATCCCCAATGTATAGGTGTGCACTTAACTGGCATGTCCAGTTACTGAGACTGAACTATGCACATTAGGATGGAGTCTCTTGATGGTATTTTTTAAATTGTCTTCTGACATCCAGATCTAATATCTAATTAGATCTATCTTTGGCCTCAAGATTTTTGCAATTAACCAAGTTAAGTGCTTTTACTGATATCCACAGCTCTGCAGAGAATTAAGGTCTGCAACAGTTTTCCATTCCTGTCTCCATGCGGTATTTCTGAAAAATGGCTTTGATTTTGACTTTTGAATGCAGTGTTCACAGAGAACTGTTCAGCAGCCACTTCAGTACAGAATAGATAAGATGATGGAATGAAATGAGGTTTAGCCTCTTATTGAAGGCAAACTTGAAGTTAATCCCCAATTGGTAGAAAAATGAGCAGAAATCAGAAACCTTTCACAACTGACAACTGACAAGACACATCCCAAAATATTAATTTTTAATTGATGCATTGTCCATTCTAGGGGGTTTTTTTAAAAGGAATTATCCTGGGAATGCCACCGATTGAGTTAAATGATACTTATTTGTGTAACAACTGGTTTAGCCCTTTATTTATTTATTTATTTATTTTTTACCTGAAAATGTATTTTCTTAGAGACCTTATAACAGCATTTCTGAATTTTCAGTTCATTTTGTTCTCCTCTTTCCTGGATATATTGGCCAGGAAAAGGAACTCCCAGTCTATAACGGACAGTTTAATTCACATGTTTTACTTTGTCCACATAGAAAAATGCAATTTCTGGATCATTGAGGCATATGGATTATGAACAATACACTCCAAAAACTATCTATGCAGACAGGGATATACTTACAAAAATCTTTTATGTCAAAGTTAGGATTTCACAACATAACACGCTAATGCAAAATCCAGTAGCACCTGAAAGATTAAGGTAGCTGCTGCTATCACTTGCACATACTTGAAAAAGATTTAAGGAAAAAAAAAGAGTAGTACATTCTCCAGAGAATAGCAAGTGTATTTCAAAATAAAAACTGTGGGTTTGATTTATTTTTTCTCTCTTTTTTTTTTCTGTTTCTGTATTTCTGTGAGGCTTATGGTAATTCTTTGTTGTTTTTTTTTTTTTTTTTCAAGACTGTAGTTGCCATATAACAAATTATACACAAAGTGACTGCTCTCCCCTCCAGTGCAAGTTCAAGGTCATGTTTTCAGGCTATAGTAGTGAACACTGTTTTCTTGTATACATATTCCCATAGTTTCATTAAAGATAGATACAATGTACAGTACTTGTCTCTGGGACAGTAATGTTTCAAATGGGAAAACCTTTACCTTAAAACAGAAGTGAAGAGGCTACAGTAGGTATAGCCACCTAAGTACGAACTTTAGATCACAATTTCTAAACACTTGCCTACTGTACATAAGCATTAAAAATAGTCTTAGACATAGGATTTTATTTATATGTGCACGTATGTCCACCTCATCCCATATTTATATTTGGCAAGTATTTGGGAATTCAAAGGTGCAGCCCTCAGTAATTGTATTATTAAAAAAAAGAAATGAAGCTTATCTATTCTATGAGAAAAAGAAATTCTCAAATATCAATTTCCAATTTTAAATTTAATTTCAATAGGAAAATATTAAAAATGTGCACATCTAAATTTTTTCCATGTTCTGTATATACATATGTGTGTGTACTTATACATAGAAATGCTCATGTACCACACATATTCACAAAATTTAAGTGGAAATATTTCTGTCCACTATTTTCCCACACATATGACATCATATCTTTAAAAATGTCAATAATAATATCATTAAAAATAATATTACATTTATTCCATCATTAACTTTATGGTTTTTTATTCTTTCTTCATCCTTATTACGTCCACTGAGCATTAACAGGCCAAATTCTCCTTGCACTTCCACGGATGTTATGCCAACAGAATGTTGCTGACATCACATCAAGGACACATCTGGTTTACAGCAGCACAAGTGACAGGAGAATCAGGCCCAAATATCCCCAGGAAAATTAAAAACTGGCTGTATCTGCTCATATGGACCTGATGAAGATATACACATCACTGTCTAAAATCCCCTGAATGATAAACATGTAGCTCACCACAAAGTTTTCAACCAGTAGCACAATGAAACAAGCTCCCCCCACCCCTTTAATAAATGTGAGAAAATACCCTAAAAAATATGGAGAAAGCGTAAACATTGTGTATATTACATACCATATAATACATGACAGTTTAGCATTTAACTTAAGCCACTTCCCTGACTAGTCAGGGGAGACCTGATAAATCACCAGTTAAGGGAAAAGAAAAAGGTATTTTAGAAGTAAAACATATCTTTCCAATATAAATGACAACCCGTGTGTATTATATGGTATATACACACAGTACATACATGAAAACAAACTTATCTTTTCTAGTTTTGAATATCAGTCTCTAAGTGAAGAAAACTGTGTTGTACAAATCTAATAAGCAGCTAGATTTCATGTTTAACATTCAAATTAATTTGGGGAGCAAACAAAGGTTCGTGCATCTTTCGACTCTGAGGTCTGACACTCATTCACGCATTTTAAAAAAGCCCTCTTCAGCATTACAAGCAATTTATGGCAAGAATGCACTGTGATGCAAGACACATGACAACTGGCTTACCTTTCAAAGAGTTGGTTTTTTTTTTTTAAATAAATCTATTATATAAAGAAATGTGTGTTTGCCAAAAGTCTGTTAAAATTACTTCAAAATAAATTTAAAACCTGCTCACTGAGGATAATCAAATTCAATTTCCTGTTTTTAAACACTTAGTTAACAGTTCAGAATATTGCCTGGTGTAGTTTTGATAAAGATGTGATATGAAGACCCATAAAAGAGTAAACATGTCTTCAGTTCAATTTGCTATGACAGCGAAACTTCAAGAAACAGCCTTTTTGGCTAGACACGCTCAGTGTACAAACAATCCCTTGCAGTAGCTCTATGCCCTTAATGCAATCTGTAACAAAACAGTGCTCCCCATAAGCCATTATTCACAGAACCTCTATTTCATGTGACATTCTGAAAAGTCTCCTGTAGAACAGGTTGACAGCAAATTGAACATTCAATGTAAGTATCAAGGCCAGAAAACAAACAACTGGCCATTCCTTGTTATCAGTGCAGGTTAAATTTAAAATTTTTAATTTACATTTAAAACTCTCAGCGGGGGTTGGGCTTTTTTTTTTTCCTGTGGGACTCACCTTCCATCACTGGTTGGCTTCAAAATTTAGTTACGTGGAAGATACTGTGTCACTGTAATTACATGGAATTCATAAGAAAAACTAAACCTTACATTGGACAGTATTGTAGAACACCAGAGTAAGCTCCATAAAGAAATACGGTATCTTCCAGTATATATGTATAGCTATAAAAAAAATCAAAAAACCAACCAGCCAACCAACCCCAAAAAAACAAAAAGGAAGAAGTTTATACAAGCAGTTGTAGTAAATTTGTTTCAATTAAAGATGCAACTCTCTCTCATTCCTGGCAAGAATACATTGGTTCTGGCACTGCTTCTCCACAGTGCAACATATCCTGAGAAATTATTAGGAACAACAAAACACAGGGCTGTCATCACTGAGTTCTTGCACAAAACACAGCATTTAAATATCTTAAATAAAACAGCCAATAACCTATTGTATCTGTCACAAAACGGGGTGTGTTCTGGGACACTGCTAAGTCTTCCATCACTGATAATTAGAAAAGGATTGCATTCAATTATTGTTAACATCTTTCAAGTTATCTGTGGCCAATAATGTAAAAGGAGGTAATTTGTAATTCAAGAGGGTTTTTGTTTGTTATTTTTTTCTTCAACTGGATACAAGATGAGTTCTAAATTTTACATTGAATTACAAATCAAATTTAAAACAATCCCTCTCAGAGGAGCATTTTCTAATTTTGTGCAACTTTGATGCAGAGCCCAACACAGTCCTATGAAGAGAGACAGTGCATCTTTAAGCTGATTGGCACTGAAATCCCATTTTCTCTAACTGCACTCTATTAGCTTGGCCAAGTTATCTCGTAATTCTGTTAGTTCAAATATTTTTCCATCAAGAATTTCTAAAAGTGTCTTCAAGTTATTGCGAAAAGCTTCTTGCTCATTCTGACTTTTCTCCAGACGTTGCTCTAGATCAGACAGCTGGCCTTCCAGGTCTTTGTTTCGAATTTCTACTTCCTTCAGAGAAAATACATAACATGTTAGTGTGTTGTCTGCAAACAGAAAGCAGTCTAATGTCCTGTTGGTACTCTTGTGCTATTTTTGTCACTGCTCCTCAAAATGATTTGTGACCCTTTACAGTTTTCACTAAGTCAAAACCAGAACCTGAATTGTTACTACGATTGCATATGTACTGCTACTTCCTCTATTTTTCCATAATTATCTGAAGGACAGAAACTTTCGGAGAGGGACAAACTTCAGTCAGTGAACAGATGATACACTTATTCAGGTATGTTATTGCTTCTATCATTCAGAAATGTACTGCCAAAAAAGAGCAACTTCTCAGAATTTACTTATGTTCAAGTATGCCCTGATTTAGACTACATGAATTGCTCAAGGACACGGTTCTCCATCAAAAGTTCTCATGCAAAAACCCATCCAGAACACTGCTTTGAGACAGAGGAGCAGCCCCTTATTCCTGTTCCACATTATAGGCTTTGCACTCTAAAACTTAAGACAAGAACATAACCAACCAAGCTGGATGTCAAGGTGGCTGTAACATATGCCAACCAGGAGGTGCAAGCTGCACATCTCGCTGCACAGCACCCCCCTGTGGGAACAGGCACAACGGGAGAGCCACCACTGCTATACGGACACGCCATTCCCACACAGTGGGGGAAAGACGAATGGGCAGCATGCTGGATACAGCCCAGGAGATCTGACCCTGAGCAGGCTCTGTTCTTAGTCACAAGGAGAAGCCCTTGGCATCAGCCCCTGGGACTCCTCCAGCTTGCACCTGATGGGAGACAGTGCCAACTGCTCTGCCCTGTGCAAACCAGGGGCCCTCTCTTCAATCAAATCACAAATGGGACTGTCAGCTAGGTCTGGAATAGTATATTGTTCTTTGTTCTATTCATTGCACACCTCATAAATTCATGCTAAATTTTGTGATTTCGTTTAAAAAAATCACTTTCGAAGGCAGCACAGGGGCAGTGTGTTTAGTAAACCATACATCCTGTAGAGGCATCTCTGGAAAAGGGCATAGTGAATTCATATTTATGTATGGTAACATGTTTTTCAACACCTCCTCCCTTAACAGTGGCTTTAACAGGTCTGCTCTGAGATTTTACAATCATTAGTTTCACAAATAGGAAGGGAGATTTAGCAGCAGCCAATGATCCCCGCATGAGCAACTCTTCTTTCAGCCCTCCAACTCTCTCACTGTTTTTGGTGTGATTCTTCTGTGGCTCTCAAAGCTAAGAAATATATTCATGTTTGCATTGGAGAGATCTCAGCTACCTATAGAAAACAACCTGACCTACAGAGAGAATATATTTGGTCATTCAAGAGTAACAGGTAGGTAATGGCAGCCCTGTGTCAAGGTCCGTGGCCTGACAAAGGTATCCACTTGTGAAGGGTCTGATGGCACCATCAGTTGGGCACTGCACCCCCGGCCAGAGGAGAGATGGGGTGACGTGGCAACTGCTCAGTTTCAGCTCCCAGCCTCTGCAGCAGGGGAGTGCTCTGGGACCCCCAGCAGTGGTGCAGGTGGAGAAGACAGCATCAGGACATTCCCTGCCTCATAGTTGCGGCTGCTTGTGGAGCCTAGGGTTACACCTCAGCCAAACAGAATGCCTCCCTTCATATTTGTAAATGGGCAAGCGAAAACGATGGAATTTTGGGCACTGGTCTTGAACAGCACACCTGAGAGCAGAAATCACCCCTTGCTGCAAGGATCAAGGGAAGAATTAATTTGTTTAGCACTGAATAATTTAGCTGCCAAAGCACCAAAAGAAGCTAACTGAACAGAGTATTTGTAGAAATTATATAAATAAAATACATACATGCTTATGTAGTGAATAGCTACTCCACTGCTGCTACAAATTATGAAGACAAATGGTCATAACCCAGTCATACCATGCAAAGGCTCTCCTTTATTGGGTCTACTCCTGTCTTCCAAGCCAAGTACTTACAAGTACTACCTTGTGTAGAGACTGCCCAGGTTCAAGACCCTCTGAGGGCCAAACGATTATAGTATAGGACATAAAAGTGAAATCCAGGGTCCTCTCAGCTTTGCCAGAATGACAGCCACCAAATTTATGTGCTCCAGGAAGATTCCTTGCCACTTCTCTTACCCCACAGAAAATTAATTTCTGTAAGTAGGCAAGCCAGTGATGAAATGGACCGCTTTGGAACAAATCTACAGATACTTGTATGGCTTTACATTGTGATATCTGGGCCTGAATAGAGCATTCTATTGGCCTGTAACTAGCACTGAAGAACACCTTTCAGGTCCTTCTCAGACATTCTTAATGAAATACCCCACGAGCTGTTGCTTTTAATTTCTCAAAAGTGCTTCTTCTTAAATTTACATTTGATCCTTTAGCATATTTACCCTAAATTAGTATTTCTGCAATGTTATTACATTGTAAGTTCATGTCTAGCTCATGTGAAGTTTCCTATTTCAAACCAGCCAACCTCAAAACTGGCTTCTTGATTAGAAGAGGTGGAGAGGTCCATGTAATGTAATCTATTTCCCTAGCTGTGCCATTTCCCTTTACTGGCAGTTGATCTCATCCAACAATAAATTGATCCTTTGATAGGTTCAGGCCCTTCACAGAATGTATTTTGCACTTCTTTTTTTTCCCTTTGGTTTTTTCAAGCTCTTCTTTCATCAGATGCAATCATTTCTCATATAATTTTCTCTTACAGAATAAATAAATTATTATTAATTATATTTGTTGTTTGCACTGTAATAATCTTTTGCAGAATTCAGTGCAAGAATTGGAATAAAATATTCAAACCATACACAACAGCTATATTTAGGAATCAGCCATATTAATAAAGATATCCTGATATCTCCTACTGTGAGAGTCACACTGATCATGACTCATTGATATGACTTCTCTACATCACTAGTAAAATTATTAAAAAGGACTCTAATACTTAATCTTCACAGTGATAACATATTGTTCTCCACTAGAGCTTGCCAATGATTGGTATCTAATTAATTCCTGATATGCAATACACCTTGAAACACTAATTTCTTTGTATAGCATTTTTCATAGAGGGTTTTTACCAAAATATTTTAAAGTTACATAATCCACTTGCAAAGCACAAGAAGGAAAAATAAAACACAAGAACGAAGAGTGAGAGAAACAGATACAAGCCCTGGAGAGAATCACTCTGAAAATAGATGAATCAGGTAACTGAACAGATATGAGACAGTGTGAAGCTATAGTAGACTGAAGTGACAGATGCAGGGTGAAGTGGCTCAGAGAAGGCCAGTATAATCAAAGCGGGACAATTACAGCAAAACACAGACTCAAGATCATCTTCTTGGGTAGCATCAGGGCAGTAATTAAATTTAGAGCTTAATAAAGGCATATTTTAACTCAGATCCTAAGTGATCATTAAATTTACTTGAATAGAACCATTTCCAGAAACTGGAACATATGGACATATATATAAAATATATCCATTTGGTGATTAAAACGGATTAGGTTGGAAGGGACCTTAAAACTCTAGTTTCAACCCTTTGTCATGAGCAGGAACCCTTTCCACTAGACCAAGTTGCTCAAAGCCCCATCTAACCCAGCCTCAGACATTTCCAGGGGCGGGGCATCCATAGCTTTTTTGGGTAACCTGAAGGAGCGCCTCACCACCCTCACAGTAAAGAATTTCATCCTATTTCATCCTCCTAATCTGAACCTACATTCTTTCACTTTAAATCCATTACAGTTTGCCCTATCACTGTAGTTCCTGGTGAAGGGTCCCTCTCTCGCTTCCCTGTAGGCCACTTTCAGATACTGGAAGGTTGTTGTGAGGTCTCCATGCAACCTTCTCTTCTCCTGACTGAACAGCCCCAAATTTCTCAGCCTGTCTTCATAGGGGATGTGCTCCAGTCCTCTTATCAACTTCATGGCCTCCTCTGGACTCACTCCAGCAGTTCCATGTCCTTCCTGTGCTGGGAGCCCGGAGCTGGATGCAGCACTGCAGGTGGGGTCTCAGCAGAGCAGAGCAGAGGGGCAGAATCCCCTCCCAGGCCCTGCTGGCCGCGCCGCTTTGGATGCAGCCCAGGACACGTTTGGCTCTCTGGGCTGTGAGTGCTCATGGCTGGTTAGTGTTGAATTTTTCATCTGCCATCACCCCCAAGTCATTCTCTGGTCAGGGCTGCTCTCAATCACTTATACATAAATATACCAAAATGGAACTACTTTATAAGGTAAAATTTTAACCAAACCTTACCATTTTCTAATCTTTCACCTCTTACTAGTCTCATAATTCTGCTTGCTAAGGACAGCTAATTCCTGACTCACTATTACTTTTCATATGATCTTACAATGAAATTACTGCATTTGCTACTGCTAGAACAATTTTCTACTCTCATTATAATGTCTCTTTTTAGTCTCTCACATAAATGCCTTTTCAGATGAAAACTCGTATTTTTAGCCTAAAGCCAGCAACAATTTTTGGAACAGGCAAGGTCAGGTGGACTCAAAACACTCCTAAAACACTGTTCAAAGTAATAACATACTTTGTACAAACAAGTTGACGTAAGAATGGGGGAAAATGAATAAACTCATTTTGATCTTTAGTGGTTTATTCTGTAGGTTAAAATTTGATTCACAGGAGTTCCAATTCATGTAATGCATTTCAAAGAATACCTGCTTAATGATTTTTAAGCTGTGGCTGTGATCTGATGGTCTTGCTTTCAGCACACTAAGCCACAGATAAGAGAGGATCCCCTTTCAGTACTTCAGGGTTGGAGCTATCTAATGCCTGAGTTTTCAGTTCTTTCAAAATTCTGAAGTCTGAACCCAGAGTTTAATACACCTAAGCTTTTGGTCAGCCTCATTGCAGAGGCAGGCGTGACAAGGAATGTGGCTATGTGCTGGCTGGTCAGTGCGGCAACAGACAGGCAAGAGCTCAGGTGGAGCAAGGGAGGATGTAATGAGAGCACACCAATTCCAGCAGCCTCAGGTATCTGGCATTACACACAGTAAGAAACAACTCCTAAAAAACAGTAAAAGCACAATGTTTCTAAATAATTCCAAGGAAAAGTAGAAAGTGTGTTTTTAAAGCCTGTACAACACAAGAGCTCTTTAACCCTTACTTTGTCAGAGCATGTTTAAAAGCTGAGCACAAGCTCATCCCAGCCTGATGATACACAGACAGACAGTTCCAGTGGCATGCAAAAACTATGGGAAGACACTGCTGTGAAACTGAGACCAGAACTGTCCAGGACATGTATCAGCAAAGGAAGTCTGCTAACCTGTGATTACCCTGTGGACTTGTAAAAGAAACATGGATCTGTTTCCTCAGATAAAAATAGCAATTTACAGCAGGTAGAAATTCTGATCCAAATTCCTAAGGGTCATCCGAACCCAGCACTTTCTGGGCAGTCTAACTTACACATTCATCTGGCACTTTCAGTGAATAAAGCACAAGTTGCACATATGAACTGCTCACTTGATGATAATTTTTCCTTTTTTTCTAAATTAAGATGATGCACTATAGCTCACCTGTAACTTCTGGGTCAGAGAATCCCTCTGCGCCTGGAGCTCTCTGGCATTTTCGATTTCTTGTTTCAATCCTTCTATTTCCTGAGGGAGAAGAAACAACCTTGCTAGCAATGTGTTACCTGGCTTGGCCTTGGTGCTGGTAAGCTGGCTGCTGCTGCTTCTTCTTCTGAGCAAGTCATTGGAACAATACCAAAACAGGCAGCTGGCTACTGCCCATCACAGAACATGAAGTGTAAGCCCTGCTCCCAGTACTTCTGAATCCCTGTCCCAAAACAGCAATTCCATTGTGAATGAACAACAATATAGATAAGCATTTTCTTTTACAAAAATCCAAGTTTTCTTTTCCCCCATAAGAGATATAAAATAATTTTTGCCCAGAAAATTAATTAATTCTTGTAATTAGAAACACAAATTTATACTTTAAATTCTATTAGTATATATCCTCTATTTTTTCAAGAAAAAACCCCACAATTTTCAAATATGAACTGCCTATTATGCCAACAGCAGCAGGGCTGAACATCAAAAAAATTGCCTGCTTTGACCATTGATTTCTGTAAAAAGAGAGTCTAAAAGAAATGGTGTCTTTAATTTGGAAATAAGAAAGTAATAATGAATAAAAATAAGAAATATAGATGAAATAATCAAGAGAAGAGAAACGTGTTCTTAGCTTACTTTCAGGAGACAAGAACAGAAAGCGTTAAGGAAACTAAAAGGTACCAAACTTAAAACGATTAAGTACTCTTGCTCAGATGGGCATATTCACCTCCCAGAACTCCTTCTGGCAAGATTTCTTTGCAGCCAACAGCTCACATCATTCAAAAGCGAATGGGCAGCAAAATGGGAGACATTACCAAGCTGAGCCTAATCTATTAAGAATGAGGGAGTTTGGAAAAGGCTTGGTACTGTTTTGAGACGATATTCTGTAATGACTGTGCCTCTCCCGCATCCTCCTTGGAAACATCTCACAGCACTGAGGGAAGGCCTGGCAAGACATACTGCCCCTCCAAGCACACACACCAGTGCCAAATAATCCCCCCTATGAAGCTGCATCCACCTGCTTTTTCCATCCGTAAAGGGGTGATTCTTGATCTTTCTGTGGCACAGGTATGCCTTCCTCTAGGACCTATGCCAGTGCAGGTGTTACTCCAATTCCTTTTATTTTCTTGCTTCTGGTCCCGACCAAGGCACATGGCACAATAACTATCAAGTTTCAGGCTGAGGGCTTGGTCTGTGTTTAACGAAAGTGCTGATCTTACGGACCATAAAGCTCAGCTCTATTAACAGAGCATGAAAAATAGACTGGCTGGACAAAGGCATTGATCTACTACTTGTTTCAAACCCTATTCTCCAGGAAAAAATAAAGCATGCGTATAACAGCTTCCTTTCTTAGGGAATCTGGACTGCATTAGTATTATGATCGGCCTGTGGAAACCACCCATGACTTACATTTGCAAATAAGTTTGCTTTTGGTAAAAGCAAACAGGAAAACATTATACTTTTTTTGTTGTTATCCAGACACCCAGCTCTATATTGGACTGATGTAATTATATAAATGAAAAATACTAACAATTTCAAAGACGCTGAAAAAAATTTTACTTTGTAACATTCCTAGTAAATAACTCAGTATCTAGAAGCCATAACAAGAGTAATTTTGAAAGGCTTTAGAAATAATGTAACAGAAAAGCCAAAAATAAACGTTAGCAGATACCTCTTCTTTTTTCTTCAGGGTAGACTCTAACTCCTGTATTGTCTGGTTTAATTCTGTCTTATGTGTGTGGACTGCATTGGCTTGACTGCTCACACACTCTAGCTCAGTGACCTGTTGAAATAAGTAGAAGAAACATACACAGAATTAATTTCAAGATATTCAAGGTACTATTACTTCTTTGAATCAATACGTGTCTTTGAAATATACCCTAACTTCTGGATGAATTACGTTGATTAAAATGGTGAAGGTATCCTGACAAAGTTAGCTTAACATTCCAAGATATATTGTTATGTTAGTGGTTGTTATGAATTCCTGGAAGTAAAAAAAAATATCTGTTATAGGCTGAAAAGAACATTAATTAAAACTTATACAAATTATTGAAAGTTTTAAGAAAGTTCTAAATTACCATTTCAAAACGGCTTAATGACTAAACACAGATCTGTCTATCTAACTAACCTCTCCATCTAACACTTCTTAATGTTCTATTACCTTACTAAGCCATAATGTTCGCACACTTCCTAGAAAGCCAATTAACATTTCACAGCATCACTTTCTGACTCGGCATCAACACTGTTATAGCAGACACTCAGTCACCAAAGTACAGCTGCCAACTTCTAACCTTCTCTAGTAATGAAGCTCATCTCTCAGTCACAAAAACAACAGCTAGTGTCGCAATTTGGATTTGCTCAGTTCCCCTTTTATTAGCAGACAGCAAGCATGCTGTCCTTGGATAAGTTAAGATACCTGGCAGTGGTATGCACTTTTGTTTTATTTTCTAATCAAAAGGATTCTAATATTCTGCTGCTCCCAGAGAAACTGTTTCAAAAAACCGCTTCTGCATCAGAGACAAAATCTATGCAGCTAGAGTATATGCAGAAAAGTCTCTGTTTATGTACCTCTCACAGGTCAGAGTACTAAAGAACTCTCAAACCACATCTGCCTGTATGTGCAAACTAAAACATTTTTGTTTAATAACTATTTAAAACCTAATAACCAATTTTCCCCCAGAAGTTATGAGCCTGTCAATCTTAACATATAGTTTTCAACCAAGCTGCACCATGTACCTACAAATCTGGCCCAGAAACTCCTTTAAACTAAATGCTAGATAATGCAGAGATGAAAACATTTAACACTCGATTTAGCATTTTTGGAGAGGTAGCCATTAGACAGAGGGCAGATTTTCCAAGACAATTTTATTTCTTAGGTAAAACCTAAGAAATTTCTCATGGAATCAAGGTTGCTGCTCTCCAGCACCAATGTACTCTAGCCAGTAAAACAACTGTGATGCCAGTAATTTCAGACTCTGAACTATTTATAGGCTCAAAAGGTAGATTACGGAATCAAGTCAAAGGAAAGTGAAGATGAAATGCAAGAAAACTGAAACAACCTCTCCTTTCTGAATCACAGGCTACAAACCTCTCCTCTGTAATAGCCACGATGAATCTAGGTTCTTCTGCTGCAATGCTGTTGGTTAGACATTTTTGCACATGAGGTTTATAATGGAGAGAACTGAGATCAGAACAAAGTCTTGGCAGTGGGTAAAGGGAACGAGGGAGTAGGATATAGCTTGGTAACATAGCATGCCCCCTCCAACTCAAAGAATTTTCTTATTTGCTCATATTGTCCCAAAAGAAATAGCAGTGCTCATGACAAAAAGTAATAGTAATTTGCCTAGTTTTATATGCCACTGAGAATTACAACTGAAGTCCTAGATAATTTTCTCAATTACACAAATATATCTGTATTTAGATTCCTATAATACTGTTACAGTGTTCACCACTGCAATTACACAAACAAGACGAATCGGAACACATCAACAAGGACAAACTTTTGTCTGCACAGCGTCTGACCTAGTGTCTAGATAGAGCAAGAACCAGAGAGGCACAGAGTAATACAGTCTGGAAAGGGACTGGTGGTCATGTGGTCAAGGCCTCCTGCTCAAAAAAGAGCTAATTTTGAGGTCACATTTGCTTGCTCAGGGTCTTGCCCAGTCAAGAAGCCTTCAAGCAGAGCTGTGACAGTTCTGACACTGAGGGTTGATGAAGAGCTCTAGTTCCTTCCTAAGTTTTACTGGAACTGTCAAACTCATTCACCTGTTTCACCTTTAACCCTTCTGATGTTCAACTTCTTAAACATTTCCAAGCTTTCCTGCTGAGAGTTTGAATGGTAACTTCCAAGAAGACAATCTCTATTTTAAAGCTGTTGCACTCAGCAAGATCCTCTGGGCCTTACCAAGCACCAGCACAAAACACTCACTTATGCAAAGCCTAAACTGGAGAGATGAAAGTAAGCCCAGTCCCCAAACTACCTCTGTCCTAGAACCTTATGCCTTGTAGCAGCCCTGCAGAGGTTTCTCATCCTGTGACTAAGGAAGCACTTGGACTCCCACTGTTCTCCACATGGTTTCCTCTTGGCTGGTACACACAGAGAGGATGTATATATTGGTATAAGCTTGGAATCCAAGGGGCTGATGAACTTAACTGTTGGATGAAATGTTACTGTTCTACGCTGTATCTATTACTGCTGGTTAAAAACACCTCCTGGAGCAGCCCTGCCAGGTGCACAGCTCACATGAATACTCCCAAGTACACTCTGGTCCACACTAACTCAACACACTTAGTGAAATTGCTTAAGCAAACACAGATGATTATTCTTAAGCAGAACAGGCCGTGCTCCCACAAACATTCTTGCCAACAGAGGCAACTGCTCTCAGAAGGACAATTAATTACCAGCACTAAAAGTGCTGTGATGTCTTACTCTAGTCCAGCTTTTCTCTGGGCAAACATCCGTCTCTTACTGCTTATGCAAGAAAATAATGTTCAACTGTTTTGTTTACTGTTGATTGAAAAATCAGTAAGTTTGGAAGAAAAAGAACAAACTCAATTAAAAAACTGGGTTACTTTAATCAGTCTTATTCAAATGCCCATTCCTACAGAGATCTGAAAAGATGTCAAATATCTTCATGTTTTTATCTTCTTGAATGTACCTATAAAAAAGAAAAACATATTGTGACCCTTTCAAAAAGATCTGTAAAGTAAGATGGGCTGGAAAACGATGTGTTATAAAGAATATACAATTGAAAACAAAAGTAACAAAAGATAAAGCTCTAGGCAAAAATCTGTATAGCATTTACTTATTCTGTTTCTTTTTTCAAATTGCATTTAATTTTCTCATGACCAGTGGTCCGAAAATCATTACAAGTAACTGTTTGTGCATTATGCACAGAAGGGGGCATAAAAGGAAGTCAAAGTGCTTTAGCCTGACCCTCCCACGGGCTATTTGCAGGCACACCTCCTCACTCAGTATTTCAAGTTTAAAAGCAAGGCTCAATCAATCCTTCAAACCCTTGCACAGCAGTATCGAGCAATGTGACTGTGATTAGCCTCATTTCAAGTACAGATTTCAGACTGAAAGAACAGTCTTTGAACAGTAACTGACTAAACAAAGTCCGGCTATTGTGCCATCATGAGACTGCACTGACTCGCATATCTGAAAATGTCGATAACTGTGGCTTCCTATTTGAGACTAAAAAAGAAAAAAGGTACTGTTCTTAGCCTCTGTTTCTTTATTTTTCATTTATCATCCAGGTAAGGATTGCACGTAAGGAAAATATTCTGAAACGGCTTTTTAGTGACTATTTAGTGTGCAAACTCTTCTAGCACATGGATGGCAATATACTTAACTGCCTACTTCAGTGTGAAATACACCAGCTGAAGTCAGACAGCAAGGCCACTTCTTCTGGCACAGCCTAGACCTTCCTAGCAGAGGCCATTCTAGAGTTTTCTGGAAATTTTAGTTCAGGGCCAACAACCTATAAATGCAGGAGGATTCCAGGCAGAGGTTTTCATCGCAGCAGAGCTAGCACACTGGGCCGCTGGGAAGACTGGAGGAGTGAGGCTTCAGGCCACATAACACAACAAGGAGTAACAGCCTCGGTGTGAGCTTAAGACAGTGACTGCCCAAAGCTTCAGAAAACTGAAAAGACTCTCAAGAAGATCCTGACCACAGAAAACTACTCCACAAGTGAAGACTTCAGGTAGACAGAGGCAAAGAAGTGGGAGTGACACAAATATTTCAAGTAGTGACCTGCCCCAAGCAATTACTGACCGAACGATTCCGTGCTGTGTTTGCTCCAGCTGGATTCATTTTTTTGAACCACTTTCTTGAGATGAATTGTACAATTCAGTTCCAACAGATCATGAAATTCCTTTTAAACTATGTACAGAAATTATTCCAGCTTCTACAGAAAGTCAAATCAAGACAAATTAGAACACAGAATCCATCACACAATTGTAGAATAATTTGGGTTGGACAAGACCCTTAAGATCACTGAGTCCTACAGTTAACCCAGCACTGCCAGCTTCACCATTAAGCCACATCTCCAAGTACCACAACCACACATCTCTCAAATACCTCCAAGGACAGTGAATATACCACTTTCCTGGACAGCCTGTTCCAATGTCTGACAACCTTTTCTGAGAAGAAATTTTTCCTACTAACTAAACTAAAACTGGCACAACTCAAGGCCATTTCCTCTGGTCCTGTAGCTTGTTACTCAGGAGAAGAGACAGACCCCCACCTGGCTACAGCCTCCTTTCAGGCAGCAGTAGAGAGTGATAATGTCCCCTCTGAGTCTCCTCTTCTCCAGGCTGAACACCCCCAGCTCCCTCAGCTGCTTCTCCACAGGACTTATGCTCCAGACCCTTCACCAGCTTTGTTGCCTTTCTCTGGACACATTCCAGCACCAGAATGACCTTCCTGAACTAAGGGGCCCAAAACTGAATACAGGATTCAAGGTGTGGCCTCACCAGTCACCCAGTACAGGAGGACAATCCCTGCCCCTGCTGGCCACACTGTTGCTGCCAGAGGCCAGGATGCCATTGGCCTTCTTGGCCACCTGGGCACACCCTGGCTCGTGTTCAGTGGCTGTCACCAGCACCCCCAGGTCCTTTTCCTGTGGGCAGCTTTGCAGCCACTCTGCCCCAGCCTGTGGAGCTGCCTGGGGTTGTTGTGACCCAAGGGCAGGACCTGGCTCTGGGCCTTGTTGAACCTCACACCATCGGCTTCAGCCCATGATCCAGCCTGTCCAGATGCCTCTGCAGAGCCTTCCTGCCCTCCAGCAGATCAGCACTCCCACCCAGCCTGGTGGGTTTGCAGTCACCTGCAAACTGACTGAGGGTGCACTCCATGAGATCGTCGATGAAGATACCAAACAGCCCCAGTACTGAGCCCTGGGGAACAGCACCTGTGACCAGACACCAGCTGGATGTAACTCCACTCACAACCACTCTCTGGGCCTGGCCATCCAGACAATTTTTTACTCATATTAGCAACATATATTCGGTGTGGCTGTAGCCTATTTTCTACACCTGACACTACTAACTTGTTATTTCTATAATGTATTTTTCTCCTCTTTATTTACTGCAGAATGCAATATCCAAGGTCTACTAGCCCAGGCTACAGTGTAGAACATGCAGAGTGCTCACATGCAAGACTGAAGTTAAGTATTAATTGTGTATTTTTAACTGATTAAGTTACATCCCTAAACGTAACTATGACAGTGACAATATTATTCCATCAATAATTGAAGATGAACCTCCCAGAAAGAAAAAAGAGGCCTTTGTTTTCCATGAGGAGAAGAGAAAAGCTATTTCATGGGTCAGCAAAACTACAAATAACTGCATAAAGTTTCACATAATTTATGCAGAGAAAACTGCTCAGTTCTTAATGGTAGGCAGTAGTAAGAAGTACAACTGCATGTAACAAGCTAATCATAAAAATTATTCCAGTGTAGCCTTCAAGAATAAAAATATCTGGAAAGATTTTTGGTGTTAAGAAATGTGAAAATGCAGAAAACAAGGAAAATTGCTTTTCAAGGCTGATGCTGAAAGAACAAAAAGCACACAATGGTATTATTCATATAAATCACTTCTGACAGGAAATTAATTATTGCAGTTTTCCAAGATTTACCCATAGATAAAATGCTCACCTGAAGGTGAGTGTTGTGCACTACCAGCAATTTATTAGTTTTTTCAACAGAGAAAACAGTTTGAAGATTTTGCTGAAAAGGACACATTTTTCTCTGTGGGCAGTGGTGCCTTAATCCATGGAAATACCAAAATGTGTTCCACAGTTACCCATTTCTGTACAAATGAAAGAGGAATAACCCCTCCTCTGCTTGATTTTTGTGAAGAAAGTAATGAAACTGCAATAGGAATCTTTAAAAATACAGCAAGTTTACCGGAACTGATCATTTAATCTTCAGCCATGCAGTATTATTTGCAATTGATTAGATAACACTAAATTCAGATCACATCCCCTTCCCTACAATCTAATCAGCAAATACTTTTTCCAGTCACCTGGCCAGTTCATGAAACACATACAACAGCAAAAACTGTACAGGTATCACTCTTCAATCCTGAGGATCTAAATCCAGTAATTTTCTCATTCTCTTGCAGGGTTTTGGAATTATAGGATGTATTTCTTGCTGCAGTCTTTAACTATGTAAACATCTTGTCGCATGCCTCCACAAAGCATGTGTTTTAGAGCTGGCAGATAAATGTATTTTAACACTTTCCTTAGGATTTTCTAGAAATAAGAAGATGGGGGATGAGAGAGAACTTCTGTGAAAACTTATTTTTTTATTAGCCAGAATCAGAGTAGTTTAGTTGGTGGTTTGTTGGGGTTTTTTTCCAAATTATTATCTTGTACATGACACATTCAGTGAAAGTGAATTCCAAAAAAAAACCCAACAAAACTAACAAAACAGTCTTAGGTTCTAAATGCAAATCTACTCTAAAAACAAATTAAGCCAAACTGAAAAAGACCAAAAAGACTTCAATTCAACATAGATTTAGGCAAATTCACATTTTGATTCAAGGAACATAACCTGATACAGCTGCTCTGAAAAGAAACCATCTTTTTAGTAAAATGTAATTATCAACCAAGGGTTGAATCTTGGTAAATGCTAGGTGGATTACCCGTATCAGGAATCATGGACACAAAAGGAGATTAAAGTATGTGCTGGATTTCAGAATTCTTCTCCTAGGAAATGCTCTGATAGTCTGAAGACTGACAACACATACCGTTTCAAAAATAATACAGCACTTACGATAGCTGAAGTGGATATTCTGGGGGCTAAAATGTCCATCTGAGGAAAAAACCCAACATACTGTCTGAAATGAAATGCTCGTATATTTTTTCCTCTGGTATCCCCTAATGCCACTCAAAGAAGGTGGTCACCTATTTTCATTGTAAACAAAAAGTACAAAGCTGCTGTCTAAACACATGCTAATTTCAGCATCTTAAGAAGATTATACTTGGTTAACTTTTTTCTTTAATCAATCAAACCTAATTTACACAAAATTTATTCAAAGCTCAGTTTGAATTGTTTGATAAGAGGGATGCAGTCTTAAAGGGAGAATGACGAGATAGACATCACATAAAAAAGGTGCATTACCAACATTTTTCTGGATCAGAACTCCATTCATATATTTCTTGTTACCATGCTTTCTGGCATCTTCCTCCATATTTTCACTCTTACATAATGCTCTTTCTTGGGCATATAAAACCTAACAGTTCTCTACAATGGTCACAGGGCTGCTAATAAGACTTCTCAGCAAATATGAAGTCCATGGTATGGTCTCCAATTCGGTAGGCAACTTCATCACATCACATTTGCAAGCTCAAAATTCAGTTTTGGCTATGCAAGTATTAATGCAGCTGATGGAAATGTGGAGGTGACTCCTAAAGGGTCTGCAAAGATTTTCTATAGATAATCTGAACAGATGGTTTATACAGCATTCCATAACTCTTGTGAACTTTAACAACTGCTTTTACAGACTGTTGTTTTCTTTAAGTGACACAGAAATCATCCAATAAAATGACCATGGTTTTATTTTGGTATGCTCATGCAATTTTTTAATATCCATTTTAAAATTCTTTTTTAACAGTAGTAAAATCATGGTCCATTATTTGTCAGGTGGTTTTAATAACTACATAAGATACCTCACACTTATTTCATTCATTGAATGAAAGAAACAGAACATAATAGCCTAATTTTATCTTATTTTCTGTGAAAATCTGGTAAAATTACAAGCTAGAATTCAAGAGTTTACTTCTCTGCTCTTTCATGAATACCCAGAGGCTTGATCACTTCCCTTCATCTCTTTTTATCTTAGGTTTCTTTTCCTGAAGATGAATGATCCTCAACAACTGCAGCTCTTATTATTATGCACTGGTGTTATTACTTTGTGCTATTGCCC
This sequence comes from Oreocharis arfaki, assembly GCA_013398015.1. Classification (NCBI taxonomy): domain Eukaryota; kingdom Metazoa; phylum Chordata; class Aves; order Passeriformes; family Paramythiidae; genus Oreocharis; species Oreocharis arfaki. The sequence continues at coordinate 393,939 of VZRR01005976.1, forward strand.
AGTGTCACAGGATGATTTACTTTAGCAGATAGCGCGCATGAAAAAAATAAATCATTTTCATTTTTAACATGACAAAGACAGAACTTTGGGTTACTTTCCATAATTTATATCATCATTCAATCCTTTCCTCCTTGTGGTATCAGGATTAATGTTAGAACCAATGCTATTCTATTTGTCTGAAGTAGCTTACTTCAGGGTTTTTCTTCCTGTTACTGAGCTGTTCTAAACTCATGAATCCCTTTTGATGTCAAAAAACTATGCAAGGTGTGTAGGAGTGCTCACCAGCCCCATTTAAGGGAAATTTTTTGTTGTTTCTGAGCAGATTAGAGAAGGCTGAGAGCTCCAAGTTAAGCTCGTGACAGGGCATCATACTTTCCTAGAATTATCTCTTTGTATTTGAGAGGGAAAAATCCATACACCCATTTAACAAACTTCTGAAAAATAAACTGACAAAATATCGAAGTACAGTATTTTTGAATTAAGCTCAGAATGTATCAGGAGAAAGCACAAAACTTTAATTTACTTAGAATGTTTCACTCAGCCACACTGAATCTGTATTCTGTTTTATCTCAGCTCTAGGCATTATTAAGGCAGAGAACAAATGGAAGAAAGAAGATAAAGGCCTCAGAGAAAGCAAACAAATGCAGGTTAACATGAAAAACTGAACTGATAGATGAATAAACCTTGTATTTATTCAGAGATGGCAAAAAACAAGTGAAATTAATTTCAAAAATGCAATCAAAATCAAAGAGAGGGGCATTTTAGCTTTGTTTCTGTATTTTGAACTTGCAAACAATGTGATATACTGAAAAAAACTGTTCTGGTCAAATTCGAAAACAATCACAGAATAAAAAGTGTTGGTTTAAATTAACTTAAAAGTACTTCAAAATCAAAGATTACAACAAATACTGCATGAGCCAAAAGACCCTGTTTACCACAGTGTATGGAAAAAATAGAAGATAAATGAGTGAGATATAACGTAAAATAAAGGGGGGATTATAAATAAAACATGATGGATTTCATATCGCAGAAGAAGTATTATAAGAAGTCAACTAGTAAGACAGTATTCACAATAATTTTTTTTAATATAAAGAGGAAACTATTTATGTAAATAACCCTAATTATATGACAATTTTTAGAATGAAGAAACTAAAAATGGAAATAGTAATGCAAAGTTTGCTAATCAATATCTATTACATTCCCACATACCCCTGATTTGACAGGGGATTGAGTCTGCTGTACCTTGCAGACAAATGACTAGGGCACCAAAACCTGTACATAAACATAAAGCATGTAGGAAGTGAATACCACAATTATATTTTGTATAAACCACCACATTATCATATATTATTAAATTGAGCTAAATATACCAGCTGATATTGGCAGTACTAGTCTTGATTTTGGAGGCCGGTCTATGTTATAGAAGACTTTGATCTTGTAAGTGAGCATAGTCCCCAGTGCATATAATATCAACACACATTCACCAGTGGGCAAGATGCCATGACATCCAATTCTTCCACATGAAAAAACTACATTACAACTAAGCACGAAAACTAATTTCCAAATTTTTCTTTCTCCTTTAAATGGCCTATTCTATTCATATTTCTAAAAATCTGGTCTATTCAGCTTTCCTCATCCATTTGTTTTGAATCAAATCCTGTTTTTCTTCTGAACTGGCAACAACTACGAGTTGCAGCATGGCAAATTTCAATCATTTATTAGGAAAAATAATTTGACAAAGGTGGTCAGTCAGTGGTCAACAGTGTCAGTTGGAATGGGCTGCCGAGATTGGCTGTGCAACCTTCACGTTTTGAGACATGATTCACAACTTCAAAGTTGGCCCTAATTTCAGTGGAGGATCAATGAAATAACCTCCAAAATTCCCTTTCATGCTAAATTATTCCGTAATTCTATGAAATAGGGATGAAGTTCATTTCCTGTGACTAGAAGAATGTGTATAGGACTGTCTATACGTCTACCCTTCACATAAAGATAAGCACTTAGAGAAGCAACCTCAGACAGTTTTCTGAAGAGTGGGTCACTTACTCTTCATGCTTTTGTCTCTACAAGAGCTACTAGAAAAAAATATTACTATCTTAGACTCTGAGAGACTGAAATTGTTAGTGGGTAAACATTGCTAAAATCAATGGAGGGCTTTTGCACACTATAGCAAACTGCAAAGAAGCAGCTGTTCATCTGTGACTACAGAAGCCCACCCCTCCCCAAATACACCTACTAACTGGAATTTGGACTGTGACTGGAATTTGAGGTAAAATAAAGGGGGTGCTATCGTCCAATCATTCCAGATCTGGGGAGAAGAATGTATTCACAAGTAATACTGGAATGCTAAAGCCTCAAACATTCAGGAAGTAATCTGCCGATGTGCAAAGTACCCACCCAGGTGCAGAGGGCTGCTGGGGAAGTATCAGAGACATTCACATCTGCCTGAAGAGGCTCATCTCTGCTGATGGGCCATACTGAACTAAACTGCAGTGGCATAATAGGTATCTGTAATGACTTAGACCACCAAAGACTTTTGAAGTATCCAGTGAATCACACACTTAACATCATCCAGTGTAAACCTCTCCACCCCAGAGAAGGTACTGGGTGTTCTCACCTGAACCTGAGCATATAAAACTCATTAAATCTTTGAGTTTTGTGGACTTTCCCCATCCTCGATGGACCAGCATCTTCACTGCAAGTAACAGACATCAAGATTGCACCAAGTCTCACTTCCGTATCCAACGGGGGGAGGCTGACTATAAATCTTTCTATGTTTGCACTTTTTTTCTCTTACTTTTCCTTACACATTTTTAAAGTGCTATTTTTATACTTTGATATTGTCATGTTACTACAGATAATAACAACTGAAATGTCTACATACCTGTTTTTCTTTCCAACCAATTTGTTCTAAAACAAACCATATATATATTTACAGATGCTGACTATTCAGTGTCATTTCAGTCTAATCCACCCCAAGGAATTTATTAACAAGAACCTGGGTTACTCTTGCCTTCTAAGGCAGGATGTAATATAGACTTGATATATAACTTACACATAATCTCAGATGAGATGAATTCCAGTTTGGGGAACATTTTTTGGGTCAACTGCAGCTACATGTTTATACTGAACAGATAAACTGCACAGAAAGATAGCACGAGACAGGGACTGAACACTGCTTGCTACCACATGCAACCAACAGTCTCTATGTCTGCCATTTCAACAGCATATTTTTGATCTGTGTAAGAAAGGAGCATCTGACTTGCAGTTTCTTTTTGAAGTGAGGCACTATTCAATTTGAAAGATCAGTCAGGTTGGAAGAGTTCTTGTATTGCACTGCACTGTACAGTAACAGACTGAGATTGAATTTTTTTCTAATACTACATGCATTGTTTTGCCTAGACATTTCAATTTTTTGGGTTAGCCAAGTCTACATTTTTCTAAAAGCAATTCCAACAGAGGGCAGTACTCCCAATGAACTACCCTGTTGTAATTTACTGGCATACCCAGAAAGAGGTAAGCAGGGCACATTCCTACATTCTTTGTGAGATATCAACAAGCCCTGAGGTCACGGATTACAGAACCATTTAATAACAGCATGTAAACAGTGATCAAAAGAGCACAGTGTAGATGATACCCTGCTATAGATTCTGTGTTTTCTCAGAAATACAAAATAACTGCAGGAAATTTGCTGAGAAAAGGTTATGAAAAGCATCAGCTATTAATAAATGTTGCTCCAAAAATTTGATTAGTACTGATAAAAGTCGTATTATATAAAAGCAAAATGACATGCTAAAAACTCCTATATTCATTAATTTTATTTTCCGATAACAGATTTTAAATAAGATTTGACCAAGAGTGGGAGTAATATCAGAAAAAAAAAAAGGATCTTTGCCTGTCTTGTCTGGTTGAGCTTCCCAGGGCAAACACAGCTGCTGTTGTCGTACATTACTTTCCTTTCTTAGGTAAGGATTGTATTGTGTCAGCTTTGCAGCACAAGTTGTTAGTATATTTTATTAGGAAGAATGCTACCATATTACATCCACATTTTAGCAATGAGTTCTTCACTGTAAAGCCTATCTAGTGTTCAAATTCACCTGAACATTTGTACTGTAGTAACTTTAATACAAGGCTGTAATTTAAATAATTTTATCGACAGTGGCTGTAATCATCTATTCACAAACCTGGAGCACAGGCTACAACTTCCACTTTTCCAAATAAGAAGCTTAAATGAGAAGACAGAAAAAGTGACAGTCTCCCTCTGTACAAACACACATGACAACTTCTGCTTGACTGGAACATTTCTAAAGCAAAGTTTTGCCAGCAATTGCCAATTTCTTGAACTGAAAGCACTTTGCAAAAAGCACCAGCCTTAATTACATTTCATGTGCTTTGTCCAGTCAGCTATGGCACACACAGTCACAGTCCATTGGAAATTGTTGTATTTCCTATCAAATCCTTCACCTGGAACTTGAGAAGCGTTGTCTGCTAGTCAGGCTAGGTATAGGACATCCTCAGCAACTTGCCATTTCCCTAGGTTTCTTAAGCTTCAGGGTACACTTGTTTCTCTTCCACACATCCAGCTTAGGCGTAGCCCACTGAATTTCTCACACCTCAGATGAATACAGGATTATTCTTGGGACTACCTAAACACGCTCCAGTTAGATAAGTCCAGCAAAGGTCTGAAAGATGGATTAGGCAGGATTTGGCTAGCTGTAATTGCCATACCTTATTTCTGACAGGTCAGTACAGCATATAAAACCTAATTGATACGTCTGTAATATTAACCCTTCTTTTTCCACACATTCAGGAAGCCTGTTTCCATGCATAAAATTGCAATGGTTTAGTTTGGGTTTTTTGCATGTTTTTCTTAAATAAGTATTACAGAATCGTAGAATGGCCTGGGTTGGAATGGACGCTAAAGTCTACCTCGTTCCAACCTCCCCTGCCATGGGCAGGGACACCTTCCACTAGAACAGGTTGTTCAAAGCCCCATTTAACCTGGCCTTGGACACTTCAAGGATGCGGCATCCACAACTTCTCGGGGCAACCTGTTCCTGCGCCTCATCACACTTACAGTAAAGAATTTCTTCCTAACATCTAATCTAAATCTACCACCTTTCAGTTTCAAGCCATACCTCCTTGTTCTATCACTACATGGCCTAGTAAATAGTACCACTCCAGTGTTAAGTACACCCCCTTGATATTTTTCTAAGCTAATTTTTATTAACAAAAGCGATAAAGCTTCATCAAAGACATCTTTCCTTCACACATGTTACTTGTGCCTTCACTTTGCAGAGAAATGTGCCCTAAGCTACGACAAATCATACAGATAAAGGTTGACAGATTATACAATATAGAGAATTACACGTGCAAAGAGGAGAGAAATTAGATATTGAATACTTGTCTTCATAACTTAGCCTTCAACCTTACATGTTTTATTCCTTCCTCAAACATTGTCCTTCCTTCTCCCACTGTGAACTAACTTCTTGTTTGCCAAATGACCTCTGCAAAATTTGTCATGGAGTGAACAGGACCCAATCCCTTCTGTATGGAAATAGTTGCAGATCTCAACTTGCATACAGTGACCCTGGTTTTCAGTTGTGTTTGTGTTGCTTAGGGTCCTTTGTGCTCAAAGAGGAGAGTAAGATGTTTATCTTTGTTATATTAGGACACTACAACCAGGTTTCTTGAACTTAAAGGTTTGACATCAAGTTTCTGAGGGCTTAAATGCAAAAGGGACTAGACTTCAGTGCTATGGAGAATGTCATGAAACAGACGTGACGGCATCAAAAGAAGAGTGAAAGCTGCCAAACATCATAAGGTTTAAAAACTTCTTGCAACAATAACCTTTGCAGAAAAAGAAGAACTACAAAGCAAATAATTTCCAACTGGAGAAAATGCTTTAAAAAATCATTTATTTCTTTCTCAAAGATTAACCTAAAGCTGCAACAGTAAACTTGTTTTACTTGAAAATGGGTGAATACAGTCACCACTACTTTCACCTCATGGATCCTGGCCATTAGCCTTGACTTACCCGCTTATGAAGACGTTCTGCTTCCTCCTGATATGCAGCAAGTTGCTGTTTCCATTGTTTCACATTGGCAGTGGACTCCAGCAGGGCTGCTGTGAGCTTAGCATTATTACCCTTGAGCGTGGCCAGTTCTGCCTCCCAATGCTTGCTGATTGTCGAACTGCACAGAAAGAATGAGAATGGTCAGAATGCCCAAATCTCTTCCTTTAAGCTTTTTTAATGTCTAATAAAATTTTTAATATCCAGCAAAAAGACAATTACACAAAAAATTACATGACTGAAAAACCAAATGAGAGTCCAAATGCTCAAATCATCAAAACTATAAATTAAGAACATATAGGTATAGCATTATTCAAAAATAACATCTACCTTCCCAGCTCAACAAGGTATGTTTATCAATAAAATAATAAAGATTATGAAACCCACATCAGCTTCCCAAAAGCAACAGCATGCAGTTTGAGAATATGTATACAATTAGTCACTCTTTTAATATATGCACATTAAATGAAAGTGCTTCCTTAATCTACTACTTTATTAAATATATTGTAGGAAAATATTTGTCATTGGCTTGATTAATGAGAGCAAATCAAGTGCTTTGGAAGCACAGCTTTGTTGTCTTAATGTAAGTCTTCCATTCCTGAAATACACTTTCTTTATTAAATACCACATTTGATTTGTACTTGCAAATTCAAAGATCTTGGATTTCATAATACTGTTAATATGTTTTTCCTCACTAATATCAGCAAAGAGAGTAGAGATCAAGTAGGATGGATATACTACTGCTTTATTTCAAAGTGGAAGCTGATGTTGAGGCTTATTGAAGTAGCTTATAGAAGAAAATTGCGGTTTACAATTTAGTTGTTATCTTAGCAAACACAGGGCTTTAATTTTCACAGGTAATTAGTTCACTGTCATCTGTAGACCATATCTTTACACTCAGTACACAAGGGAAAAGTATCTCAGACACATCAAGTGAATGCATTACATGCATTATATGCAAATAGCTCATTAATGCATACTTGTATAATGCTAATAGCATGTGAGGTGCACACCTACATGGACAATACATACAGAAAATAATTCATTTTGTCTAATTAGCTCACTATGAAAGGCATAATTGAAAACCAAAGATCTGTAACTCTGACCAAAATGACATTACATGAAGAATTATTATTTTAATATGATTATATATTTCAAATATATATGCTGATATTATTAAATTAATTATAATTTATTATGATTTTGCATGTAAGTTTGTAGATTTATTTGAACTTTGAACACATGTATATTGAAATATTCTGCTGTCATTTTGTCCACTTAGTTTCTTTCGTCCACTTCCTGCATATGCAAATTCCATCAAAGCATATTTCAAAATATTATGACTCCTATAAATGCTCCTTAGGTGTTCAAAATTCACACCAGGAAACATTCACTACCTATTCAGACTACATGTACTGTTTCCCTAAAACATTGTATCTGATTCTTCTGTGCTCCAGCATTTCCTTCCAAATAGTGCTTTGTCCCCTTGAACAGGAATACAAGTTCCTCCAGAAGAGGAATATGCTCTAGCATTTAGTGACAAAACTAAACATAAGTTCACTACTGAACTAAAGGAATAAACTAATTATGATCCTACTTCATTAGGGAACACAGAGTCACATATTCAAGAAGATAAGCACAAATTTCTATAACCATGTCTACTATCCTGTTCCTCTAATCAGATTTAAGTTTCACTTACAGTAGCCCAGAGATCAACAAATTGTATTAAAAGACTGCTCAAAATATCTAGTTCATTATTATATTCATACTTCCTTCCCAATGTTCTGATCTGACAAAATAATATCCAATCTGGCAGTTTCATGCAAGTGAGCTCCATTTAGCAGTCCTGCAGGACTACTGGCAACTACTAGCTACTACCAAATAGTTTATGTGTAACACTGATACTTGCTTAAAAAATGTGCCTTACTACTCATGTTTGCCCTCAGAAGATACATGCACACAAACTGATGTAATAGAGCTGTATCCAAGACAGTCAAAGGCTGAGAACTGTTTGATCATCTATTATCCTAAAGAAACGAAAGGATATTTTTTTTTTAATCTAGTAATGTGTACATCCCCAAGGATACCCTTCTAATCCATGAAGAACCCAGTAGTCACACTCTCAGGTAGTGATGAGTAATAATGTGAGGGTGATTTGTGGTGTGCGTCACTTTCACCTTTGCCTGGTGCCCTACTACAGTGTGTCCCAAGAAAATAGCCAGGAGCTTTTAAGTTATTCCTTGTATAACAGAATGTCAGTATGAAATATGAAGCATGTATTTTCTATTACGGCTATGGTTACCCTAGTTCAAAAGCTGTAAGGTTTCTTTGGATCTGGTTATTTTTCAATTGGTTATTCTCAATAGGAATGCATCAGTATAATCTCTCAACTGTACTCTTTTCCTCTAAGAGATCTACAGAGTGAGCAGGAATGCTCCTGTTGTAATGCAGGTGTCACTTGTTTGTGGCATAGCCTGGGTTTTTTTCTATGAATAATTGTTACTGTATCTTCTACAGATTCTACTGCATTTCCATAAAATGGAAATATATTACTTAAATTAGTCTAGTTCTGTATCTGGTAATATACAATGACTTCCTAAGTATTTATTTTTTCCTTTTTCTTCTTAATGGATATCATACTGGGAAACACAGTCTCAAAGGTGTGGATTTTTTTGTCTCATAAAATCATAATTTGATTAAAATAGCCTATAACCTGTCCTGGCTGTTCTGACTTTCTTTTCTCAAATACTTTCTTGAGATTTAAAAAAAAGAAAAATAAAATAAAAACAAAAAAGAAGATAACTAAATTATGTCCTGTGGATTAGTTTGGTTAAAACTGGATTTAAATTAATTACTTTAGAACCAAATAAAAGCACACTTACAGCAGGCTGTTCTTAGGTTAGATTGAGAGTATCTGCACTGAAGCCTGTATCTGCAGAGCTACATTGCTTCGAATTTACCAACCCTTCCTGAGGAAACACTGGGAAACATATGATTCAGATACAATGAAATTCTCCCTTGGAGGAGGAGATGCTGCGGCTAACCTCTGTGAAAGGGAACACACAGATCCAGAAGATGATGGACACATGGAAAGTCCAAAGGGGTCCCAAAAACTGCTAAAGCATGTAACCAGAATTTTGATGGTGGAACAGGTGCACAACAATCCCTTGGGATAGGTACAGGAGAGCTGCACATCCTCTTTCTCTCTAAAACCTTTTACTTAATTCCTGTCTGAAAGGCTTGCTGCAAATAGAGTTGATTTTGCCCTCACTGCATTAGATTCTGTCATAGAAAATACATACACAGCTCTGACAGGTTGTCTTAACAGTTGTAAATACCTGAACCTAATCTGAATCATCCCTCATGTGTTCTGAGACTATGTGCTCTACAAAGCACTCGAAATATGAACACTTACTCAGCGATCACACTGATCCAAACAGTGTAATTTCTACCAGAACACTTTCCAGCCCCGCAGTGTGGTGCAAAGCTGTATATAGACACTGAGGGACACACAGTCACACACACTTGCAGTCCTGTTGTGCAAGAATTCAACCTCCATGCATGTTTTGCATTCTTCTGAAAGCCATCCATCCCTTTGCTGGCAGTGTCACAATTTTAACACTTATTTCTTGAAACCTGTCAGAATTAAAATCATTGACCACCTGACAAGTCCAAAGTTTCAAGAAAGTCCTTCAAAAAAAGAAACATCCTTAACACTCTGGCTTGTTGCCTGTTTTTCAGCATGAAAAGCTACACCAAAGTTTCTAAAATACCCTAATAGAGAATAGTAGGGTCATTTCCCTCGTGAAACTTCAGAACATCTGAAAACACAAGGACAAGCTGTTCTGCATAAATCCCATTGGTGCCAAATGCAAGAGAGGGAAAGGGATCCTCTAAAGGATAATAGCACAATACGAATTTTATTTGCTCAAGTATCATGCTAATATTAAAAAAAAAAACTTTCCTAGCAGAGGTTAGTATCTGACAATGCATGACAAGTCTTCATGGGATCTCAAGCAACCTTTAGTGAGCAAAAGGTCAAAACTCTCCTGAATCTTTGATTGTTGGTTTTCGCCACGGTATCTGGTATATGTGTAACATCAGATGTGTCCAGAGAAAGAACACCACATGGTGCCCCACTGTCAAGGCAAAGGATTCAAAATCAAATATTTAACATCTGTGACATCCAGTAATTCAAACACTTTCACAAAACACTTCTAAAAATCTGCTGGCTAGTACTGCACAGCCTAACTGTGATACCCTCTGAAAACTGAAGTAGGAGTCAATGATCTTCCTTCCATATATTTAGGTATTCTGACCAAATAATATCAGGCCAATCTCCTTTCTCACTGGGGATTAGTTACAAGCCCAGTAAGTCACTGAGGAATAGCTTTGGTATCTGTCCATCTGTGACCTGAATAGTGTGCCAGAGGCTATAAATGCATGATTATCTTTCTCTGCAAAGTAGGTCACTTAAGGAAAATTAATCCGAAAAGCTTCAGTCATCACATTTAGCCAGTTGGAGAAGGCTTGCAAAGGGAAGAGGGGATAAGCACACATTGATGAGTTGCATTCAGAATGAAGTTATTTTGAGAAATGCCTTTATGAAACAAAGAAACAAAAGCACTTCGAATAATGTTTCTGCTTTTTGAATCATGATTTCCTATTCACTGTTTGCTTAGTTGGATGCAGTACCAACACTGTGAAACATGGTTTAAGGTTTATTTCAGATTTATAGCAATAAAATGTGCAACGAATTCGGCTTTATTAATATTTAGGGGGTTTACTATTGCATTCATTGCATAAAATTAGTTGGTTTGAAGTTTATTCTATAGCTTTAATCATGGTTTCAAGAAACTACTGCTATTCAACAGCACGTAAATTATTTTCTTCAGGGGTCACTGTGATCTGCACTGCAGATGTGGGATGAGCAGCCCTGTCTTGGGACAGCAGATGTGAAGAGGAATTCAGCCAAGTAAGAATGGAATACTTTCAACACAAAATGTGGATTCTGGTATAGTAACTAAATTCGTAAGACTTGACAAACATGAACAGAGCAGAGTCCTGGTAGTGGCTGCCCAGATCATAAATAGTGTCATGTGTTGGAAGCAGTCCAAGAGTCTGGTGGAGTGAACATTATCAAGCAAAGGGAGTGGTATGTCAACCAGCTGGTAACAATGCATCAGCTGTGCTGGCAGCAAGAAGTGACCCCTTCTGACAGCCAGGCTGGTGAGCCTTACAGAGCAGCTCTTCATGCTCAGCAAAGCACAGGGCCATTGGGAGCCATTTGGTTCTTTTCCAGTAGTATCTGAGAGATCCAGAGAAGACAAAGCATCGCTTCTTCTCCTTGAAAGTGTAAAGCAAGTGTCTGGGTTTATGTAAAACTCCCTGGTGCATTTGGAAAGGAATCCTGCAAAAGGTCCTTAAGAAATCCTCCACATCAAATAAGCTTCAGTTAATGCTGAAGGCTGGAAGCACGAGATCTCTCCAACAGGCTATGCTTGCTACTGCCTGCATTGAAATGATATGTCAGCCTGATTTGATGGAGATGTTGACTCTGCCGGGACAGTGAGGGATTGCAGCATCCCTCAAGGCATTCCTAAAAGCTCACAAGAAACCTCCTCTTACACATGCTGAAAATGAGACTCAAGCTCCTCACCTTATGTCCTGATTTAGAAGAAATTTTAAAAAGCAATTTGGGAATTACACCCGTATTTGGAAATTTCAAAAAGCATCTTCTGTGGCCATCTATTAAATGTGTAAAACAACTTCATGATGGAAAGGATTTAACCATGATGGGTTTGGGGAGTTTGTGTTCTTGCTAGTCTAAAGCACCATAAGCCCTCAGTAACGATATGGAAATCTCTCTGTCTCTCTTGAATATTCAGAGCAATAGGGAACAGAAGGGAGTTTCATCTTCTACTAAATTATAGAGGGGAAGGAGCCCTGTAATGAGCCAGAAGTTGAAGAAAGAGCTGTGGAGTTAACAGGTTCTATCTCACCACTCCAGGCCAGAAAAAAGGGTTTGAGTTGTTCTGCCATTTTTGTCTCCCTATAGAGCTGTCTCCTTGTAGGGGCCCAACTCTGAATTTATGTACATATGGCACAGAGTCACACAGTTAATTAATTAAAGAACAGCAAAAGAGGGAAAGCTACAGCAAGAACTACAGATTTTGTAAGACGAAAACTTTAACACAAAACAATTGCCTCTTCACAGCCATTGCTCACTGTGTTACGTGTAGTTGTGATTAACTGGACACATACAAAAGGAAGTCTTACTTGATAAACTACAATTTATTAAAAAAGAGTAAATCTTCTTGAAATTATAATCCAGAGATAATTACCAGGAAATTGCTTTGAGTTAAATATTTTGACTGAGGCCAATGAAAAACTAATTAATATTCAAAGAGATCCTTATCCTTAATTAGAGTATTCAAAAGAATTTTTAGCAAAGGAGGATAGGTTCCCCGGGGAGAGAAGGAGGAACATAACAGAGCATGAAAGATCTGTTCTTCCATTTGGGATAAGGAATATCTACATGATCTCAGCGGAGTTATATCAGCACAAAACCAGAGAAACATGGTTGTGAATCAGCTCATAGCAAAAGAGACGAAGGAGGCCCTTGAAGCACATTGTACTTTAGGTGTGGTGCCTAATATCAAAGCCACCCTGCTGAAAACCAAGAAAGGCAGCTGAATGAATGAAATGAGCAATCAGCAGGTGAGAGCATTATGTGTCTGGGAGTCTATCATTCTGTGCAAATATTGAAGGTTTATCCCACTCCAGGATATATTATTTTGTTTTGCACACACCTTTGTTCAACTTGGAATTACAATAAGCTTGAACTCCCACTTTCTAGGTCAATGTCGAAGGCAAATGCAGAAGATTTTTCTGCAAATTTGTGCAGCTGCAATGTATGGAGATACAAGAGATTTCTCTCTCAAGGTGTTTCACATATGATCTTTCACTTTAATTTAGCCTTTCAGCTTGACCAGCCTCTTGCCTGGACTCTCAATCACCCAGAGTACCCATGCAGCCTACTGACAGGAGAAGACTTGCCTTTCCAGTTCTGTTACACGCAGTACTGCTCTAAAGCAGCTCTTGTACTGTGCCTTATCAGCTCACTGGGGAAGGATCAATATCTTTGTGGACTTAATGAATGAAAATGAGAAAAGAAGCTCAGTAATGATACAGACTCTCTCCACTATAGCAGACAACTGTGCAATGAAAATGGGTGGCCATATCATATTTAGATCCACTGCTCAAAGCCATGCTCTGTACATTGTAATACAGCCTTTATTCACCACAGGGCTATAGAAACCACCATTACACAGACCGCTTTCAATATGGGAACTTACCACTGAGGAATAGACTGGGTATGAAATTCTTTTTCAGAATGGAAATTTTCACATAAATAGTACCTCTAGTAACCCAGCATGGTGTGCCTGCAAAAGGCAACAGAGCCAGAGCTAAAAACAGCTAAGTACGTGTTCACTGCTTATTGAAACACTAAGAGTCAATAGAACAGAGGAGCTCTTGAAAGATGCCTCATGGGAGATCGGGTATTAACACAAAATTAATGCTTCAGCAATGATCTATATCCACGCAGGACTTATGCTCCAATCCCGACCCAACTTAAAGGGAGGGAAGAAGCAAAGAGTCACTCTTCCTCACATGAAACAACGACATTACTAAGTTTCTTGTATTGCATGCTAATGTACTCTGGATGTGTTTACAGGTAACATTTAAACTCTGTTTCTTATTCAAATTACGCTGTTCAGCACAGTTTTAAGCATGATTTTGTACACTGTATCACAAAGGAAAAAGCCTGTATTTAAACAGAGCAAAGTCCCTTATCTCTCTGAAGAGGCTCAACTTTTAATTTTATACTTTTAAAAAGATCTCATTTTTATCTTAGTCATTAAATTTTATAAAGTGAGCAGAATTTGTTATCTCTTCATGAAGGCACAGAGCATAAACAAAGGACAGTAACTCTTTCTTATAATTTTTAGCCCTTTGAAAGCACAAGCATGACTAATTTATTTCTAGCTTTTTTGCAGTAACCATTAAAACCTTATTGACCTAACAGTTATTACATAGTCTGAAAAAGTAAAAAAAAAAAAAAATTGTCCTTGTTCCCTTATTGAAATAGCATATTGGTATAGTTGGAAGTAGTTTACTCTCAGATCTGTGGTGTACAACTGATACCCAGTATGTTTTTTTAGTGCACTGAACATCAGGCATAATTCTCTGCTGTTGCTATGATGCTGAATACTTCAAATATTCTAGCAAAATTACATTTTTAAAAGCAACCGAAGTTATTTAGGAACTTATATCCTATTTTCTAAAATGACTAGGTATTTGGCTGCAAAGAAAGTAAAATTGACTCTGGCATTTATGGCACTTAATCACTTTAAGAAATCAATTAGATGATGTGGCTATCGGCAAGTCAGATACTAGGACACAGTAACCCTGACACTAAAATGATCTGAATTATGGACACTTTCATTGTGGAACTCATCTGTATACACATTTAAAGCATTTAACTGCAAATTCACACTCTGAATTAATATGGATTAATTCTGCTAGGCCCCTGGCTAGGCAAAACCCCAAGTTTCTTTCAAAAATCCGACTAATAATAACAGCTTGGGTGTGCATTGGTTCAATTTGCACTCTATCAGCAATATAACAGAACAGTGTATTTCACTTCCCTACACATCTCTCACCTGGGTTGTCTTTTATTGAGTGCTATTCAGATTTTAACAGTTTCACAGAACTGTGCTCAACTACACCTCAGCGAGTTTGAAAAACTTCCCTAGCTTTGCCACAAAAATGCTGCCGTAGTAAGGACAAGGAACAGCTTCTTTCACCATGACCACCTCCTCCACTTAGTAAAACAGAGCCCAAAGCCCTGAGCTCCCAAAGACTGTATGGACTGCTGGGGAGTTTGCACGTCTGCAAACTGTCCTGCTCAGTGATACCTGGCCAAGGAGATTCTAAGCACAGTTTGCCCATAGTTAGGTTTAGCACTCTTCCATCTTCAAAGTCTTCTGAGGCCTTGTGGGATCTGTAACCCTTCCCTTCCCATCTGAAACACTCCTGGGCATGCAGTGTTGATCTATGTTTTTGTGCGAGGAGAATACCACTGGGTATTCAAGTGGGTGGCAATGAAGCCCTCCATTCACTGCAGGTATGTCAGACTGGAAAACGATACAAAACACACTGTGTCTTACAGCTGCAAGGACACTGAATGGGCACAGAAGAGGAAACACAAGGAAACAATTCAGCCCACAGACCTCAGTGCCAAGGCACATTTTATTTAGCTATATTGATGTGGCTCAAGAGACTGTGGCAGCTACAGGTCAATTCTACGGGACTCTGCAGAGATTTTCAACTCTGCAACAACAGAGTGAAGACAGTGAGAGCTACTCTGTGGGCAACAACATCCACATGCAGAGCAGCGACCAGGCTAAAGAGACTTCTCCCAACCTTGTAAGTCTGACATAAACCTCACAAAAGCAGTGGAAATCCTCAGCACAAGCCTTTGCCTGCATTTGTAAGTGCTGTCACAGCTGTAACTGGAGTGTGATGTGCCTCTGCTGAACTTGGAGCAGCTGTTACAAGCAGTTCAGTGTGAAAGATCTACAAGTGCCTATTTTAGTTCTTAGCTGAACCTTCTGTTATTGATACGACAGGACAGCTCAGCCTCTAAGACCCATTAATGCTGTTTCTCATCTTACTTTCATAGCAAACACCGACCTCCGCAGAAGACTCAATACAGCTGCAAGGCCTCACAACTGCACTACCAGCAACAGAAAGGCATTTTTATAGAATGACCTACAGAAATAGTTCTATGTCATTGGGCAGTTGCATAAAGATTCTGAATTATGACTACTGGGCCTCCAGATAGTACATTACGTTATCTTACCATATCAAATAATAACTACTGGTGCAATTCATTTTTGCATTACAATTGCCAGTTTGCTTATCCCAGTAAATACAAGAACATGCATTAATTGCACAGGTAGCACCAGAGATGAACTGTCAGTTTACATGCTGACAACAGAATAAGCTTATTCCATTAAGGGAACTAAAGCTACACGGAAGCATAGAAAATTTAATTAAGTTTCATTTCTCTCCTGTGGTAGCCATGCAATTACTTAAGAGTCAATAACCTATATATAAGTCCAAACCAAACCATCTATGGAACTCTCGGAAGTACTTTGAAGAACAAGCAGTAAGTCGCATGATATGATCACATTAAAATATTTATTGACTGTATATGTTTGAACAAAACAATTCACAAGTGAGTTGTAACACATGCGGATACTGCAAGTCATATTTTTTTCCATTCCAGTTCTTAAAGAGAATTGAAGTATTACATTTGCCTTGTTTAAACCAAATCTGAATCCAAGAAGAGACTATATTGCTTGCACTATATTGATCCTAGAGCCAAATTTACTAAAACTGAATTAAATTGATGAAACAAAAGATTCCGTTTAATACATGGGAAGTTGCTGATACTGATACTTTTCTCATTAACTATAGGTTAACACCCAGAGGAAGCAGTCCCTATGTAAGTTTCTCCCCCTAATTGTAACAAATCCCATTTTAAAAGAAAATACTAACATGGCAGCTTCTTTATTTAACTGGTAGTTAATAGTTCTTATTTACTCAGTCTAGACTAAGTGATTTTAGATCTCCTTCATCTTCTTTTTGGAAAAAATGCAGACAATTTGGCTCAAGAATTCAGCTGAAAGTTAAAATATAATAATTTATAGATCTATTCTTTCCAATTCAGTGCTTAATTGATGTAATAGTTTCAAAGAAGAATACAAAACTTGGTTCCTCCTCTTCTCTCTTCATCCCATCTTACTTAACTCATCTCAACCCAACAGGGAAAGAATGAAGTTGCATATGAGTTTCGCTAGTTGTGAATTCACAGACAGTAGAGCAGAGATTGAATTTTCATCCTCTCATGAGGCTGTGCCTATGTGCCACATTTCAGCATGTTTGTTTTCTAGTACTGTAAGCTCTATTTCACTTCCCCTGGTAAGGCCTCTAGACTAGGAAAGGGTAGGGAAAGCACAAAGATGTTTAAAAGACAGCTTTCTTCAGCCTCCCACTATGCTGATCATAAGCCCAGAACAAATGATTCCTAAAGTGCCAAAGAATAATTAAACCAGAATACTAAAACCTCTGGAGAGCACAGGAGGTAGGTGCTACATGATTGGTGCTGTCATGTAATTACAGTAGTTTTAAATTTCAAAGTATTTCCTAAATAAAGTGAACAGGTAACTTGCAGTCATACACAGTGATCAGTTAGATCACACTTCATGCACATGGGAAACTATTTTGGCTATTTTCTTAAAATGCAGGCCAAATTAATCTGAATTAATCGCCTGCATGCATTTGGCTCCAGACAACAAAATTGTATTTTTCTATCTATTTGCATTATAGTGAAGGGAAAAAACCTTTTATTTTTCTTCCTTTGGCAAACTACTAGAGTTAGATAACTTAGCAGAATTCAGTCAGTTCACTTTCAGGATTTTGGTTTGGTTTGAGTTTTTTTGTCTGAACCATGTTCATTGAAGAAAAATACTTCTTAATTACCTATGGGATTGCAATCTCCCAGAAGAATGGTTTCCACTACTCTAACTTTAATTTAGAAACCAAACCCTCTGCATTTCACATCAGAAAGACAGAACATCATTACATCACAATGCCATGGAGTAAAATCTGCAAAGGCAACAACTGTACAATCAAAGCTGATCACGACATGTGGGCCACTCATAATGCTTTATTATTGTGTACTTGAGTAACCAGAGTTCTGGACATTCCAGGCATTTTATTTCAGCACCCTCACACAGCTCTAGCTTCATTTGCCAAGTGGCTTAAGAGCTGATGAAAAAACTCTCTTGTATGCTGATTCATTGCTGATTTGTGCCAACTCAATTCATTACAGACAAAACTTGATGGCTGTTTGGTGCCATTGTGAAATACCCTTAACCTCAAAAAGAGAATACATTAAGTACATATTTTTGACAGACAGAATAGTTGTGTTTATGTGTGCCTGCCCCTAATTTCTACCCATGTCTGCCAGAACAAGGCTGACACTATAGAAGCCCTGCTTCAAGGGGTCTGTCTACTACAGTGTGACAGAAAATCAACATGAAACAATTACATTCAACCAAACAACTTGTTCAGGTGCAGACTGAATGCTGTTTGCATATTTAGATACATCCTGAAATGGCTTAGAAGAAACCAGCTTTGGATATTCAGTTTATCAATGAGCTTCTACTCCAGTCTTCTTGGGGCTTACACTACCTGGACAGGAACCTTTCACCCACAGAGTACGGAGGGTAATTGAAACAGTCCATCAGGGAGCCATGGTAGGGTGACTGCAATCTCAGGGAACATGATGCTGTGTTGCCTCCATAGAAAACAGAAAGCAAAACTGTGTATTGCAACACTGCCAGGAGGTACAAATAAAGGCTGTACCAGGGAAAGAGGGTTTCGTGGATGAGACCTATCTTCAGCAGGTTTGGATGTTTAAAAGCTAAGAGAGGTTAAGTATCCCAATATGGCACTTCATCCACCCAGTCTTAGGTGCCTATCTAGGAGGAAAGGCATCACGCACTACGGAAGCCCTCAGGTGTTATTTCTTGATCTCACTGTCACATGGATGTGGCAGAATTTGCTGGTTCTCCACTGGAGAACCCAGGCCTCAACATCCTCCGAGGGAATTACTACCTTAACCTATCACTAAATAAGAAAAAAATCTTTAGCAATCTTAATTCATCTGACAAATCCAAAACACTTATGGAGTATCATAGAAGTAAAACAGCATGGATCTTCTGTCTTGGACTTGAAACTAAGCTTTTAACTTCATGTAAAAATCAAGACATTCTGGTCCTTGGTCCACTAGTCTGTCAGGGATGCCAAATGATCTCTCAAAGAATATATACATCTTGCATTCATACATACATATATATATACACAGATACACATATATAAACATTTTATGAATTCCAGATAAATTCTAGAAAAAATAACTATGATGAAAGCTATTTTTTGTATAAGTGATTCACTTAAACATGAAATATTCCTTTTTAAAAAAACCACTACGTTAGTACTCTTTTAATATAGGAAGTTCTCTAAACTGCTTTTCTCTGCTTTGTTAAACTTTAGCTTTTATATATGCATTTCTTCAAGAAGTGGGCAGAGGTAATCCATTTGACTGAATCCTATCAAAAAATATCTAAAACCAACAAGTGGCTTCATTAACATGATTTCTTTGCACCACACAGAAAACTGCATGTTGGCTCTGAACTGGCGAAGTCAGCAGGCACAACAAAGTTAGCTCCTAAGACACATGTTCCTGTGAACGAAAAATGTTCCAGGGGACAGAAGTGTTCATGCAACTCTATCCAATCCTCCATTCTGTGTGACTGCTGGAGGAGCCTGTACCAGCTCAAGGTACAGTTGTCTGTTCTGAAGATTTACTCTGGCATCAGAAAGGTAGAAAAGGAACAGGAGCTGCAGCAACCTCCTGAATTCACACACTATTTCTGCCTCCTTTTAACTCAAGCAGAATTTGGTATAGCAGCACTTCTACCTCATCTTCAATAAGAAAAAATTTGTAACTTAAACAACTCTTGCCAGCTCTCATTGCTCTTGAATTTCATGCTAATCCTCTAGTATTAAAGTATCTAATTGACTAAAATTAGCTCATTTGAAGTCCATATGGGCTTCATTAACGCCATCTAGGCACTTTACAAATGGCAAAGGCCATAGATGAAAGAATCCATATGGTGTGTTTCAGGGGAATCCACAGTTAACATTTCACCAAGACTCAAAGTGGAAATGTTTCATGACTTAAGATGTTTGGCATCTTGTAACTCAGGTCAGATGCAACGTAAATTGCCCATTCACATATCTAATAGTATTCTCATAAACAACATCAGAAAAAGAATTAAAGACTGGCTCTTAAGCTTAAATACTTGCAGAAGATGGTGCTAGCCATCCCCTTTCTGTTTTCAGAGTGTATCTCTTCTCCAAGGAGAGAGGGCAGATAGGAAGGGAGTAATACAGCAAATTCTAGAAGGCAGATAAAAACCCATAGACTAAATGGGTCCTTTAGGATCCATGAGATGTTAAAGTATGAAGTTCCATTTATTCTCCGCTTGGAAGCTTGAGAAAAATTAGTTCTACACTGTTTCAAGAATAGCAATTAATTAGTCTTTCTTTAACAAAGTCATTATAGTTGTTTGTTTATCATCAGGCCTACCAAATGGCAGTGAAACCATAATCACACTGTATACATAAGACTTCAGAAGCAGATATCTATCAATATGTGCAGCTTCTCATATGAGAAGTCCACATATCTCATGATCCACCACTATATCTCAAATAACAGAGACAGAGTAACTTGTTGGTATCAGTAAAAAAGATCTAAACTGATATATGCATCCAACGGAGCTTCACTTCTGCTAAAATGTTCTCAGCTACAGACTTTTTCTTACGCTCTCCCTCCAAAAAAAATACTTCCTTCAAGTACTCCACAGGGTTTGGCTCCACTGCCTAAAAAATTTAACATTCATCCTCTCTCTTAGGATAAATCAGGCAGATGAGGAACAGCAACACAGAGAAGTTTCAGAAGAACATCGCAGCAGGGAAAACAGACACAACACCTGGTGCAGGGTAGAGGAGCCAAGTGACTTGGAAACGTAAAGACCCTGTACTTGAAAAGAGCCACTAACTAAAAGATTCAGGCTTCTTGTATTTGTTTTATCATAGAATCAGAGAATGGTTTGGGTTGGAGAGGACCTTAATGATCACCTCGCTCCAACCTGCCTGGCAGGGAAGACACCTTTCACTAGACCAGATTGCTCAGAGCCCCATCCAAACTGTTCTTGAACACTTCCACAGATGGGGCATCCATAATTTCTCTGAGCAACTTGTTCCAGTGCCTCACCACCCTCACCGGAAAACATCTGGGTCAAGATACTCAAGTACTTGAGCAACTGAAGATGTTTTCTCATTAAAAACATACACTTCACAAATATTTAACAAAGTAAGGCTTGGGGAAGCAGGTTTGTGTAGACTTTAAAGGAGTTAGGCTGTATTTTGAGACCATGTTGTTGCTACGAGTTGTAACATATTTTAATATAACAAAACTGACAAAACCCCAAGTTTTCTCTTGCTGAAGTTTTTTTAAAGATGTTTTGAGCTTATGGACTTTGAACTCAAAACTCTTTACCAACACTTGAATTTCCTTTACTAAGGCGTATGACAGAGGCATTCTTCCCTGACTACTGACTATAAGTTGTGCTAGTCCATCTGATTTTACAAAATAAACCAAAGTTAACATGAAGTGAACCTTGAGATGAGTAAAATACACAAGAATTGAAGTATGATAGTGATGGAGATTGTTCTGCACAAATCTTCAATTCTCTTTAATTTTTTTCTCTAAAACTGTATGTCCTTTTCAGTAAATCCTATGCGGATGGGAATACGAACCCTGTAAACCAAGACCAGACTATTCTCGCATTTCACAGAAACACATCATCATGACAGAGCCAATTTAGAGACAGAAAACAGTAAATGAACAAGTCTGCAAAAGTTTCTTTGGCATTTGCCTACCCATACAGATGGTTGCTCAAGCGTTGTATTTTGTGTTGGCAAAGGTAAGCAGACTAAGTCTCGCACTTGAAACGAAGCAGCTACACACCAGCTACTAGGAGTCTTTATTTTCTAACATGCACTTCTGAGTGGCTGCTGGGGCATAGGATGGGGCACTGAAGAGGTCTCTTTGGCAAGGCAAAGCATGTCTGTGTGCAGACGGGTGCAAACTGTGTGATACTCTTACCTGCAGAACACTCTGCCATAAAAAAGTCCCATTAGAATTAGTCTGAATTTCAGGTTTGGAAGAAAGCCCCCAGCTTTCTTATCAAGCATTAATCCGAGGCAGAATTTACAGGCATGGGTGGTTCATGTTACTTTGGTCTTGAAATACTTTCACGTATCTCCTTTCCAATGAGGAGATTGTGATGTTTGAGTGATCAGACTTGGTGAGAAATATAGTTGTCCTGCAAAACATCCCCTCTGTCTTTCTCTTTTAAAAAGGCTTCTCTTCTCAAGGTCAAGACTGTTGGAAAATCCTTTGAGACTCAGGAGATCAACAGCTATGTGGTTGTTTTAGGCTTTTTCTTCCCTGGCAACTTCAGGTATTATTGCCATTCTGGGTTTGTTTCTTTAATGAGAGGCTGAAAAATGGTAAGCATGCAGTGAAGTTTCCAATGCAAAAAAAGCACGACATTTGTAGTTTCAAAGTGCTAAGTCTTTCCACAGATGACTTTAAAATGAAAAGCAATTCTACAATGTGACTATTTCCTCTTGAAGTTTTTGGGGGTTTTTCTTTCCTGGAGAACAGCATGTTGAGACCTGCAGCATTTCTTTGGTGTATCTGTTCTCTTTGATATTAACAACATTTCTCAATTTAAAAAAAAAAATTAAAAGACACCCCAAAGACATCTGTGATACATTATGGACAGGACCTTGGACTACTTCACGGTGCCTCAGGGAAGTCCAGTTTGCAGTTTATAGAACAATAAAATCACAGAATGCTAGGAGTTGGAGGGAACCTTAGAGATCACCTAGTCTCAACCTTCATGCCATGGGCAGGAACACGTCCCATTAGACCAAGTTGCTTAAGGCCTTTGTCTGACTCGGCTTTGAACACAGCCATGGTTGGGACATCAACCTCCCTGGGCAACCTGATCTCCAGTATCTCACCCGACTCACAGGAAATAATTTTTTCCTAATATCTAACCTAATTTCCTGTCTTTCAATTTGTACCCATTACTCCTTGTCCTATCACTACAGTTCCTGACGTACAGTCCCTCTCTGGCTTCCCTATAGGCCCCTTCAGATACTGGAAGGTCGCTGTGAGGTCCCCACACAATCTTCTCCAAGTTCAACAGCCACAACTTCCCCAGTCTGTCTTCATAGAGAAGGTGCTCCAGTCCCCTTAATCCTAATCCTTATAACTAATCCCTTCCTACTGGTTGAAAGGTTTCCTACAATAACATCAAACAATATAAAAAACACGGACGGAAGTAGGAGTAAAGAAGACATGGGGTATCAACTGTCTACATAAGATCTTCTGAAACTATTGTTTTAACAATTCTTTTTGAAAAGATGATTGCACGTTTAGGCTTACAATTCAAAAACCATCAGATTTTAAATAGTACACATACAAATAATATCATATACAAACCTCACAGACACTGTTCACAAATTTTAACAACTATTCATACTGGTATCAAAATGCCCAATAAAAGAAGCTTGTTATTCAAGTAAGTTACTTGGGAAATCTAGAATAAAGAGAGTAGCTCCTCCTCTACTGCCAAAAAATAACAAAAACAGGTGACTTCATGCTTAGACTAGACTCCTAAAATGGATTAATGCAGTTCAAAAATTGTATTATTGAGAATATTAACAGAAGTAATGATTTTTAAAAAGTGCGTGCAACAAAAAAATCCAACCTGAGCCACTTGCCCTACAGAATCAGATTTAATGTTAAGTATCACACATCCCAATCCACAAAGCCAATGTTTACAGTTGCTGAAGTACTAACAATCTTTAATGTCATCCATACTTTGAATGGGTTGGACTCAATGGATTTACTTCAAAAATTAGAATTTCATTCCTTAAGCAAGATCATTTTCTTTTGGTTTTAACTCGACTTTTTTTTTTCTTATGTATGTGATTAAAGGGGGGCGGGGAATAACGTAGTAAAAGTAGTATGGTTTTGCCTTGTTTACTGTTTTGGTTTTTCTAAAATATAAACTGCATAAGGATTCTATTCCTCTTCTAAGAATGTACTTGACAAGTATGTGTCAAGAGTGTTTTCTTTTCTCTGAGGACGGTATTTATATTATCTAATTTCAGACACCCAGCTCACATAATTTACATCACTCTCCTGCAGTTCTCACTAAATAAACCTCAGGAAGTAGGCAATTCACACACCCTAAATAAGAACATGCCTAGGTGCACAAGGGAGATGGTGAAATTACTCTCTTAAGTGCTAGATTATTTTTAGTGTTTTGTTTTCACCCATTTCCCCAGCTATTAAAATTAGCTCTATTAGTTCCAGACTTTCTTAATTTTGAAGAGTTAAGCAACACATACAGCATGGGCATTCTTCCTCTCTACCTCTCCTTCCATTACTAGAGATATATTATGAAAATGGTTTATTCTGTATTCCAGTGATATCTTAAAGAATCATCAGAAATTGCCAAAATCGGGGAAGTCACACATAAAAAGAGTAATTACACAAACACAAGGTAAGATCTTCCTTTCAAATTACTAATTTCCTAGCAGGAACTTTTATTTTGAAGGAGACCCTAGTTGAGCTAGATTCCAGTAGCACAGGCAAAAGTGCAAGAGTTTGGGAAGCAGCAGGATTTGGGTCAGGGAAGGAGGGGAAAGCACTGGGCTCATGCCAGTGGAGCACAAGAGGCAGGAAGAACAGCACTGCTGGCCTCCACAACATCAAAAAAAGTTGATTGAGGGCAAGTCAGATCTAGGTCTCAGTTTCTATATTAACCAGTTCTTTGCTTACACTGACAGCACGAACATATCACCTCTGAGTTTCTTCTCTGAATGTGACAGAAGAAATAATATTCTTGTTCAACTGAGCAATTGAATTTACCAGAATTCCTCTAGTGTGTCCTAAAATGTCACAGTTCACTATAGCACTGCGCAATGTGAAGAAGTTGCTGTCTTTTATGTCATACAGAAACCTTTCAAAAAATGCCTGACTATCTGTTTCTATTCCAGAAAGCTTTCAAAACACAAGTGGATAAAGTTTAGAGCATCTTGATCTCATCTCACAGATGTTCTTTGAGCAGTAGCTTTGATTAGAGGGCCTGTGAGCTTCCTCACAACAAAAAATTATCCTCTGATCAGGTTGAATAACATTCAAGCCCAAGAATTTTTACAAAAGCAATACGTACCCCTTACTTGATAAGGAAGCATAACTCCACAATAAATATCCAAACACTAAGGTTTGGGTTTCAATTCAAATACAAAACACCCCAATAACTATTAACTCAAAGATTTTCCTTAAAGCCAAGTTAACAGTTCTGCCTGATTCACAAAGTACCTCAACTATAACACAACTACAATATTTAAGCTTGTAGAAGTGAGTAGTTTTAATACACACAGTGAAAAAATCTACTGAAGAGATTTCTATAAACAACTTTTAATGAAAACTCAGAGAAAGAGCATGACCTAGCAGCAAGACTTTTTGGTTTTTCTTTGTCGTACAGCATTGGATTTACATGCAGCATTATTAAATAGTAACCTATCTAGACAATAACATAACTAAGATATAAGCATCATTTGAATTAAGTCCATTTTCACTAAGGCAATGAGTCAAAATTCCCCATTAAAAACTTGCTTGAATACAAAAATAAGAGTTTTAACTAACGAGCAACAAACACACACATATATATTGTCTGATCAAAACATTATGCAGTAGAAAATCCAAGTTTACGTATTACAAGAAAAAATGAGGTAACAGGTACAAGTCATGGTTGACAGGAAATCGAAGACTTTCAAAGCTTGTCCCAGAAGAATCCTCTCATATTTTCTTTCTGAAAATGTGTTTTATCAGCTTCTTAAGGTGCCAAAAATGGAATAAAGCTTGTTATAAGCAAAAGTATTCTCCTCAAGAGTGAAAGAACAAGTTCAACTGTTATCAAAAAGTAGCGCTTGCAAAGTTCACCAGATACACTATTCAGCCTTAGAAAATAATTCAAATATTAAAACTGAATAGTTTTTATTAAAAGTTTTAATCCTCATGGTGCATAACAGACAATTCCCAGTCATGTGAAAACTTTAAAATTCAGTCACAACTGTAGCAGTTAAAATTTTTTAGCAATTTTTTTTCTCTCCAAACCCCACTTTACGATCAACAGTTTTTAGTTGGAGAAAAACACAAAAAAAATCACAACTTGAAGAATGTGGAAAATATTTTTTAAACAGGAAATATATCTGAGGAAACTATTTAAGAACAGAAATACGTACATAGAACAAAAATATATATTTTTTTGTCTTAATTATTTTAAATATCAGATTTGATTACCTAGATTCTGCTAGAAAAAAGTCTTCTTGGACTAGCTATTGTTCAGAAAAGACTGATCAGCGCCTCAGACAAGACCCAAAAATATTCTAACGCCATGCTTAGGCTACATTTTACTTTCATTTGTTCTGGCAACACTTACTCATGACAGCAGTGCTCAGTCTATAGTATACGATACGATGTGGGAGTTTACAATAATATGACATCATTGTTCAACATTAACAATTATACATAGCTTTAAAAAAAGCAAGATATTTAATTACAGGAGTTTATGTTCAGTGAAAGACTTGTAACTGTTTAGTATATCTATCTCTCAAGCAGTTGATCTGAGTTATACTGCTTTTGAAGAGCATTAGGATTTTCTAGATGATAATTAAATCGAAGCAACTAGACTTCAGCACTATTATGCTCAAGGGATATTAATGGAATTTTAGACATATTCTGAAGAATGTTAATTTCAATTCTTACAACTATTTACTGAAATAATAAGACACTTGAGTTTGAGTAAAACTCTGGTGACTCGAGTAATGCTGATTTTTGGGGTCAGAAGATAACTATAAATACTAAAGTAGTCTACACTTATGCTGCTGAAATAACAGACCTCTACTACTTATGCTACAACATAAAGGGCAGAAGAAAACATGTCTGGCAGTGAAGACATGTTATAATAAATTCCAACTGAACATTTTTCAGGTGTGCAGGTTAAAAATGACAAGCAGTAGGATATAATCTAAAGCATGACCTTCACACCTGTAATTTCTGACCTTTTCCACTCCTGTCAGACTCTTCCAGTTCACACAAGGACATGAAACCCCTTACCTAAATCACTGTTTTGACAGTAGCCCCCTTCAAACCTTTAGCCCTTCCTCTCCTTTGCCGCAGAGGCACCTGCCTCTGCTGTGCTTGACAACCCTCTTGGCAGCAACAGCTCTCACCTGGCCAGCTACACAGCGCTTCTCACCTCATCCTGCACACTTGCCCCATGACTGCATGGGCTCCTTCTGCGCAGCCCCACACCTGCTTCCATGTGCTCCAACCCACACTGAGGACCATGCCTTTTAATCCTTCACAGAATAAGAATCTAGTGTTAATGCCAGAGCAGAATGGAGCTTTCACATCTATTGAATAAAAGAATTTGCTATGGTAGTGTTATTTCCGTGCAGTGTAAACCAGCCTGGGTGACTCTCACATACCCTACAGCTAAACTCACTGCAGGGAAATCCACAATGCCTTTTCTTCTGAAAAGCACCTAGAGACTAATCAGCAGCTTCTGGACTAAAAGCAAATAAGTGAAAAGAAATGCCACAAACAAGACAACACTCAAATGCCCTTGCAGCATTAACCTCCTCACCCAGCAGCGCTGACTAAACTTTACCTTTGCTGAAATGTAGAATGCAGAAGGAAAAGGCTCAGGATTAGCAGAAGTTACCAGGGTGCACAATGAAAGGGATCAGTTCAGCAACTCTTTTCCATCACACATGGAGTTCCACATACACACCAGATCATCAGAAAGGCGGGGAGTGAGAGGAAGCACAGTATTTTTCTGTACTCCTGACACATGAGAAGTCCAGGGAATCTCCAATAATCAGGGTGTAAGGTTTTAGGTTTTTTTTCCTTTTAAGTCAGGGCAAGTGGACTGCCTGCAGAGAGCACCCTTCAGATAGCACAAGCAGCTAAGTGTGCCCACCTAGTTGCCAATTTGTTATTATGAAAAACCTCTATAGAAACATGCCAATTTAACCAGGATTAACACAGCCCTGGAGGCTTCACTTTGCATCTCCTTTGTGCACGTGTACATGCATCTTTATTTATTTATAATAAATAAATAATACTTACTTATTTACGATAAAATCCTTACCTATTCCAAAAATTACTTTATTTCCAAGAGGTCTGTAAACTTGGGTTTTCTTCAGCAATAGTTCACTAACAAACTTGAAGGTATTCTTAGCAAGACAAAACACTGGTCTTTTGAGCATGAACAAGAAGTAAACCTCAAAATGCAGAGTTATTGTTGGAAAATTAATTCTAGCTAGTGATATAGGACAAAAACCTAAAACTAGGCACTCACACTGCATACATTAAGTAGATAGAAAAATGCAATGCATGTAAAAGTTACGTAAACTATTTTCTACGTCATTAAAAATGACAATGGAGTAGTTTCGAAAGTGTCTTCAGTCATGCTCAATGGAGAGCAAACTTAGTTACTACGCTGGCAGAAAACATATTTGCATATGCAGAACCAGAGGGGAGATTTTCAAACTATCGTTTTTGTAAAGAACAAACCACGCTATCCATGTGTGGACTTTATCACAACTCCTTTTCACAAAAATATTGATAGAAAATTTCAATATTCAAACAGTTTAAATAAACTTGTTACAGAACAGGGATAGATCTGCAACATTTGTTGTACTCCTTCAACATGCACATAGCATTCTCACAATGCACCATTTCTTCTGAAACATATAATACATGCACTGGTGACAGTATAAAAATAAACAGAATCACTCTGTTTAAAAAAATGGCGTAAAGAGGGTTTTTCTCATTTGAAAAATGCATATTATTTTTTTCCAGATGCTTAACAGTATTATTCTCTCGCAAAAACTGAGATGTTTTGCACAATTTTAGTTTCACTTGTGCTCACTTTGAATTGCATTACATATCTGAAGTGTTAATATTCCCAAACTTTGATCAAGAGCTCTTAAACTCTACTTCGGCTGAATTACACAATGCTTTAAAAAAAAAAATCTAGTCTTTCTAGCTTTGTTCTAACTTTATTAAGTGTTTCACTTACTCTCCATGATCCCAATAAATTATGTGTTTTATTGAGAGTGACTCCTTTACAATTACTTCTAATAGGCAAGATACATCCACTGTAACTTGCTACTTGTAAAATTAAATAAAAAGTCCTACCTTTCTTAAAGAACAGAGCACAGCATTCCTAGTGCAACAAATTAGAATTCAGTTTGAAGCAGAGCCACACTTCTCTTGTATTGTGAAAAAAAGTGAAAAATCTTACAACTGTCAGAGAACTGTTCATTTAAAGTCTGCTTTAAACTTCATCATCCAAAAATGCTGTAAGAGTCCCTTTTCTTCCAAGAACGTGTCAATGAAAGGTTGACATCCAGTCCCATCAGCCATTTAAAGAATGTATACAAAAATCATTTAACTGGAATATTCTATGAAGAACGTAATTTTAGTAAGATCTCAGACACTGAAATACTGATTCCTGTTAAAGGGACACCTACACTAACCGGTGTTCAAGGGCTGATCAAACTACAACGTTCCCCCAAATCTTATTCCAAGAGATTTTCTAATTTTTTTTTAACTAAAAAAAATATTACAAATCCAAAAGTAAGTCTACTTTTGGGGTGAGAGGTGGTTTGCTTTGTTTCCCCAAACAACATGGGAGAAAGTCCCTTTAACAAGGAAGGAGATAGGTATCACTTAATCAGGATGTGGGAATGGAATCTGTACCTATGGGTAAATGGCAACGCGTTCTGGGTTGGTTCAGCCCTTGGTTCTGAGTTCTGCGTCACTTCTGGCATCGCTCGCTCGTCATCTGTCCCGTTAATACTTTCCGGAGTTAAAGGAGACTGAATATCCCCTCCAGCTGATTCCTTAAGTGAAACAAACAACACATTAAAATTACAAACTGACCTGCCCAGAAAGGCTATGTGCATAAAAGCTCTAACACTCATTCTTAAACAATACACAAATTTTAGGTAGTATTAATACGATGCTCAGATTTACAGCATCTCTCATGGTCACATTTCACCATTTGTATTTCATATAGAAGTGTATTACCAAAAGATTCACATTATCTTGTACAAAACACAAGTGGCCTATGAATTCTTTACAAGATCCAACCTTCCACTTATTACAGACCTCCCTCTCACCTGGAATTACATTCCAACCTCATTCTGATACAAGGTGGGTGACTCTTGACACTCGGAATTCTTGTCTCATGCTTTACATTCTAATGCAGTGAAACAAACAATTCTGATTATTTGTTTCAAAATCTAGCTTTTGTACTGTTTATCAACCAAAGTGAACAGTGCTAGGGCCATTTGTGGTACATTCACAGTTTCACCTATGAACCATCTGTAAAGAACACTTGCTCAGGAAAGTGCAGGCAAAAATTTTCATAGGCATGCTAGTCTGGCCTAGCTTTTGCTAGTCATCATATTATCAGGGAAGGCGAATACTCCAGCTATACCCAAGTGTACACATAGCTATGGCTATGCAATTGGACATCCGAAGAACTTAATGGTTGCCTCCCAGCAGAAGGCACTGCTGTGGTTTTCACTACCTTTCATCACACCAGCATGTACATTTGTGTGCACATTTAACTGTGAAAGAGAAGAGAATGGAAAAAATTAAGAGGCGAATAAATTATTCTATACAAATGGCATGGTTTTGTCTTCTACTACTACAATTATTATTATTATTGTTATTATTATCATCATCCAATAGGATAGACAGTTCCCATTTACAATAAATGAAAGACTTTCTGGATCTAGACATTTTTCCTCTCTTTTCTCGTCTCAAACTACATTATGTGTTCTAAAAATTACATACCACACTTCAAAAATTTGGATGGCTTGTATCTTTAAGATGAAATTCCTACACTATTACTAGACACATAAAATCAGAGCCTACTTAATAAAACGTTTCAAGTGTGAGTGCACAAAAATTATTTCAATAGGAGGAAAAAAATGCGCAAATTCCATCTAGGCCTATTCTACAGTAAAGTACTTCCATCGACTTCTAATATGAATGAAATTCAAGTAAAAAAAATCAAGCCAGACAAACATACCAGTCTATGTAATATCTAAAGGATCATGGCCTGCAAATTCATGAATAAAAGAATCACTTTCTAGTGTGTCTCACTTCCACAGAAAGTGCAGGTTAATCATCACAACTACCTCTGCCTGATGAGTAATTATTTGCAGACAACTCCAATGGAGCTGACTAAGAACAAAGCATCAAACATAATGGAAAAAGCCACTTACACAGAAAAGATTTTTCACAAATGTTTACAAATAATTTGTTCCCATCTTATATTAATTAGAGGACTAAAAGTATTTTAGGAACATGTTGGGACATGTGCATCTGTAATGAAGTTTTTATTTCATACCATTATAACTTCACATATCCACTCCAGATTTTACAAAGTCGGGGAAGACATTGTGGTATTTAGTATTCAAACTAAACATAATAGTGGGGTATTCATCAAAAGACATATTAAATGTCAACATCTTAAAACCCCACATGCACTTTAAAAAGAGTCCTTTAAGTAGAACAAGTAGACATTACAGCACAGATCAAACCACCTTTTAGCGATAATTAAATAAGGAACAGAAAAAAAAGGAGGAGTCAGTGGTTCTAAAATCATGAACAAAACCAGGTCCAGCATGTTTAGTTAGGGAGTATTATACTGTCTTCTCAGTAAGTATTCCATACACTTCCCTGGCACAGCTATTCTTCATAGTGCTTCTCTGTACTGGCTGGCATAAGTCTGCCAGCTAGTGCCACCCTAACACACATGAAACATTTCTTACAGTATAGAAATTCAAATAACATCCCAGAAAGTGACCTTTTTCACAAGCTCTAAGTAAATTTTGAACTTCTACAGAGAAAAAGACAAGAAAGTATATACCTGGATCATTTTGCCAAAACCAACCCATTTCTTGCACTAAAAATTATGTGACTATAAAACTTTTCAGGCAATAGCTATTTCTAGTAGTTTGTATAGAAGGGGCTCAAAATCACAGACAAGACTATTTTGACTAAATTACCCACCCCGCAATTTCAAAAACTAAAAGAGGTCTTAATCTGAAATTACTGTGGCCAAAAATCCTATCAGAGTACAGTCATACTTAGAAAAAAAGAACTGAGGTTCAGATGCCAACTGATTGGGGTGAAACCTCTCAAGACTGATGGGGTGCAACTGCAAACTGTACAAACTACTCTATTTGTTTCTGTACTAAAACCTAACCAAGGCTACTTTTAATAAAAAAAAGGGGAGTGGGTAGGTGGACACAATCGTCAGGCTATTGCTTCCTGCAGCTCAGTGAACTGCAGATCTAAGTGTAAGTGCGTAGGGAAGCTTGTAACTGAGAATAGACCAGTTACAAGAGCAAAATATTTCCCTTTATTACAGGATGGATCTGGGAAATAGGAGGTGACAGGCCACGGGAGCCAGTATTTTAGTTTTATAGGAACATGGTAAGAGAATTGCAAGTTTTTATTACCTAAGGCTCAGTTAAATGGACACCAGATGGTATCGCTATGTGCATAGGTGGTCTTAGAAGTCCCAAAATGGACAACCTCTTTCTAGACCAAGCCGCTAGACATACCAAATATGGATAAACGGTGTACTATTATATGAATCTGTCTTCATACAGATGGGTTTAATGTACAGGTTCTCTGACACAGAAACATGCTTTACTCTTCATGTCAAGAAAGCCCGGTGCACCCAATGGGGCTTACATATAACATAGCAGCAACTCTCTACTAATTTAGTGGTCCAGGCCACTGCCTTTCTCTGAACAAGTTAAGTTCTCTTTATAGTCAAGCTAAATAGTGATTTTATCCATTATCTGATATTCTAGCAACTTAAAGCAAAGCCTGCTGATAGACAGACAGAGAACAGGCAGTATTAAATAAACAGGGAGAATAAAGAATTTAAAATTAGCAGCAGCATTGCTTAGGGGAAAAGGAACTCCTCCTATTAAGTAACTGCAAATTAGGCTATGTATGGTTTTTTTTCTACTCTGTGTTTCACACACACTAAAAAAATCCGAAGAACGTATTTCATCACATGAAACAAAATATCCAAAAAACCCATGCAGCTTCAACTTCCTGACCATTGAGGCACTTTATAGGAGCAACACTTTGGTAAAAGCTCATAACACTTGAGAGAAGCAGCCTAACTTCACTAGACTTCAGGCAAAATTGCTCAGAAGTTTTAACACGGCTCGAGTTTGCTAAATATTTGAACTACAAATACATATCTAATTTCTGAGATATTTTTGCTGTTATCCCTTGCTTGCTATTTCTCTGCAGCTTCCCAAGTTTTTGCAGGGCGTTCAGAACTGAAACTCACATGTACCAGTTGTATTTGCAGGCTTGCCTCAAACAACAGCCAACAGCAAATATCTTGTGCAGTGTTTCGTTACATTACTTGTAGAGATATCTCATAAAGGTTTAGGGCATACTGAGGCAGAAAAATGTATTTTTACTCTCTTGGAATTTTGTAGTAGAGAGGATGGGAAATGTACCATACCCAGTACTTGAGTTAACTGGTAAATAATCAGGACTTTTTTTTAAAAGCTGTACCAAGAGAAATAAAACATTCTATTTAAGTTTGATGTGTACATTTTCCAGTTTCGATATGCAGTGTTTTCCTACTTATTATTAATTTAATGCCAAAAGATATCTGCAAGTCCAACACTGCAGAGGGACAGATCCTTTTAGATAACTGAATTACCATTACAGAGTTCATATACCTTCCAAAGTCCTTCCTGTCAAAGCTCCGTTTAAAAAGCCAGGCTCCTGCAAAGCCCTGACTGACCACTAAAAATATCTCCTTCCTCTTTTACTCTCTCCATACACAATGGATCACTATGCAAAACAAAAAGGAGAGCTATAAAATGACTGAAAAAGACAACAACTAAATTGTTTGCCTTGCAGCCACCTTTTGGCAGATGACGAAAATGAGAGCGGGTGCTCTTTCAAAAGGTCTCTAGGGTTCCACCTTCCCTCCCTAGTACCAAGCACCCATCCTCTTACCAGTCATAAATTCATTTGAATGAGCCCAGTGCCACGGAAGTGCTGGAGTTAGCCATTTGCCATCGCTTCTTATCTGTTCTAAACTCTGAAGTTCTTGATTTGATTCCCTACTCTCTAGGGAGCTAGTAAGTGAAGACTACTATGCTCATGTGTCAGCACTTGCACTAACTGTATTAGTCAGAATAATACACCAGCTTATCAACACATTGAAAAGCCAAGAGAAGAAAAGTAAGGCCTGAATAGGAAATTATTCTTAAGTGTGCCATAATAAAATTGCAGCCCTCAAAAGGCATTATAGAATCACTGAGTAACATTTCTGTGACTGCCTAGAGCATAAAATGTTAGGTTTCAACTGTAAAAAGAACTCTGTACAGGAAAATGAATAATATTAATAGCTCACACAGTTTAAGAGAAAGCTTTAACACTGATGAGCTGCTAGACAAAAGCATCTTGTCTCTGAGTGAACAGCTCAAATTTATGTCCAAACCAGGTAATAAGTCATTCCATTTGACAGTGTCAGATTTAACTTCTGAGTCCAAAATATCAATCAACGTGTCAAAAAAGAAGCATAGCAATTTTTTTTCCTATAACATCGAGTAACTAGAGGCCTGGGTGAAGCACTTCACTGTGTCTAAAATCAAGTTTATGTTATTGACAAGTGTATAATATTGAAATACATACTTCCATTGTCTCTGTGGAATTTATCAGAAGTTCAGAGACAGTCAATTAACTCATAAAAATCCATGTCTTATTTTTTTTCCATTTCAGTGGAACAAGAAGTTTCCCATCAACAGCTAAAGCCAGCCTAACATTTGGACAAAATGCCTACTGGGAAAACAACAAGAGGCTTGTTCATTGTGTATGTTCTGATTTCCACTGACTTGTCTTGGTAGGACACCAGATGTAGCTTTCTGGTAGCAAAAAAGTATTTGTATAGCATGCTGCAAACTGCCTGCCATCCTTACTCCATCAAAGAGCAGGAGCCTATTACAGCGTAAAGCACTGAAAAGATACAATGATTCAATGAAAAAAGACTCCCTAGAAAAAAGATACAGCTACATTAAGTCTACTCAGCACAGGAACCCCTGCTGTAATTTTTAAAGCTGTTGTATTCCCCAAGAGAAGGAATTAGCTTTGTCTTCACTACTGCTCAAAACAAAGCAAACAGCTAACTGTGTCAAAAACCTTGGGAAGGGGGAATACAGGAGGGATGGGGCATAAAAGCCTCAAGGAATTTCGTTTTTTTTCAAGCAAATTCAAAGTATTTGTAATTAATTTTAGCCATAACTAATGTAAACGTGAGTATAGTAACTTATTCTTTGATTAGGCCTAGATCAACCTAGTTCATGTTTTGAGATACCTTTTATAAACTCTTCCTGTACATAATGGCTAACTGTAATAAAACTCCAGAACCAGCCTGTGAATCTATTGTCTTCCTTCAACACATTTCACAAGAGAAAACTACACAGTAGGAAATACGTAAAAATAGTTTGGTGTTTCAAACTTTATTTTTGTTCCAATGATTGTTCCAGAAAGTTATTACACTGCACTACCAGAAGTTTTGTGGATACACTAGGAAAAAGTTCAAAAAGTGTTTAGTATAGTTCAGTTATAAAATCACGTTTATTCATTTTCTTGGGAAAGCTGAAATAAAGGAAAAGGAATAAAAAAAGCACCCGAATTTATTTTAAAGCGAGTCCCTTTGACTCTTTTGCAGTATATGTTAAATGTATTTTTTAAATTTCTTGACACTTCTTGCTGACTGATGAGAGGATTCACAGTAACTGAGAAACACCCTGTTAATTTTTAATACATATGTATGTAAGAAACAATACAGCAAGTAGCACAGACATGAAGTCTGATATTTGAATCAGGCAATTAGACTTACTTGAGAGGGTGTACTTGTTAGTTCCATCTTTTCATGGGATTTTTCCTTTGCTATTCGTGCAGCTTCTTTGAATTCCTGAAATTTTTCAGCAAACTGAAGGTACATATGTTTGAAGAAGAAAAAAAAAGAAAAGAGAGTGAGAGTAGGCGTGAAATAATACATTACATGCA
The DNA here is from genome assembly GCA_013398015.1 of Oreocharis arfaki. Classification (NCBI taxonomy): domain Eukaryota; kingdom Metazoa; phylum Chordata; class Aves; order Passeriformes; family Paramythiidae; genus Oreocharis; species Oreocharis arfaki. Next base: position 430,016 of record VZRR01005976.1, read on the forward strand.
GAACAGAATGCTGTACTTTAAATTTCACATAGTCAAATTCTGTCAGTAATTTCTCAAAATTTTTCTCCTTATTAGATACTCATTTAAATGACTTACATATGACATACCTTTCAGGCATAATACACACTCTTCATATGTCAGGAAAACGACAGTGCAATGAAGCATGATCTGTTGCTGGTAGTTTTAAAAAACTCATCTCAGAGATGGCTAATAATAGGGACAAACTGCCTCTCACCACTGCTTTCAGATTCAGGTTTTACCCCCCTCAAACAACAAATAAGCTGCTTCTGAAGCCTAATGCGGTCACCATGAGCCTGGAGAGCTTTCAGTATACTTCGTTCTTTCATGAGTGAAATTGAATACTGATTTCTTCCCAAATTTTAACTGCATTTATAATTTCAACAGCTAATTAGAAAAGCAGCAGTGGAAATACTGTATTCATCTCTAGAATGGTCAGTGACATCAATCAAGTTAAAGAACAAATTCATTGAACTAGAACTGCATATACTGAACACTGAATCATGAAATTGCACATGGAACTGCCATATGAGGCTTTATTTCTATGCTACATGTACGTCTTCCAGAAAACAGCTAAAACAGCAATTTAGAAATATATGCCCCCCTAAACTTGAGAGATTAAATCAATTTGTTAAGGATACGGACTGGTTTCTCTGGCTAGAAAAAAAATTGGCTTCAAAGTTCTCATCTTTCCACTACACTAATTGCTAGACTAGCCACACATTTGTTTTTGTGTCCTACTGCTTTTATACAGAACATTATCTTATTATGATCAGCTTAAGAGTGAAATGATTCTGCAAAAATATTAGAAGCTTCTCCATCAGTTTCTAAATCTCTTTGGCAGCAGCATATAAAGAAATTGTTTTGAACTCAGTGTATTTCTATGGTACAAAGGCTACCTTTTGTGCGGTACAACCTCACCAAGTATTTTCAATCAGAACTTCACTTACTAAGCAAGACCTAAAAAATCTTACAGTCTATAAACCTTCTCCTGTTAGGCTGTTAGTATTTGAGGAAATGTAATTTCTCTCCACTTGCATCCTGTATTTCCCATTATTTGAAAGCTTATTTTTCCTGAAAGTTAAATCCAGCATCAAAAAAAAAGTCTCAGAGTAGATGATGAATTTGGCAACAGACCACCAGAACCAGACGACACTTTTTTAAGACTTGTGCCTAAACCTCAAAATCTCATGGGTAACCCATTATTTAAACCAGCTTTAAGACTAGAGGATTGTTAAATGGCAAATATGATGCTGAGGTTTGGAATAAATGGCTGAAGACAAAGGCAGTAAATATGATCCTCTGTATCACAGCCATAGAAATGGTTCAAAAAATATATAATAGACAGATCAATAAACAGCATTCTAACAAAGAGCCAACAAAGCCAATTTAGTAGAGATTTACACAAATTTTCTAGAATTCCTTGAGGTAGTCAGGTGATGTATAATAACTATCTCTTGATAAAATTCCTGAATAACAAAGGTGACATTGCATGGTATAAAAGGAGAAGTTCCCTGGAAGATCAAATTTTTAAGGAAAAGATGAAAAACTGTGCATGGAGATTACAGAAGGCTACTGCCAGTATCCATGGTGGCACTTCCCATATAAGTTTTATGGAATGAATCAGGTCAACTAACTCAAGAGAGTAAGCAAACCCTAAAAGGAATATTCTCATACATCAAGATATTATTAAAAGCACAGTCATATTTTGAATGAGAAAGTAGTCTTAGTTTTTCCTGAAAGTTGGGGGACATTCTGTTTCTCCTACTGCAGCAGCAAGAGGGACTCCGCTAACAAATCATGGTCCTGTGAATATTCTCCAACATAGGTATCTTTCAAGTATCACCAACATCTGATGGAGCAGTCTTGAGGTGAATTTGTTGTCTAACATGTTAAGAAAACACCTAGTGAAGAGAAATAAATGCTTAATTAATTTTCCTCTATGCTGTTTGTATGTGAAGTTGACTAGAGTGGCATTATTTTTCCATCAGACAGTCTCGCTTCACTAATTCCTATTCACAATAATTATACAGAAAACAGGTTGCCATTGTTGCACTTTACCCTAGCAATTAGTTCCGAAGGACAAGCGCAGGTGAATAAAAACTAAATAGTACAAAAAGTCAAACACATACTATAAGATATGCAGACAATAATATGAGAATAAACAGCTTACTTTATCTGCTCTGATTATGTGCATCACTAAACTGTGGAAATCAGTCACAGACTAGACCAACTTTTTTTATGTGATTGCAGGCTGCCTTTTGCTCCCTGGAACTTAAAACACTTAAAATCCTAAAGCGCTAGCTATATCAGAGTGATTTGGTTAAACATGGCTGTGATGCACAGAAGCGAGAGTAAGTAATCTGAGGGAGAGACAAAACAAGAAAGAGAATATAGAATTACAGGGCAGATCTAAGTCAGCTCTTCTGATTCCCAACCAAACATATCTACCAGCTCCAGGGGCAGAACAGCTTCTAATCTAAAGAAAAATTTTCTTTCCCCATCAAAATGTTTATCTTTTTTTTTAATAACACATTAAGCTTTATGTTTAGGAATTTTAGTATCAACAATTGGCAGTAGCAACTCACATGAGTATCAGTTTAATAATTAAGATATAATACAACAGGAACAGTGTGCTGAAAAGGGCCCATAGATTTACCACAATCTTCAGAAAAAGTCTGTGACTCTGTATTTTTCTCAATAAATTTGCTTATTCTCCAGAAAACAGCAATCTGAGTGACTGCTCAGCAAAAAAAATTAAGAAAAAATGTCTACTGTAGCTCTCCATAATTATTTTTCAACAGCAATATACAGCTTTATGTCAAAGGCATTTTTAAAAGTCCTAGACATCTCCTTGAGGGCATTGAAAAGAATGGGATTTAAAGAACTGTAATTAAGAAGATGACAGAGGAAGGGCAAGAGAAGAGCTGAGGACAAGACATTTTAAAAAACTGAATTTTTTCAGTGGTAAGGATAAGCCAGTGTTTAAAGTCAGGCAAACAGAGTGTACATGACTAGAGCAGGATGCTTTGCCTTCAAAGAAGCATCTGTGAATAAAAAAAACAAGCTAGTCTATGAGAGAATTAAACTAGAGTAGCATTTGTGCTAAAGCCATTGAAACATTAAGAAAAGTTACTACTACGTTGGTAAGCAAGTGCTTCTAGGACATACACACCAAATTAACTGATGAGGTTTCCAAGTTCACTGAAGCAATGATAGGTGTGCAACTGCATGCGCAATACCAGAATCACTCAGAATTTCCTGTGTTTGTATTGCTTTGTGGAAAGGAAAACCAACTGATTATGAAAGGAAAAAATATTACAAGTGTGACACTTGCCCAAATAAAGTAGCTGTACTGGGTCTCATTTTAATGTTTTTTTGGCAGGCCGTGCTTATCCTTGGATAGTGACAAGTGCTTTCTCAAAAGAGCTGTGATGATTACTCTTCCTTTAAATACCTAGCCACCATTATCCCTTACATAAACATGTACTATGTATTCGTCTGATTGCACTTGGGCATCCAAATCTGTTCTTTATTTCAAATACGAAAATTTTCTGCTTAATATAAACACAGGTTCTTAAACTGAACTGAAATTCCTCATCTGAGGAAAAATCACACTTGTACAGGTTCCTGGACACATCTACCAGGACAGTAACAAAAACTACAACTAATGCAGAAAGGATGCTCAGAGGAACTATGCCACCAGTTTGAGAAACAGGGATTACTGCTTTCCTTGGAATGGGGTCTATTTCCTTCCTGCAGAAGTAGACTAGAAAAGAAACTCATGTACACATACAGCTTTAGCAAACATTTAAACTTTTGCATTCCAACAGAAAACGTATTTTTCTTTTGCACTGAATATATTTCCCACTAGCTTTACTTCAAGGCTGCAAACTTTGAAATAACAGTAATTTGATGGACTACATACTAGAAAAGTGGAAGTGAATGTAGCTTAAAAGACAAAAATGCATTTAAAGACTACCAGCAGCTTTTTTCTAAGAGATTTAAATACACAAGAAAAACTAAATCATTTACTTCTTTAAATTCTGTCAAGAAAAACTGTAATGGAAGAACCATTCTTAAAAAAGAAAAACCTAACAAATCAATAATTAGAAAGCATTAACAACATAAAGTGTAATAGGCCCTCTCTCCCTTTCTCCATCAGTTACAAGAAAATTTGCAGATACCACACTTCATCTTACGTTTTTACATTATAAGGATTGATACAGAACATTTTTTAAAAAATTATTTTAAATAACAACAGTACTGGGTATTGAGTCAAGATATAGTGAGAAGGAATAAAATACACTTACGTAGCTTCACTAGCTGAGTAGCTGCCACTGGTCATACTTACTTTTGAAAGGTGATGTTCAGATGAAAATCCCAAGCCATAGACTGTATTTGCCCTGCTGTCTGCCCACTGGCCAAACTTCTGAGATGTTTTAGTAAATGTCATGTTGGGGGTGATGGTGCTGTTTATTATTGCCTGAAAAATGTAATAATTGTAAAAAATGACTTTCAAGGTTTTGATTTTTCTTAAAGACAACCCATAATGGAAAATGCCAATATTGTAGGCAATTAATCTGAATACACCAAATGAGACGATGGGAACCAGGAAACGGTTTTATAATTCAATTCCAGCTACAATTGCAAAGGCATATTTTTGCATACATTCTGTAAAAGGAGGAAAAACTGGGGAAGGGAGCAGGCATCAATTTGCAATTGCAAGCAGTCCTCTAAGTTCTTTGAAGTATCTACATATAAGGACTATCACAGTCCTTTTCTGACTCACATTTGTATTCCTTTGCCCCCTAAGGCAATGCCTCTCAAGTTGCCTGGTGATCTCCACTGCTGCTCTCCCACCACCCCTGCTGCATATGAGATTCTCACGGAAAAACACTCAATAAAACAAAGGAGCACATTTTCTTTTTAAGTTTCTATTCTACAAGAGTCTCTTTCCTTTACACACATACAAGCAAGGCTAACAACAGCAGGGTCATACACCAACTACAGAAGAGGAGATATTCTTGTTATAATTCTTCTTCTCTAGTCCTTGCTCCTGCATTCACAGGATGCAAGAACATCATCCTCCAGCATGTAGCTTCTGATAGTACAAACACAAAATGCAATTATTAGGTGATATGCTGGTTCTACTAAAAGCAACTGAAGTTTCACCATGGATTTCAACAGTATTGCCATTACGCTAAAGAGTACATGTGTGAAGCACTAACTGTACAGATGTGAAGAACATAACATAATTTTCTCAAGATGATGACTGAGAAACTTCAACATCCCAGAGACCAAGATCCTCTAGAAGTCAAAATCAGTCTGTACTATTTGAGTGACACTGGACTTCTGGATGGATATTAAAATAAGTAGTTATTTAAAAGTGTTTACTTTGCACCCTTTGCTTTTACTGGGAGATTTGGGTACCACGGCAGCACAGCTACCACCAAATTAAAATTTTCTATGAATTCTGTAGGGGAAGCCTGAAAAAATTAAAGCTCAGGGGCCAGCCGAGCTCACAAACAGCACCCATGCTCATATGGTGATTCTCAGATGAAGTGGTGGAGAGGAGTATTGCAAGAAAGTTCACAAGAACACATTGTATTGCAACATGTAGAAAGACAAGCAAAGATACTGCAGCACAGACAAATTTAACGAAACTCTTTCTCGGTGACTTTGGCAGCTTCACTATACTCACGTTAATAAAGACGAGCAAACCCGAACATAGCCAATTCTCTCTAAAAATCTTTGCCTCTAAATACAAATTTTGCCTACCACTGTGAACAACTCCTTCAAAATTCTGGAATGCCTGAAAGCTTACATTTGAGCTAACAAGCCTCATCAGATCTAAGACAGGATTTGCTGCGCGACCAGAGAATGGAGAACCATCTCTAGCATTAATTGCCCAAAAAAACATCCCTCAGATTCTCATAAAGAAGCTGTTAAGTCACTGGTAAACGAAACATTATTCTCCTTCCTCTAGGCATAAGGCTCGGAGCCCAGAAAAACCTAGCAGACTTCTATTTGCACTATCACCTCCAAGTGACCGCCTAGAAAACAGCTGTCTATACCACAGAGGATAAAAGAGATAATGGGAGACAGGTCTTCTCAGAAAGGAGGTGCTCTGGAACTCTTTTTCACTTGTATGCTTCTTGTCTTCTTTTCCACTGTTAGTGCTTGGAGGCCCACTTTTGAAATAACCAGGTGGAAGCCCAGAACTGTGTAAGTTCATTTAATGCTGACTCTCACTTCCTGTGGAAGATGTCAACACTAACATGCTTGAAATTAAATATCCTGGGGAGTGTGTAAAACAGATTCTTCCTCCCAACTTGAGCTCTAGCTATGTTGTCTAGTCTGCTTGCTTAGTTGCAACTTGCATCACATATTTCAGAGAATGAGTATGATGTCATGGATGTAATTTCCTCAATTCAGAAGAAGACTCCAACGCCAGAGAGTAAGACCTCGAAGCAAAATGCAGGTTTAAAGCCTTCACAGCTGCTATTTCCTGCAGTGACAGCAACACAGCTAGTTGCAACATAACCCAGTGGAAAAACCTGGGAGTCCACTGTCCACGTGACTGGCCGCAGCATGGAGAACCTGGTGCCTGGTCCAGAATGAGATAGCTCTTTGGACAGCAGGCTGCATTTAGGCTGGGTCGGGGTGACTGTCAAATTGCTTTCTTGCAAGAGAGAAAGGTAGGAAGAAAACTTTTTAAAAATAATTGTGTTGGCTGTGATTCTTCCCTTTATTTTCCAATAGAGAAAAATAAAGACGCTTCACTTCAGTACACAGCATTAGTGCAAAGACAGGAAAGACTACATTCAGATCTCAGTGATTAAAAAATACAAAAAGCTCTTTCATTAAATGTACCAATTTCACAAGGAAATCAAGGCTTTCCATCTTCTCTATATTAAAAAACTTGGTATTCTAGATCTCTCACAAGCAAAACTCTGCTTTAAAAAGTGTAATGCTAGAGCATCCTACAAATACAGTCAGCTAGTCAAATAGTGTTAGCTACCTCTGGAAAAAATTAGATACCAAACCTTGATATATTTACCTTAAAAAAACCCATTTATTTTTAAAATCAAAATTTATTATTAAGCCTGTCTTGTCCATTCAAACAGGTACTGCTTTAACTGCTCTCCTCTAGTCAATATTTCATTGCAGAGTTATCAGTATAGCAAGTGTCAAATATTTCATCAACTTTTAAAAATCTTGTTTCTAGGAATGAACAAGAAGATCTTAAAAACAGAAGAGAGTCAATCTGACAGGCAGACATTTAGCTTTTGAAGAAAACTGATTTAGTTATCTTCAGACTTTTTTGGAATTATAAAACAGCTTTCATGTTTTCCTTTCATATTAGTTTAGCTATGAGAAAATAGGGCACGTGTCTGAGCTGTTCATTTTACTGACTGCAAACCCAACAGCTGCAAGATATATAGTACTGGTCAAATACCATCTTATCTTGTGCTAAAATTAATGGTAATAATAATTCAAGACACAGAATTTTTTAACTTCTTCAAAGGAAAAATCACTGAACATTTGTGTTTACAGGTCTTACCTAAAACCTTTATCGAGTATTTAAAAGATTGTCACTTTAAAGTGAGACAGTGATTAAAATAAAAAAGTCATCTGCTGCAGTAACACCAATGGGAGACAAGACTGAGTAATAATATATACAAGGTTCATAGAACCCGCAGACTGGAAAACCACTCTTTTCCAGAGTCTTCTCTTCTTCTAGGTGAACATAAAATTTTAAGGTTTTTTTCCTGCATTGTGTCCATGAAAAAAATATCACAGAGTTAACTAGTACGGCGAGAACCACACCACACTTAATCTCCTTCCTTTTCTCAGAGACGGCCGGAGACTAAATGGAAAGACAGTGGGACTTGGAATAATTCTAATACCTGTCTGCACTGTTGCTGGAGAAATAATGGAAGCTTTGTTCCATCACCCAGGAGAAAGAAGTACTGAAACACATTTTTCCAGGGAACTCTAAAATGAGTATATAATTAATGGGAACTGAAAGCCTTAGCAACAACTGCTCAATGTTGTCATGCCATACTACATAAGAAATCTTATTTTTCAGGCTTTCTCTTGATTCTGGGACTGATAGAAGAAAAAGGTCGCATAAGAGATATTTACTCAAGAGGTCAGAGAAACCAGATCCAAGGTCTATCAGATTACTTGCATCAAGATTTCTTTGCGATGGGCAACAGGGCTCCAAATATTGCACATGAATATAAAGTATATAGCCTGTACACTGAACACCTTATTGTCCTAGAACATTTTTTGTAATCAAGATAGAGGGACATGCATCATATCTGGTGCAAAGTATTTCAAGAGGAGATTGTAGCTTCAGAAAACATTACACAGAATGCATTAAGAGTAAGCAGAAGCTGAGTCTGTAGGACCTGCCTTGGCTAAATCTCAGCACCTGAGAACTGAGCAGCCACATGCACATCCTTCTCTCCACCACACAAACCCAAAGGGTGCTGCAAACCTCGCCAGCACTCAGGTACGCAATAAAACCTGGCTGGATCTATTCCCTCTAAGGGAAGAGCATGACAGCTTCAAAACCAGTAGGGTTTGACAAGTGGTTTTGGCAACATGTGTATCATCAGTAGTGTTACTGACACCCAGCTATATGCCATACATCAGAGACATTCTCTGGGTGCACTCAAACTTAAAAATGCTTTATATTTACATTTAACTCTTTGCACGTGCCATATTGTATATGTACAGACATGTTAAAAAAGATGGGGTTTTAAGTAAAAATAAAAGTACTCTCTGGGAATCATGCTGGAAACCCACTTAAAATTCTTCCATGTGTGCCTCTCCTATTGACCTGTGTAGGTTTCAGAGCAGTGTTGTGAAAGCTTGAAAGAATGGGACTCTTTCAACCATGACTGGGATTCTAGATCTTCAACTAAGACTTGGATGAAAACATTACTAGGATTGCAGCATTCACAGAGTAAATAAAAGTGATAAACTGCATTATTAATATACCTTGCCAATAGTACTGGATGTAAAGGGAATACTGCAGTAGACAAAAGAAAAACTAAATAGATGAACAACTACTTCACAATTTAACTCAGCAGGCACTCAGCAGGAGTTGCAGCATTGGGATGAAGAGAGAGGAACCTCAGTGGATATCAGAACAAGGATTTTGTTTATTCTCCAGATCAGTTAAAGCATTGCATTTTATAACTGGTAGTCTTGATTTCATACATCATCTAGTCCCAATCTCAGTGTCTTTATTCATAAATACTGACTCAATGGGTATTTCAATTATTTGACAGAACTAACGGGGTTATTTGAAGGAAGGCTGAGAAAGAAAAAAACAAAGTAAGACTTAAAGTTGGAAAAATTCTGGTAGGCTCTGATACCAGTCTCAGCCACTTGAAAAAGAGATTTTTGACTATGAGACCTATTTCTATATACTTCTTTGTGATAGAAATTCTCCTTTTACATTTAAAATAGCAATACTCAAGATATTTTTAAAAATGCAGGGTAATAATTTTCACCTTTCGATAAGTAGTCATAAAATATCTCTGAATACTGCCATGCTTCTAACAGAGTATTTCAATTCAAATCATTGTGAAGTGATGCATTTCCAAAAGCTTCAAATGAAAGTCTCTGGAAAGGATCACAACTTTTGATTACAGTCTGTATATCTTTAATGCCCTTAGTGCAGAGTTTTCTGCTACACTGTTTGTAAAGTTCCTGTTATTATAGCTACTTGTGTAGAAACAGCCAAAGATTTTCTGCACATCGAACTAATTTCTTAGACAATATGTTTTACAACAGCAGCAGCTCAGCACAGTATCCTTTCTAGTTAAAACAGAGAAAAAAACCAAACCACCAAATAACAAACCACAAAAAAACCCCACCAAAACCAATCCAACCGAGTCTTGATAAAAGCTTACCATTTATTAGGCAGGCTTTATTAGGAGGCAATCCTTGCATTCTCTACAGCAAAAATTGGAAGATTACATAACAAAGGATTTACTAAATGTTTATGGCCACTGAACAGATGTTCTTCATAATGCCAAAGCTAATTATATTCATAAATGACTGAGTACAGAAATGAAAATGTTATTGTAACCCTATTTGTACTTTTTGTACAAATTTCGGTCTTTTTAGCCTTCTCACAGCATTAACTAAGGGACAGGTCATCACTTCAATTCAGCAATAGTTATTGATGCCAATACAACTGCATGGAAAACAGAATTTACAAATAAACAAAACATATAATGAGGCAACACTACCATTGTAACACATCAGTAATCTGTTGGTCAGATAATGATACAAATATCTGAGAAGAAACACGAAGAACATCAAACTAGAAAATAATAACAAAAATGTTTCACACGACCAGGTTTTCTGAAATAAAATTCACCTTTGAACCATCCAAACTGATTATCCTGTAGACATTTCTTGTGCTGTCATAGAAGTAGGACACAGTAACAGCATGCTTGCTGGTGGGAACCCAGTTCTTCTTAGTGTTTGGGTCAATCTGGAAGACATGAGCTCGAGTGCTAAAGATGGGTTGTTCCCTGAAGGAGAGAGAAGAAGTCATGAGTCTAATTTGTACATACCATTATTGTACACAAGCTATCTGCCAGTTATGCCCATTAGGATGTACACAAGTTACTCTGCATGATAAATCTTGCCTGATGACTTTTGTGCGTGTTGCTGCGTAGAGCAGATAAGTTTGTCAATACATATATGCAAGCAAAATGCAAGTCTTCTAAGGCAAAAATCAGCACCCAGTCGTGGAGTCACATAAACACAGACATCTCTAATATAGATTCAGGCCTATCCCATCATCTCCCCAGCTCTTCACTGCCCATCTATCCCTTTAAACTAAATGGCATTAACACATGTGTAACTTTATCTCATTACACTGCACATTGCAGAATGTGCATGACTTCAAGTCCACTTCTTCTGAAAACTTTCTAATATTCTGATTATTTTCATCAATTTTAGGCCATAATCTGGGTCTGAACCAGCTGATTCAATGCAATTACTCTAAAACTAACATTAATTAAGGCCAGGAACAACACGTGTTGTGAATCCCTCATTCTTTGGAGCATTACAACTGAATGTATTTATGTCAACATTAAATAATGTATAAAATACATTTAAAACTGTAAAATGCTTAGCAAATAAAATTATATGGGGCAAAAGAAACCCCTTATTATAACTTAGAATTTACAACTTTTTTTCCCCATGACCACAGCGTTGCACAGAAATCTAAATACCTTTTAGTATCACTAAGGTAGTGATAAGATGGCCTTCACAATGGAGTGACTATATGAATGGACAACGGATAGGCTGCGGATGTCAGTTATCTGCACTTCTGTAAAGCCTTTGACACAGTCCCCTACAATATACTTCTCTCTAAATTGGAAGAGATAGATTCAATGGATGGACAGTTCGACAGATTAGGAAATGGTTGGACAGCCATATCTAGAGTTGCAGTGATCAGTGGCTCAGAGTCCCAATGGGCATCATTTTTAATACATTCATCAGTGATGTAGAGAATGGGACTGATTGCACCCTCAGTAAGTTTGCACTTGACACCAAGCTGAGTAGCACAGCTGACGCACCTGAAGGATGGGATGCCATCCAGAGGGACCTGGACAAACGCAAAGAGTGGGCCCATGGGAATCTCATGACGTTTAACACTGTGAAGCGCAAGGTGCTGCCCCTGGGTCAGAGCAACCCTGGTATCAGCACAGGCTGGGGATGGACAGATCAGAGCAGCCCTGCCCAGAAGGACTTGGGGGTGCTGGTGGCTGAGAGGCTGGACACGACCCAGCCATGGGCACTCACAGCCCAGAGAGCCAAACGTGTCCTGGGCTGCATCCAAAGCAGCGCGGCCAGCAGGGCCTGGGAGGGGATTCTGCCCCTCTGCTCTGCTCTGCTGAGACCCCACCTGCAGTGCTGCATCCAGCTCTGGGGCCCCAGCACAGGAAGGACATGGAACTGCTGGAGTGAGTCCAGAGGAAGTCACCAAGATGATCAGACGGATGGAGGACCTCTCCTACGACGAAAGGCTGAGAAAGTTGGAATTGTTCAGCCCATAGAAGAAAAGGCTCTGGGGAGACCTTATAGCAGCCTCTCAGTACCTAAAGGGGACCTACGAGAGAGCAGGTAGAGGGACCTTTTTACCAGGGCATGCAGTGATGGGACAAGGCGTGATGGCTTCAGACTGAGCGAGGGCAGGTTTAGACAAGATATTAGGAGGAAATTCTTTACTATGAGGATGGTGAAGGACACTGGAACAGGTTGCCCAGAGAAGCTGTGGCTGTTCCATCCCTGGAAGTGTTCAGGGCCAGGCTGGACTGGGAATTGAGCACCCTGGTCTAGCGGAAGGTGTCCCTGCCCATGTAGGTAATTCTATGTTGGAATCAGATTATCTTTAATGCCCCTTCCAATTCAAATTATTCTATGATACTGTAGCTGCCAGTTTAAATTTGGCTACATTTTAAAGACAAATTGAGTGCTGCATTCTTTAAAGAATGCTTTCAAATGCCTTCGAATTCCAAAGGTACTAAGTACCAGGACTTCAGGTTGAATTTAACTTTTTAGGTATTTTGACTCTCATTTTCAGGGTGTGACAAAACATACCTTTTGACTTGCGCTAATTTTCTTTTCAGAGGTATGTTTTTTAATACATTTTTTCCCAAAATGAAAGGGAGTGTAAATAAATCCACCGAATTTTGGGTACTTGTAGTAAAAGGGGTTTAACTTCGCCCCGTTACGAGGGGGTACATGTGAACTCTCTGAAATATCGCTATTGCTTGGCAGGAATAGCAGCTTTCAGTAGTAGAACTGTATTACTCAGCTAGGAGTCAAGACTCCTTGAAGTTCACTGAACAGACGTGGTGCTCTCCTATATTGGGTGTTGGTAGAAACGACAGAAAGTACTCAGAACAGATCAGAGACAGCAAAACAGAGTTTCAGTGAAAGATAAAGAAGAAGGAAGGCAGGCCAAGGGGATCAATGCACATGTAAGTACTCCACAGATTATGTACCCTCAGCACCAATTCATCTTTTCTTTGTAAATCACCAAGCTATAGGAAGTTGCATAGATGTTTTCCTGATCCAAATGTTACGCAAAGGCGACTGGCTTTTATAGACCTTTTGCTTAACAGAACAAACTAATTCTTTCTGCTCTTTTGAATATCTACAATTACTTCTTCAATCATATTTAAACTTTAGTTGTCTTCAATATTAGATCTATTTTTAAATTTACCTTCCAGTTAAGCATATGCTAATATAAAGCGATGCATATTACCATAATGCACCAGCTCTTTAACCCTGGAAAATTAAAGAGCCCATCAAAAAAAACCTGAAACAATCTTAGAAGCCTGGCAATTGTTTTGACGAATATTGACATTGAAAGGAAACTATAAAGGCTCTGACCATGTTGATTAAAGACCAAAGAACTGAATCCAAGATGCAGGTGAGTGGTTAATGAATATACATTTAACCAGCACTGATGCTCAGTTCACTCCCAGTACAGTATATCCCATAACTGGGACTTTAAACACATCACAGGTTAGGATTTTAATATGTAAAAGGTAGGTGAATACTATACAACTAAAGCAAGTGTCAGTAAAACACAACTTTTCAGCCCTGAGATGCTGCTCTCTAGGACTGTCAGCACAAAAATCTTCCACAGCCCCACCTAAACATTCTCAATTTTTTTGATGAGGTGGCCGGCATGTTCCTGCTAATTTCTCAGCAGTGCTGCTCAAGACAAAACAGAGCACCTTGCAGGGCACAGTGTGGGTCTGGTGTAGACAGTGCAGTTAGGTATGGAACAGCATAAATGAAGATTACTTACACTTCTTTAATCACTTCAGATAAAACCAGAGTTACAGTCTTTTCTCTGCATGTTTTAAGTACAGAGTTACTGAATGACAAGCTGTCTTCACTCTGTGGAAAAAGCATAGCTCCCTTTGTTAAACGAGTTGGATAAATCATGATTTTGCCAGATTACTGAGGTAATTAGGATTTTTTTCTGATAAAGACACTAAACTTCAGATAACTCTAGAATTAGACCACTGTTTTGACACTTGACAATGAATATTTATAAAGATTATTTCTGCAAACTAATGGAAGTTATGCACCATATGTCTATAGGAATAAACGTGTTATAGAATCAGTCACTGATGCACCACTGAAGTCCTTCAAAGCTGCTGTACAATTACATCATCTGTACCTTTTTGTAGCAACATACTACATAGAGCTACTTAAATTTTAGATTTCCTAAAGCACCTGCAACAAGCAACAGGTAACGCATAAAATTTCTAAAAATATTTGTAACTTCAGCCAATTCATCTTTACAAAGAAGATTTGCTCTTCCATTATCCACATAAGGTCATGATGCTCTCACAGTCTGGAAGTTTCAATCAATTCAGCTGAAATAATATAATTTATAGAAATATTAGTTAAATAGTTGGATAGCTTCCTCTTTGCCTAAGAGGCCAAACAATATTTTTTTTAAAAAATTACAATACATATTTCTATATATAAAAAATAAGTACCCTATTTTTCACACGATCACAGAATAAGCTGAGTCAGAAGAGATCCTCAAGGATCATTAAGTCCAACTGTTGGCCCTGTGTAGCAACATCCCGCTATTTTTGCCCATACAGAGTTAAGAAAGGAAGAACAGCTTTAAAGAATCCTGTAAAAATCACAGCTATAAAGAATCCCACAAAAAAAACCAAACTACCCTACCAGTTTCTTACTCTTCCCTCTCTTCTCTTCTCTTTTCAACTTTCTCTTCTTGTTCTTTCATTACCAGAAGCTATTTAGTACTCATTAAAGACATTAACAGGAACTAAGACAAGAACTCCTCACTAATTACAGAGAAAAATAATTCACTTTTCCAGAAATATACTGATGCTGGACAAAAAGAAAACAAACTATCGAGAATGCCATAGTAACACAGTCTGACAATTAGAAATGTCCACTCAGGCATGGCAAAAACATTAAGGTTCATATCCTGCTGTTCTCAATTGCCTTAGGCTGCAACATTACAGTGGTCAAGCAAAGACTAACAAGAAGTAAGTGCCAAGTCCTCCCGGACATGAGAAGCAATGTGATGACTAAAGATGCAAAAGAAGTATCACTTAAGCAGGAGGAGTCCTAACAGGCTTTTTCACCATCAGTATAGAAATTCATTCATTGATACCTGATCAATCCTAAGCTAAGCATAGGAGATAAACCTGCTTACTAACAGTTGAATGAATAGTTTTCAACCGCTCTTTCCATTATGACATCTTAACACAACCTTTAAAAAAAAATTCAGACTGCTCAGTGTGGGAAACATGTTACACTAATTAAAGCTTGCATGAAAGAAGCTTAAGTTATTATAGAATGATAGAAAGAAGTTTCCTTGCTAATCCATAATTCATATTTGCATCTTTTTTGAAAAAACTATCTATTCTTTTATCTGGTACTATTTATCAGTAGTCTGGTACTTCTACAGCACTAGTGGTGAAGACCTCTTTTTGCTTATTTCTTCCCTCACACTATTGCTTACTGTGACTCCAAAATTATCTTGAATGCCATAAAACCTACAATTTCTCAAGGCTGAGATTCCATTGTCTTAGATAGTCTGAAAACAATAAGGTCACTGAAAAGAAAGTATGAAGTTCTACAACATTACTTGATGTCCTACTTGCCTACCCTTATGGAGTGCTAATGATGCTAAAAAATAAACTAAAAATTAAACAAAACCCTCCGTTCTTCCTCCATACCGGGCTAAATTGACAATGTTTCGGCAGAGAAGTAGCTGCACTATGTAGGATGAGGTCAGGAACTTCGCTGTACGGACACAAGAGCAGGCCAGGATTGCGTATGAAGAAAAAAGAGACACGGGCAACGACTCTAAAGCAAGGGCTAGAGCAAAGAGCTGCCCAAGCAGAAGGAGGCAGTAGACACAGAAATAGCCTAAACACTGAGTGGACTGTGGCCCATGGAGGAACTGAGTTTAAAAAAAAAAGGAACCACTAAGGGCATTGCCTGACACCTGGAAATTTAAAATTTCTCAGCAGAAGTATTTTCCGCAACCAATAAGATGAAAAGGGGATGAATAAGCACATGCGATGTGGTGTTCTTACTCAGCTCAGTTTTGATAGCAAAAATTCCATGAGATTCATGACAATATCTGTTTCTCCAATATGGACCTTTCAAACTCCAGTGCATTTTCCAGACTTATGGGCTTTGGTGCACATGGAGTCCACATATAAGACTGTTTTCAAAACAAGTGCAACAAAACGTGCCTTGGAGATTTTCTCTCGTTGCAAACAGAGCAAGATTTCATCCATCAGGTTTCATACAAATATTTTCAGAGAAAGATGATGCCACATGCATCCAAAACCAGGACAATATCCCTTTGCTCAAAATCGGAGTGCAACCACACTCCAGAATGCTTGGAGTGGTGGAGACTGGACAAAAAGTGTGCTGTCCTCATGCCATTACACCCCAGGCACAGAAGACCCCGCCACATGACAGACTGCATGCTCAGCACAGAGTATCCAGCAGTCCTGAGGTCTGCAAACCCTCACAGTAGGCATCACACATGTTTTGCAGGTGGTCATTTTGCATACAGTGAATTCTGAGCCTCTATAATAGCTGCCACCCAAGGAAATTTCTTGCCAGGTCAGACAACATGAACACTGCACATTTCAGGCAGTATTTCAGTATTCCAGGTATTTCAGGCACTTGCTGATGATCCTCAGATTTAGGATAAGACAAGACCTTTCTGCTTTTTCCAAATGTCATCATACTAATCCCACAGCTTTCTCCCGGTGTCCTGCTAGTCTTACAAATATTCTCCCCCAGCTTGTTTCTGAAGCTGTAAGCAGGTTTTGTTTCTCTAAGCAGCTTGAGAAGAGATCCCTGAAAAGAAATGAGGAGATTGATTGAAAGTGCAGCTCTAGTCAAAACTAATTCATAAATTACAGCATCCAAGCACGGTCAATGCTGTTTAAGGAGTCCAAGTCAAGAAGCTCTGCACACAGCTCAAAGCAAAAGGAAACCACAGATTTCTCCATATTCATAAAAATGCTCTGAGGTCTGATAAAAATTGTATACATTTGTGGGAAACTATTGCATAACACTGGTTTCCCTTGTGTGGAAACTGTTCTGAGATGCAACCTTTTTCTGGACAGGAAGTAACTCCCAATACCATCTTGAAGTTAAAAAGTTCAACAAACTTACTCAGTGGACTTGCGTAATGAGTATGACTTCAGATTTTGCTTTTTGTCTTAGATACATTTTTTCCTATACAATATTGATATACAATAACAACTTGC
The DNA here is from genome assembly GCA_013398015.1 of Oreocharis arfaki. NCBI lineage: Eukaryota > Metazoa > Chordata > Aves > Passeriformes > Paramythiidae > Oreocharis > Oreocharis arfaki. The sequence continues at coordinate 447,385 of VZRR01005976.1, forward strand.
ATATCTCAAAACAAGCTTTGAGATCTTAAAAAAGTGGAAGTTACAATCAAGTAACCAAATCAAAATCTTTCCCATACCACCAATAGTTTATCTGTTGTGGAACAGTTTAGTTCTACACCTACATTCTTAGACCTGTCTTTGCTTTACGTTTTGGGTTTGAATCAGGTTTATTCAAAGTCAGCAAATGTTTAGGAAGCTGATACTAGAAAGCTTTGTAAATTTTCTGTACACAGTTTTCAGTTAATACACATACCTGCCTATTAACATACCATCTCAAGTAATACCTGCCATTTTTCAGGATTTGAGGGCAGAAAAATTATCTATCAACTTTCATTAAACCTGTAAGGTTAAGTAAAAAATACATTTACCTTAGCCAGAAATATAACTATATACTGTCCGTTACATTTTCCAGGACCTGTAGTTTTAAGCAATTTGTTTCAGCTTGAAGTAGGATATTGCGCAGCACTTAAAGAGACATAAAGTCCAGGAAGTCAGTAGAAAATAATTTAGTGATTACCATAAATCTATTTTCTTTGAAATATGTCTCTATAAGACTAGTGAATATCTGTGAGCTATTTGGACAACAGAGGGAAAAGTTGCTCTCTATTTGCATACCTTAATACCCCACACTTCAGAAAAGAAAAAAATACCTAATAAAAAAACCCTAACAACAGCCTTGCAACATTTTACTGTGGGCTAAGAAGTATATGCAAAACATGTATGTATACAGCTAGATGCAAAGAACACAGTTTTATACAAACCAGGCTAAATTTGATGCCGATGAGCAGACAGAACTCTATTTAAGTCAGCAATTATGAACTTCCATTAGCAGAAAAACTGCTCACTTATGATTATTTGCATCAATTAATAGATGTTTTCTATTACATAGGAGGCAAGTCAGGAAAGCACATAACTTCAAACATTTCTGAAATCAATTCCTTTTGGTAACATTTTGGCACATCCACTAAGGTGGATGGCATCTTCAGAAGGGTAACAGAGCTGGTGAAAGGACTGAAGCACAAGTCGAATGAGGAGTGGCTGAGGCAGCCGGGGGGATATATCCTGAAGGAAAAAAGAGGTTGAGGGGAAACCTTATCACTGTCTACAACTATCTCAAAAGAGGTTGTAGCCACGTGGGGGTCAGTCTCTTCTCCTAGGTAAAAAGTGATGGGATGAGAGGAAATGGCCTCAATTTGCACCAGGGGAGATTTAGAGTGTGCATTAAGAAAAAATTATCTATGGTAAGGGTTATCAAGCAGGGTGCCCAGAGAAGTGGTGGAGTCATCACCCCTGGAAATGCTAAAAAAACATTTGGATATGGCACTTGAGGACATGTTTTAGCGGTGACCATGGTGGTGGTTCTAGGCTGATTGGTGGACTTGGTGATCTCACAGGTCTTTTCCAACCTTAACAAGTCTATGATTCACAGGTATGTAATCTCATAAAACAGTCTGTTTAGGAAAGAATGGATGACTCCATATGTGCCCATCTCAACCAAATACTCAAGAAGCCCATACATAGTACCTTCCAGAAAAGGAAGGGAAAGGAAAGAGGTAAGGGAGTTTCATACAAACAGACACTGCAAGAGAACCACCGGCAGCACTTAAAATGTATTGTCATCACATGAAATCCCAAGAGCTAGGATTACCATACCTTGGGAAATAAGGCTCTTGCTGTTGAACAAACATGAAATAAAGTTCCTGCTATTGAACAAACAAAAAGAGCAATGAGAAAGTTTACCTAAACTCATTCCTCTTCCGTCTGAGCTTCCCATTCATAAGGGACTCGTGAAGGATCTTAGTAATCTTCAGAAGAGTAAAGAGCTTTTTCCACAGCACAGATTTAATTTAGCTGTAGGACAGCACACATTACAGTCTCACAAATTTAGTAACATCAACAGCATGGAATCTGGCAGAGCTGCAAATCTGAGGACAAATCAGTGCCCAGTACTTAAAATTAAGGCTTATATAGTAGAGCAAAGAAAAATCCCAACAAAACTCTTCAATTTTTGGTGTAATGACAGTGAACATAGAGCTTCTTATACTCAAGATTAATAAAGCTACCTGCAGGTTATGTATAGGGCAGTGTTAAACTGATTTTTTTTAAAAGGAAGGAAAATAGACAGTGGATTCCCTTTCACTTCTGCAATTCTCTGGGTTTGTTTTAAATGCCTCTTCTCCAATGCCTCCATACGCTGCTATTGTGTGCTGCTCAAGTTCAGCAGGTAGGCAACCAGCTGAAGCATTGCAGGAAACATTCACAGCAATACATATCACTGGCTGTGAAAGTTACTCCAATAGATGAATGATGGTCCGTCTCTCTAAGGTTTTCCTTTTTTGTTCTTCCACACAAACTTGAAAAGCTCATTTTCATAGCAGGAATCAAGGGAGAGTTCTGGGACTCAAATGAGGTAACGAAAAGCGTATTATCAAGTACTCAGCTTTATCTTCATGCCTCTCACTTCAGTTTAGTAACTTATTCCAGGGATATAGGTATCTTCAGAATTTTTCTAGGTACCTAAATGATCATTCCTCTAAATCGTGCAAGTAAGTGGACAAAGGCATCTCTGAATAAACATTTACCTTAAATTTGTTTTAATTACAAGATTGGAGGAGCTAACCATTAACTATTAATGACTTCATAGCAGGTAAATTATCTTAGATTGAATTTTAGAATAGATATTTGTCTATAGTGAAAATGCTAAGAAATCATGGTAGTAAAAACCTGTATGTTTTTCCCGAATTTTGCTCTGTTTGAAAATCGTCAGGAAGTCAAGAGAGGAGTTCTTCTGTCTTTAGAACTAGACAATTAATTTTAAGATGTACAGCTATTTTTCATATCTAGTCACTGAAAGTATTTATCAGAAGCAAACAAGAAAACCACCTTAATGTCAGGTTCTAGTCTATGAACTAAGAACCCTGAAATGACAGAGTAATGAGACATTTCTGAAAGAAGTCTAGATATTAACATTCCTGCAATAGCCCTTACATGCAGTAAATTAAGCTATGCTGCATCTGGAAAAAGAAATAAGCAGGCAATGGTCTGAAAATATTCATTTCACTTCATTCTACAGCAAGGAAATCCAACTTAGCCACACTTGCAACACAAGCAGAAAAGAGAGGAATGAAGCCTATACAGCACCATGTAACAAAGGAAGAAATACTGTTATTCATGCTTGTTATTAAAATAAGTTAAGAAAGGCCCAAAAGCAATCCATAACCAGGCTTTCTTGTTAGTTCTCCTAGTTCCTTGACACTCTTTGTATAGAGACAACTTTTCCTTTGCAATCTTTATGTAAAATCTCCCTGCAATGGAGTTCTGACACTCAGACTGCTCTTACAGAACTCATACAAATATTTTAAGGGAGAATATTAAGCAGTTTAACTGCTTAGCTTGAATTTCTACTGCCATTTCACACATACTTTAATACAAAATCATGCAACAAGTAAGTTATCGTTTCCTGTTTTCCTGCACCATCAATTTTCTTGAGTTTAAATAAATAGATATTTTCTAGACATGGTCTCCAGGGACAATATCTATAGTTTTCAGAACCATTGCAAGAGCAACAGTTTTAAGGAAAAAAAAAAAAGAAAAAAAAAAAAGAAACCGCTTACACCAGCAGAACAAGCACAGCTCTCCAAATATATGAGGCAGAGAGAGGGAGCAAGAGCACAAAGTTGCTTTGGGATCCAGAGACACTGCTAGTGAAGCACAAGTTCGTGTACTGCTTTACAAGCAGGCCCAGCAGCACTCTCCTTTCCAGGGATATGGAGAAGGATGAGGAAAATGAGGAGGAAGGCTCCAGATCAGACATAATTTTCAATCTCTGCAATCTCCAGAATGCAAGCCTATTCATGACCTGCACGTTTTCCTTTTCACCTTTCACAAACACCCTCAAATTAATTTATGGATTCTTTAAGATCTAAAGTTCAGTAGTTTCCTTTGCAAAACAATTTTCAGCTTGTGATAAGGGCTGTTTATGCCACTCACAAATAACTAATTAGACCAATTGATGCTGACTAAACAAGGTGAGAATTAAGCCAAATTGCATGGAGCCACTTAGGTGCTCTTGCTGAGGCATAGACAGGTAGAAACAGCCCCTCGCAAGCACATAATGGGCCTTTGATGCTAATCATAGAGTTTGGTGGGATCTAAGGGTCATAAGACAACAGTGCTAGAAGTGCCACCCAGAGCAGCAGAGTCAGAAAATTGACAGACTGAAACTCCTTGCTTTGTCCTGACCTGAAAGCATAAGACTGTCTATAAATCAACACCCTCTCTTCTAAAGTCTGGTTAGACCAATTTAGTGGCTGTAATAAAATCCTTCAGCAGCACTGGCAAGTATCACCATGCACGGATAGTGCAGCATGAAGGAAGTAAGAATAGAGGGCTGGCACTAGGACATGAAGCTATGTAGAGCACTGAAAAAATAACAACAGTGGCAATCCCACATCACCTTAGATTCCATAAAATACAGCAGAGTTCAATAAACAACACAAACACAGTATTTTCTAATTCGACATTCAGTGTGATTTTGCATGCTCCATCAAGTCTCATCATTGCCTACGACAAGAATTTTGTTCTGATGGCTGTATTTCACAACTATGAAGCAAAGTAGCAAAGCTGGGGCTTTCAACAATAGACTGGTGAGAATTCTGGAACCTAGAAATCAATAGAACAAATCCAAAATCATAGAATCAAGTCATTGTGTGTTTCCATTGAGATAAATGGCAATTATATGGTAAGCAGTGATACTATTTAAAAATTAGTCTAACTGCTGTTTTTCCAATCATCTTTGACTTTGAGAGACAATGCTAAAATAATACTAGTCATAATCTTGTTATTATTAAGACTAGATGTCTTGGCAATTTGTTAACAACAAAAAACCAAGGAATACATATCTTCCTTGTTTATTACTCCACATTTCAAATTTGTCTCAAATATATGCCTGTAGTAAAATAAAGTTTCCTCATTTAGTGCCACAGTCTTCAGCAACTCCTCTTTGCTTCTTAATAGCTTAAATTCATCTCCTTATTGTCTCTAAACTTCCATTTTGCTTCCCTGTAGAGCTTCATACAGAAACAGTCACACCTCCTTACCACTTCTCACCCAATCAACCACGTCCACTCCATCTTTTTCCACATCTCCAAGTTACTAATTTTGACATGCCCTGTCCATGTGAAAAAATTTTATTTTAGTGGGCCTGGCACTTGTCATGCCTTTCATTTCCAGCTTAAAACCACATATTTGACACTAAGAATTTGTCAGCTAACAGTCAGTTTCAAGAGCATTTGCACTTAACCCTCAAAAACAAATACCCTGAAATAAACCACTAGCACAACCACATGTTGACTGCAGACACCTCAAAGCTGAACTACTCATGCTTCCACCAGCACCAGTGGAAGTATCAGAACTTACATAAGGGGGGGCTGAATAGACGTGTATTTCATCACCTTCACCTGATCTTCAAACAATTTGCAATTCCAACAAGAGTGCTACACCTGCATGCTAAATTTCAAAGAAAAAAAAAATCACTGGTCCACATCAAAAGATAAGAATTGGATCATTTTATCAAGGAGCTGAATTAGACTCCTAGAAAGCTAAACAAATTAATTTTATATTCATAAATAACAAATCAATTTGAATCACCCATTGAGCACTGCAGGAACTATAAAGACTCTTTAATTAATTTTGAGCACATTATTATCATGCCAGGAAGTCCCTCCCTTCCAATAACTTACAGCCTAGCAAACGCTATTGAATTCTGGATGCAGTGGTTGAACCCATATTGACCTGTAACTGGGAGTCCCAGGTCTGTTTCCCTGATTGTTCACAGAACACTTATGCCAAACATTCTGAGACACTCAAATACCATTCCTGACAGGTTTCCAGTGCAATTTGCTCATTGGATCACTAAAGGCATTCCTAAGACGGCTCCAAATCCTGTCTCTTCCAATGACATGCCTTGCACTGTCAGGCAACTTCCCACTGTTGTAAGATGCAAAACAACGATAAAGGGCACAATCCATCTCTAAATATACTAGTATGAGCACACACTGTGCATGGAACAAAGAGTGCTCTGCACAGCCCACTACAGCAGCTGACAAGGGAAAAGTTAGACAGGTCTGCATAGTAAGCATCAGTCAAGGAATTGAGCCAAGTGCTGTGCTATGGGGATGAATCCCACACCTGGACTAGGTTGTTCATTCCACTGAGAAGCAGCTCATACGAGGGGAGAGCAGTTGATATCGTCTACTCAACTTCAGCAAGTCTTCTGACATAGTCGCACACAATATCCTCACACAAATTCAGGAACTGTGGACTGAATGAGTGGACAGTGAGGCTGATTGAGAACTGGCTGAACGGCAGATCCCAGAGGGTCAAAATCAGCAGCAGACTTGGAGGCCTGTCCCTAGTGGCATCTCCCAAAGATTCAATACTGTGCCCAGAACTGTTTAGCTTGTTCATCCTTGCCTTGTAAAAAGGGGCAGATTCCTCCTCGGCAGATTTACTTATGACAAAATGCTGGGAGGAGTGATGGACAGCCTGGAGTGCTGTGCAGCCCCTTTAGAAGGACCTTGACAGGTTGGAGAGAAGGGTAGAGAGAAACCACCTGAAATTTGGCAAAGGCAAATGCAGGGTCCTGCACCTGGGGAGGAACAACCCCAGGCACCAGCACAGGCTGGGGCTGACCTGCTGGGGGGCAGCTTTGCAGAGAAGGGCCTGGGGGTCCTGCTGGACAACAAGCTGTCCAGGAGCCAGTAGAGTGTCCTGGTGGCCAAGAAGGCCAGTGGGATCCTGGAGGGCATTAGGAAGAGCATTGCCAGCTCTTCCTGGTGGAAGGAGGTGATCCTGTCCCTTTACTTAGCCCTGGTGAGGCCTCACCTGGAGTGCTGTGTCCAGTTCTGGCCTCCTCAGGACAAGAGAGACATGGAGCTCCTGGAGTAGGTCCAGCAGAGGCTACAAAGATGATGAGGGGTCTGGAGTATGTCTCTGATTAGGAAAGGCTGAGGGAGCTGGGCCTGTTCAGCCTCGAGAAGAGACAGCTGAGAGGGGACCTCATCAATGTATAAAAGTATTGGAAGGAAGGGTATCAAGACAATGGACCAGTGGTGGACCATCTTCTCAGTGGTGCCAAGCAATGGAACAAGAGGCAATGGGCAGAAACTGATGCCCAGGAAGTTACACCTGAACATGAGGAAGAAGTTCTTTACTGTGCAAGTAACCGTACACTGGAACAGACTGACCAGAGAGGTTGTGGAGTCTCCCTCACTGGAGATATTAAAGAACTCTCTGGACACAAACCTGCAAAATGTGCTCTGGGATGACCCTGCTTGAGCAGGGAGGCTGGACAACATGATCCACTGTGGCCCCTTCCTATTTTACCCATTCTGTGAAGATGACAGTTCTGAAAACACAACTGCATCAGTACTACCCTCAGGTATTGCTATTGAAACAATGTAAAGAAACATTTCTTCACTGCCAGCTCGTGCACTTACTTTGATTGTGCTGGTGGAGGCTGGTAAAGATAAAGTATTATGTGTTAGTTGTACTGGAAATAGATTACAAACCACTTAGCAAACATCACTTCAGAACTTAGCTTATACTTCTGAAAGGCACTTAAAACGACCTTACTTCTAATGCCATGACAGCAAGTTGGTGTCAGGGCTTTACTCAGATGAAAATAATTTTTTTTAAAAAAAATCAGGTCTCAGAATCTTCAGAAAAATCAAATCTCAGGTCTTTTTAAAAAAAAAAAAAAAAAAATTCAAAAATCAGGTCTCAGAACACTGATCAGCACTTTGACAAACTGGGCAAAAAAATGGATACCATACAGTTGGTGCAGAATTTTTGGCCCAGATTGCCTACTTTAGAGGTCTATATTTAACTGCTCAATAAAAACAGCAATAAATGCACGCTACTACAGTTAAGAAGCATCTAATCAAAGAGCAGGAACCAGTGTTTATTAAGAGCTAGTTATTTAAGCGTGACCTTTTTTTTATGAACAATTTTCCTTACATGGTACCTGAACGAACGGGTAAGGCTCAAAGCCTTCAAAACCCATGTGTGAAACAAGAGCTAGAAAAGCCTTTCTAACCCACACCTGTGCCTAAATATCAGAACAGATATTAAATGTAAGAAACCAAGCCCCAGTGTTTCTGTATCCATGAAATAAACAGTGGCCAAAACCAAGCAGGTTCATTAGCTACTTACAGAATGTCTGCATTGCAAAGTCAGTTTTAAGGAAAGCTGCATTTAAAAACATTTTATAGCTGTCTGCTAAACATGATGTAGTCTTCCCAAACTGGACCACTTAGGTGTTCCCAGGCTTCTGTCCAAAAGAGGCTTAACCGAAGCATCAAATACTAGTCCATATATCAGAAACTGCCATTTCCCACTCACTAAAAGGTTTTGTGTCTACAAACAGACTGGTTAATCTAGTAAATAGAATACCTCGAGCAGGAAGCACTCGTACGATACTTAACTGCAAAATTTTTTCCAGTGTTACGAGCTAATGAAGAGTGATAGTTCTTCAGGAAGATGAATGGCATAGATATAAGACAGAATTATTTAGGGTTCTCTGAATAATCAAAGTCTTGGGTTTTACAAAAACATTAGCCAGTGGCAGAAGTACCAAGACAAAAAGACAAACAAGATGGTGGAGCAGAATGTAACATTTACAAGATCTAGATGCAGATTCTATCTGTAAAGGCTGACTTAGTGCAAGTGATTTGAGGAGTACCATGTCCATCTCTGAGCACTCAAGAACAATAGTATTCATTAAATGTTGGATTTACTGCAGTAACTAAGGAGGAGAAGAGGAGGACTCTTCTAACGTATTTTAATGCCAAGTAAAATTGGTCTTTGTAAAAACAACTGAGGAAGACTCAGATTGTCTTTCTTTGTCTAAGAACTTCACCCCAGAATGATATTAATTCTCCAGTCCTGCAAACAACAGATGTGGCATATAGAAAAGGCCCCTATAATACTCTTCATCATTCCATCCCAGTAATAGAACTATTCTAGCTTTTGTTGCAGTCTGATTTTGAAAACTATAATTAATGTGGACAAAAGGGGAAGTTTTATTGGGTTTTTTTCATTTAAGGTCACCAAATATGTAACTCTCAGTAAAAACTACTTCAGATCTCAAGTGGCCCATTAAGATCCACTGTAAGAGACATGGGCAGCATTTACATTCAGATGTGAGGTTATCTTAGGGAATCCAGTGTTCAGTGCTCATTTCACAAGATTCAGCCAAAATGCACCATTATACAATCATGTACTTCAGTGCCTGTGTCTTTTTCATGAAAACTTCTCAAAGATCCTGTGAGTTTTACTATCATGCATAGCCAGACATGTTATCTGAGCTGTGCAGTGCTTCTGAAAGCCATGAGTACCTAGGATTCAAGTCAGCAGGACACCACCTATTCCCAAGCACTGCTAATTTTTTCCTTGTAGAAACCAGCTCATCCATATGTCTAGATGTAGAAAAGGGACATACACTTGAACATTGAAAAAGCACTTGGAAATTAATGTCCAGAACCTGAATTTAAGTTAATCCAACAGAAGTGTTCTCGTCTAATTGCAAGTTAACTCTTTTAGTCACACACAGCCAGTGAAAAACCCAACTAGTGAAAAATCACAGGTATTTTGTTAAAGCCAATCATCCAAATATCTACTTAGGACTGCAGTTTACTGCATACAGTTATTTGACAACAGAGATAGGCAGCACATATTATTGCATATGCTTATTTTTGTTAGCATGCAAAGTACCCCAAGATACCTGCCATGGCTGCATACTCCACAGTAAGTCATATTCTCCAATATCACACAATACACTCTTTTAGAATTTTGTACAGACAAACCAAGGCTAGCAGTCAGTCGGAAACAAAACAGGCCTAAGAAGCAGGAATTGTGAGAATACATGTCAAAGATGATTTATTCCACCAACACTTCACTGTAAAGTGTTGACCATTTAAAGCTCATTCTTCAGTTTTCAAAACTCAAGGAAGATCTCATCATATGTCCTATTACAAGAAGAGTTTCAAGATTAACTGTGGATTCAAGAGTACAGCATATTATTTACAGAATAAGTAATTGAAAAGCATTCTAAAAACCCAAATTCTATACCCAGCATATTACCTATTATGATTTGAGCTTAGGGATTTTGTTTGGGTTTGGCTTTGGTGCTGTTCTGTTTTACTACAAAATACACTATTCATAGGGGGAAAAAAAAAAACGTTTCTCAGTAAGCTGAGATTCAAGCAAGTGGACAACCACAAAAAAACCTTTCCAGACCTGAGCTTCAAAACCAAGGAGTAAAGTTCAACAGGGGTAGGTCTGAGTTCAGATCTTTTTGAACATTTCCCACCAGAATAAACAGACACTGGTGTAGTAAAAGGTAGGTCTATCCTAACTGTAGTGGCCCTTCCCTTGTGCACACCCCTGTATTTGCAGTCAGCTAGGTTACAGTACTGACATAGTTCACTGCACAAACATTGGTGCTGTAGCAGACAAGTGGAAGAAGTGGTGCTTGTCTTCTGCGGTTCCCACCATTTGGTGGCAAGATCCGTGAAAATTTAACAATTAGGATGTTGGCAAAGAGCACAGCCACAAACATCAACAAAACAGTGCATGTGAATCATTTGCAGGTAAGTGGAGGAAGAAGAAAAACCTGGCAGGAGCTATGTATTTCAAGTTATCCCCTACCATTACAGAAAATGAGTGATGCAGTCTGCTTTAGCTAGCTAACTTGGTAACTGTAACTAAAAAAACCCCAAATCATGACTAGTTACTGGAAATGTCAATATACGCTTTTATCTGGCAATCCAGCATCATCTACTGCATGTTTAAACAGTATCTTTCTAGACTAGTTTTTTAACGATGACTGGCATTCATCACTACTTGCCACCAAAGAAGCATATCAGAGTGCATTCTGTTGCCAGAAGCAGGATTGTGATGGAGTTCCAGAAAATCAATATAGTATTGAAACACAGTTCCATTACTTCACAGAATGGAGTAATGCCACTACCAGGACACTGTGTAGATAAAACAGAGCTCAACACTGCATAGTGCAAGGCCCAGGTAGAATAAACCCATAGCTCCCTCTAGCCTCTTCTCCCCTCTAATCTTTCTGTCCTGAACACAATACTAATTTCGATGGCTCTCACATGGCTGAGCCTTGGGAAATATAAAAAACTTGAAACAGAACAGGAAAAATAAGCCTACCATCAAAACTGGATATAAAAGCAGGTTTTTCATAATGCGATGCTTTCACACCCATTACACCTTACCTGTAAGACTGAATATATCTGAAAAAGCCTTGCAGGAAGAACAGCACAAAACCCTGAACTAGAAAGCACGCTCTTCGAAATTTTTCTGACAGAAAGCTTTCACCTAAGTAGGGCTTTCAAATAGGGTTTTTAAATACTTGTTTCACGGTATCTTTAAAAATGAAGAGGCGGACCCTGGGCTTTTTTCCTCTTTAAATCATACAGAATACTTTGTTTCTTTGTTCATTGTCACAGTTACCTGTTATTAACCCTATAACCACACACATAGGGAAGCCTGAGATTCTTCGCCAATGCAAGACTGTCTCAGATACAATGTGCACATTGTTAAAACACAGGCATACAGATATGTGCTCATGCAAGGTCCTTTCCAGACCTAGACTCAGCCTGGCTGGGTATCAATACACCACACTGGTTTCTTTGATAAGCACCTCTTAATTTTAACTTTTGGACTAGCAGAGACCTTGGTCCATGGTAATTACTTTAGGCCTCAACAGCTTCAAAGTTACATATATATCTAAAGACGAAGAAAAACTCAGTTCTAATCTGGTTGAAGTATCTGCATTGATTAGATGATCAGTGATCTGGAATACGTTGGAAAACTACAGCCTCAACTAAAATGATGTCCAAGGCACCTATACTAATGAGAAACTGCTAGTAAATTAGTGTCACATCGTAAGATAATGTTCTTCTCTGAGGTACACTAATGCATACACAGTTTTGAAAAGCAATGATTTAAAGAGTGATTAGCTAAGAGCTTTAAACGAAATTACAGTTTTAAGAGACAATCAAAAATAATTAATGTTTTGCAACAAAAATTCCCTTAAAAGTGGTATCTAAATTCTGCTTAAAATGTTTACTAACTAGCAGACAGAATTACCCTGCTCTCTAGCTAAGTGTCATTGCCTTCCCTGACCAGAAGTGCTGACCTGTTACAGAATTTGAAGCCATTGCAATCTCTCTGGCTTCAAGACTGTGTACTTCCTCAGATTTCGGCTCAACATCTAGTTGAGTCCTGCAAAGATAATGGTAACTGTGGTAGGACAAGCACTGTTCCGGAAAAAGAAATCACAAGAACAAACACACACACAAAGAACACACACATCTGATATTTGCCTTCAGGCACTGAGAATAAAAATAATCTCAACATGGTGAATGGGAAGGACTTAAATGTTTATTTTCAGCAGAGTTAGGATTTTTCCTAAAGGGTTGGCCTATAAAATCTTAATAATGCATGGAAATAACAAAACAAATTAATTGCAACCGTAAGTCATTACAAATACCTTCTCTAGATCAGCAATCATCCTCTCATGATGCTCACGACACTCATTTATGTGTTGCCAGGCCAGAAGATCTGGTTCAGATTTCTCATGCTTGTTTCGCAGTCATAAAACAACTGTGACAGAATATAATTTAAGCACGGTAGAGGTCTACACATACTGTTGCCTGAAAAGTAGTTTATTAAACATTTCAGACTGATTTACATACAGTCTGTCTCAGTATTTATACATTACTAATTCTTTACAGATAATCAGGTTTTGTTGGTGTTATCTGTAGAACTTGTTAGACTCTCCATTCTGCTACAGAAGACAGCATAAAGTATTTTGCTGCCACTGCTTTCACACAATAAGCATCTTGTTTTAGCCCAGAGACAGCAAGATGGCCAGGACATGCAGTAATGCTGAACTACTGCCAAGATGCTACACCTTCTGCTCTACTATCTGCAGTATTTCTGTGTCAGAGGAGCACAGCTGATGGAAGTGTTACTAAAACAAAGTTTTGGGAGAGCTACCATTAAGTCTTATGGGAGGAAAACAGGTTAAAAAATTTGAGCCGGGACAAATTCAATGATCAATAATGCTTCTGGCTCCCAAAAGCTTTATAGTGTTCATGTCTTGTAACCCAGATCCAGAAAGCAAACTGAAACATTCCAGGACAAGGCTACAGTTAGTCCTATTTAAAGAAATGTGTTTGACTAACTCCACATACTTCAAACAATATAAGAGCTAGGAGTGGATCAACCAGCTGCAGACTACCAAAAATTCAAATACTTATTTCTAGGCAAATACAGCACTAACAAATACACCCTGAGATACTAATCTTTCTCAATATTCTCCAGCCATCTTAAGAACTCTAGTATTCTAATTCTGCCGTCTCAAACTGACACATATCATTACTACCTTTATGAAGATAACATACTAAATATAGTCCAACAAAACTGAAGATGAAGGCTTTATAAAGACACCTTGATTAACATGACATGACAGAGATGAGCACATCTTACAGAAGCTTTTACTTTGTAATTCCTTATAATCCAGCATGAATGATGGGAAAAGCAAGCAGCAAATTTAGATATTTGTCCACAGCCACCATGTAAAGGCCATCATGTGAAGAAGTTATGGAGAGACTACCCATTAATAAATCAGGAATTAATACTAGAGATCATGTTTAACAGGACATCAGTTTCTGCATCCCTACCAGAATTCACAGTCGTGCAGCTTCCCCACCGTGTCTGGCAAGAAGTGTATTCATCCCAGCCTAAAGAACAACTGCATCACAGTCCACCAACAAAATCTCTACTTCCCCTGCTTACAGATCAAAGTACAAGCAGTACCAGTGACAAGAAAAATATGGCAATGGCTCCAACTTTAACAGTACTTACCAAGTCAATGCATACAACAGCCTAAGCTGCCAATATAAATCCTGAGTATGCTTTAGAGCTGTTTCTTGAGGAATTTTGATGCAATCAGAATTCTGCTCAAAGAAGACTGATTGTGCAATACTGACAATAAATACATAAATACAAGTTATCAGCTAGGACAGAACATAGTTTTTACACAAAAACCATGTTTCCCTATTAAAGAATGCTATTTTTAGCTGGTCAATCCAACAAAAGGTTGACCACAATGGTTGTATCACTCAACAGTAACTATTGATAAGAACTTTTCTTCATGCAACAGGAATGAGAAACTGGGAGAAGTCAGACAGACTGGCAGATAGAGAAACACGACTGGACATCCTATGTGTCTGGCCTATACAATACAAAGGGCTTGATTCACTTACCTTCTCCTGTGAGATGAGAGACACACACAGACATACAGGATACAGCAGCAGGAAAGTGTCCTGAACTACTCTACAGACCATTCGTCCAGTTTCAAGTTTCCCAAAGAAAATGTTTAATAGCAGCATGGCCCAGAGCCCAGTTACTTACCAGCTGGTTTCTACCACATACCCAGTGCATAATTACCTGGCTTGCCTGAGGGTATTCCATGTGCCAAACAGTCTGAACTACACCAGCAGAACAGTGAATCCTCACGAAATAAGAAAGCCACTGCTGGTTTGGCAAGCCAGCTGCCCTCCTCCAGATTTTCTGTGTTCTAACCATTGAAAGAGGTAAACTCTCCACCAGCCAGGTAGTACAAGATCACTCTACAAGTTTACACAGCATAGCAGTAGCCATTAAATACTGAATATAATACACAGACCCTCATGCGACCCAGGCACATTGAATTATCAATGATTTTGCAATGTTCTTCTAGAACACTCAATTTTTAGACCGTAGTAGAGTATAGAGTAACAACTACTGAATTAAAAGCCCAGTGCACCTTGGTGTAGAAATACTCTGAAATCCATGGGCACTTGCATTTAGAAACTAATACAAAACAGCTACTGAGTCAAGACCTGTGCTCTGAACAGTAACAAGTGTCTGACACTTTACCACAGATCCACTAAGTAGGTGCTGGCCCTGGCCTGGGTGTGCTCACTCAAAATGGGGGCTTACCAGTAACACATTCCTACACTTCAGTGTTTGTTGTCCTTCTTAGAAGATGATCTGCAAAGGAATTCTACATTGCAATATCCCAACGTATACTGTCTAAAATGTCTTTAAAGTATTTGCTAGCAAATTTCGTCTTCTTGACCTTAATGTGCCAAGATAGTACTCAAGTCATCAACAACTGTGGTTTTTAAGATTTTTTCAGCTCTCTAGAGACAGGGATTTGTACTGTTTATTAAGAAGCTATGACACTAAAACACCAGCAGAACTGGAGTTCTGGAGACAGAATGTTTGCTCCTCTTCAACAGTTCCCTGAATTTGTAATATGATAGACTTAACTCAAATATCTACAAACACAGTATTGATTTTCTATAAATAAGAGGGTTTCCATTATTTCAATTTTACACAATTCTGTATCTGACTAGCAGTTTTAGGTATCTATCCCAAAAACATTATAGTATCATTTAGCCTTTTGGCAGATTTTTGAAACATCACTTTCTGGTATATGTAGACAGCTGCAAGTCTGAGTTTATTCTGTTTGAATTTTTTTAATGGAAGAGAAGACAACAGAAAAATAAAAACTAGCCTAAGGAGTAAGGAGTCGTTCCTTCCTACATTTTGTACTGTGACCCACAGCGATAGGACAGAGACAAGGATGCAGCTGTTTTCATCGCACATGCAAGGAAGTCAATAAATTGAAGAATCCAAGTGTCCTAAACAGCTCGAGGAAAGAGACATCTGTAACTCCCATAGTAATATGCCAATTTCACATTCGAATTCCTAAATGAACAAAATACAAAGGGCATGATTTGTAACTTTTGTAGACTACGAATCATTGTCATAAAATCTTACTTAAACAGCATCCTGTTAATGCTCTGAAAATCTGCCTCCACCTTGCAGTTCGCCAGATCATACCAGGTTTCTGCTGCTTTGGAACGTGTATGAGTTTCCATTCCACTATCAGACAAGCCCACTAGCATGGATTATTTTCTCATATCACTATACAAATTCCTAACGATACGACTGTGGAAAGTTTTCTTAGGTATCTATGTCACTTTTTAATCTACCAAATATATATGAGATCTGACTATTTTATAGATTTTATTCCTTCTCATTTCCTTAAACCCTCAAGCGGATCCCCCAATTTACTAGGGAACCTGCTGTGATGCCGATTTCCTTAGAGCCTTCTTCAATTTATTGAGAAATTCACACGTTGTTCGATATTTTCTGAAGACTCCAAAAGAGTGAAAGAGAGCCTTCGCTGTTCTGGAATTTCATCCTGGCGCACTGAGTTTAAAGCACTCGTTTTCAGGACTGAACATCGCCTAACAACCCAGGAAAGGTCCTCATGGTGGGGAACTGGGAGCCGAGATGGCTCTTCCAGAATTCCGATGTGGCTACGGCAGAGACAAACCTCTGCAGATCGCGGTGCGCCCCTCACGGATCGTGCTGCTCTCCCCTCACCGGGCTGATGCACGGCACCGACTGCAGCAGGATTCCTGCTGCTGGCGCACCCCACCAGTGAGACCCCTCGGCTCCGTGCGCATCTACCAGCGCCCACAGCTCCCCGGGCAGCCTCTCTCGCTCCCACCCCCAGCCCCGGCACCAGCCCGGCGGCCCCCGCGACATCCTTACCCCATGGCGGCCGGCAGCGCCTGGCACCGGTGGTGCCGCGTCTCCGGGGCGCTCCTCGCCGCGCCGGCAGCTCTGCAGCCCCGTGGCGGCGGGGCCGCTGCTGTGGGCTCGCCGCAGCTGCCGGGGGCCGA
>VZRR01005978.1:0-61289 GCA_013398015.1 Oreocharis arfaki
CATCAGATGTTTAATTGTATAATCATGAAGACAGAATTTTTTTAGTAGAAATCTGGCTTTTGATTTAGCAAAGAGTTAAACTAGGAAGCATAATCAGGGGTGCTAAAGAATTGTGCTTGATATATGAGAACAGAATAATAATGAATGTTTAATAAAAATTTTCTATTACCTAATCAGTATAGTAGAAGTTATGCCTTGTGATTTACATGGTTTATTCTCTTTACCCAGAAAGGCAGCAATCACTGATAGGTCTCTCGAAGTCCCCATTTCCTCATCTGTTGATAACTGACATCAGTTGAAATTTCCCCATATGCAACACTGTGCAAGCAAACCCTCTGGCCTGGCAGGGGTTTATGGTCTTTACTATTTTCCATGGCTTAGCTGAGTCTACCTCTCCTCAGGAGCAAGCTGGGACTGTTTTGCTTTTTACTGCAGAGAATCATCTGAAATTAATTTTAGGTGTCTTCTAATTTGTTTTGTCTTCCAAATCCTTTCCTTTCCCCAGCATGCTTCTTTCATAGCTGGAGATAAAAAGAGGCTAACAACCATGGTACCCATATTTTCTAATAGTTTTGTAGACTTCAGTTCACCTCTCATCGTATCTAGAGTAGAAACACAGAGTCCCAATGCTATTCCTTTTTGCAGAGTCATTACGAGTGGGTCAGAAGTAAAAGAACTCTGTACTTTGCATAAGAAAAATGTAAAAGGATTGCTTTTCCTAAGAAGCTATTATATTCTTTCATTCTATCATGGACTAGCTTGCTCAACAAAGCAAGAAAAGACAATGCAAGGCACACAGATTAGTTCAATAAATCAGATAATACAGTGAGTTATTAAACTCTGTAATATTAAACATTGATAACTTCTAAGGGTAACTGGCTCCTTAAGATTTGATAATGTTCTGGCTCGAACAAATAGGGGATTAAAGCCCACCCAGTTTTGGGGTCACTTGGTTTTAAGAGTTTGACAGAGCAGCCAAAGATCTCTCTCCCTCACATTCATTCTTACTGTACAGTATAGTTAACATTTCACTGAAAATTCCTCACATCAAAACATTTTTTTTAACCACTACTCACTGATAGAAGTGAGAGGTGGAAACAGATAAAGTGGAAAAAAGTGAGTAAGAACATGAGCGTTGCTTTTATTCTCAAGGATGGCAGCAGCCCTAGAGGTAGTCCAGGCAAGAGGTTTGTAGCACTGTTTTGAAAATGGTGCTACTGCCATGCAAGATAAGCAAAAAATTGCTGGATTTTATTGTCACTCAGTTTTCTGTTTTAACATTTCTTATTCAGGAGAACTAGGTATGTGTAATGNTTTTGCAGAGTCATTACGAGTGGGTCAGAAGTAAAAGAACTCTGTACTTTGCATAAGAAAAATGTAAAAGGATTGCTTTTCCTAAGAAGCTATTATATTCTTTCATTCTATCATGGACTAGCTTGCTCAACAAAGCAAGAAAAGACAATGCAAGGCACACAGATTAGTTCAATAAATCAGATAATACAGTGAGTTATTAAACTCTGTAATATTAAACATTGATAACTTCTAAGGGTAACTGGCTCCTTAAGATTTGATAATGTTCTGGCTCGAACAAATAGGGGCTTAAAGCCCACCCAGTTTTGGGGTCACTTGGTTTTAAGAGTTTGACAGAGCAGCCAAAGATCTCTCTCCCTCACATTCATTCTTACTGTACAGTATAGTTAACATTTCACTGAAAATTCCTCACATCAAAACATTTTTTTTAACCACTACTCACTGATAGAAGTGAGAGGTGGAAACAGATAAAGTGGAAAAAAGTGAATAAGAACATGAGCGTTGCTTTTATTCTCAAGGATGGCAGCAGCCCTAGAGGTAGTCCAGGCAAGAGGTTTGTAGCACTGTTTTGAAAATGGTGCTACTGCCATGCAAGATAAGCAAAAAATAGCTGGATTTTATTGTCACTCAGTTTTCTGTTTTAACATTTCTTATTCAGGAGAACTAGGTATGTGTAATGCACTAATGTTACATGAATACTGGTAATCCAGCTAGGAGGCAATCCTAAAACCTCAAACTGTAATACCTTCCAAAAGTAAAAGAAATTATAGGGGGAAAAAATTATTGAAAATCAAAAAAAGAAAATAAGAGAAAACTTTCTAACAGATCTGAATCTGCTGGGCCAGTATATTATTTTGAAAGGTATATTTGGGATTCCATTGTAATTCCTATTTTGAGATCACATTGTAAAAGGAAGTAAAGGAGTCAAATAGGGAAAAAGATTATTAGAAGGTCCCAATAAAGATTTTTCTTGAAAGTACAGTAGGCTGAAGAACAGAATGAGAGCAGATTGGAAGTACTGTCTGAGAAACGAGATGATATTGTGGTAGAATGAGGTACAAGAAGAAAAATCTGCATACATACATAACTTGAGAAAACCAACCTGTTCTTTCCCTTTGACTTTTTTTTCAGTGATTCAATTGGAAATGATCAGAGGGGCTTTTTTTTCTTCTTCTTCTGTTGTATAGCTTTGAGGGACAAATTATTTTTTACTTAAACAGACAGATGTAGCTTTCATGGAGTGTAGGTTCTTTAATTGAAAAAAGCCATGAAACAAATTTGAGTTAAAGGAGCTTTCATATCATCACCGCATAATTGATACTCCTCTGAAGACATCGAAGAATGGGAGTATTAACTTAAGTTTAAAAAAAGAAAAGTCGAGATTCTAACGAAACTACAGAACACAAGTTGGTCTATTTTCTTTTTTTTTCTTTGTCTTTTATCATTAAGGCAAAGATTGGTACTGCAAAACCAATTTACAGAGCAAGAATATGCTGTTGATTAGAGAAGCTGGTTTCTTTAAAACTTTAAATACAATCTTGATATTTCAATGTCCCTGAGAGTTGTGTCAAAGTCGTAAGTTATTGTCCAGACAATGGAAAATATCAAGAAAGATATTTCTGGAAGTACTGAGTTATATACCTGTGACAATAAGCAGTTGTATGTATTTGGTGTTTTGTGATGTCTAAAACAACCACCTTCTCCAGAATGGGCTCCTCTCTCTACAGGTCTGCAGATCCTTTCCAGGCCCGTGACTGTTGTGGCAGTAAGAGCAGCTGAAGCTGCTCAGGATTGTCAGGAAAGCAACACCAGCGCCCCATGGTGGGTTAGAACATAGCGTCTATCCTCCATCCTTTACCTATATCCCTCAGGTTGTCAATCCCAAGTTCTCCCTCCTGTTTAATTATAATAAGTTAGTAAATATTCAGTTCTTATGTTAAATATTCATATGTTCCAGAAAGTTCTAAGTTCCTTGATGCCCCATTGGTCCAAGTTTCTGTCAATTTAAGATACCCTCCCCTGTTCCCCTGTTTTGTTGGCTGTTGTACCCTTTGTCCCTCCCCTGTTCTTCCCTAACATAGGTCCCTTGTATTCTCTCCCCTGCCTTCTCCATAAAAGTTGTTGTTACCCTGCCCGAAGGGGCTTCTGCCACTGCCTGCGTTCGGTGCGCGTTCCTGCTCCTCTGCCTTCCCTTCAATAAACGCCGCTGGAATGGCAAGCACCAGCCTCTCTCTCTCCTTTCCATCCCGGAGCCGCGGCAGCGCCCTGCGCTCCAGGCGGGCTGCCTGCGCAAGAGCTGGGAGTGCGGGACCGGGTCTGGGCTGCGAGGCAGAGATCCTCGGGGTGTCCCAGCCGGCCACGGACGCCACGCTCGCTGCCACCTGGACCGTGCGTCACGTGGCCATGAGACGAGTTTCCCATGGTTTGGCAGCCCTCTTTTGGGCATCCACCTGCTCTGGTGCAAGTCTGCTTCATGGGCTGCAGGTGGATCTGTGCAGCCCTGTAAACCTCCGTGGGCTGCAGCTTCTTCACCATGGTCCTCACCACAGGCTGTAGAGGAATCTCAACTCCCCTCCCTCCTTGGTATCTGTAGACTTCTTCCTCTCACATGTTCTCACTCCACTCTTCTCTGGCCACAATTACACCTGCACAGTAACTTTTTTCTTTTTCCTTCTTAAATATGTTATCACTGAGGCCTTACCGCCATTTCTAATCGACCCAGCCTTGACCAGAGGCACATCCATCTTTGGAGCCACCAGGGATTGGCTCTGCTGGACATGTAAGAAGCTTCTGGCACCTCCTCACGGAAGCCACCCCTGTTAACACCCCCACTATCCAAACCTGGCCATGGAAACCCAATGTAGAAAACTTCCCTGTCTGGGATGCTAAGGATCCTAGAAGTTATAAAGTATCTGGGTCTACACCTGGAAAGGTAGATCCAGATCATAGCCCACAGCTTTGTCTGCTGAGCAGCTGGGTACTTGGAGTTGGAAATGCAAGTTTGGGGGAGCTTCTCAACCCGCCACCAGGCAAGCTGAGAGGAAGCCAAGAGCCTTGAAGCCTTGGCTAGACAGAGCAACCTGGCAGCCAGGACTCACAGCTCAACCGCTTGCCATGTGGACTACTGAAGAGTTGGTAGCCTGGAAGTCCACCAACAGCCTTCATAAAAGGCAGTTGGGTGAGCTAGCATTGCAGATTACTGTTGGAAACCTGCCTCCTTTCTGTCATAACTTTGCAAAAACTGAACTGCCTCCTGCAAGCACTTTAGTTTTGATGAATTTGCAGTCTCTGCTCCATCTAACAATTTCCAAAACACTGATTCTGGAGTCTATCATTTGGGAAGTAAGGCTCTTCAGTAGGAAAACAAATGTTCTCAGGAAATACATACAGTTTTGTACAACTGGCAAACAAAAATCCACATTAAACTAATTGAGATATTCTTTCATGCATGACGAATGAAATTTTTTTTGCCTGCCTTCTTTTTAACAATTTTACTTTGTTGGATGATCAGCTCCACTTTTGAAATGGAGAATACTGTTGCTTGCTTGTGCACTTTTTCATCAGATATTTGTCTGTTCTCAACATTATTTTGGAAAGGGTTTCCACTAGTGGAATTACATCAGTGAAGTAACTCAACTAATGACTCCATCATTAAAATATTGATATTTCTAAAGACCAAAAGCTCCATCTAATACTGAAAAGAGAAAGTTGAAGTACATTAATATGCATTTTTTTCTCTTTTTAATAGCCTACATAAATATGGGATTTATTTAATCTATATTGATTTTTATTTAATCCAATGTTTCTATAACTTGAAAGACCAGGTATAAAAAAAGGAAGCTGTCTAATAAAGTCCTGATTATTGAATTTTCATATTTTTAAGATAATTTTTTCCACAAAAGAAATGTCATTTTCTTATTGCCCTTTATTCAATAAATCTTTCTATATAAGCTGAGAACAACATAATGTGATAAATAACTTCGAATAACTGTGTTATTCCCCCTTTAAACACAGAATGGCATTGAGATTTTTTGGGGTTTTTATCTCTGGTGTCTGTAAACGCTCCTTTAAAGATATATTTTATATCAGTAAAACAGATTCCAGATAGTTCAGAAGAGCATAAATGAATGTAGATAATACAATGGACGTATTTCAGCAGAGGTTCAGCAGTTCTCAAGAGTATCTTTCACACAAATGTAATGTCACTAAACTAGAAATTTCTAGATATTCTGAATTTCAAAAGGACTGTGTGTCACTCATTTATTATGGCTGGGAATTTCAAACGGACAAAGGAACTGAAGTCAAAGCCAATAAGAATTGGGTTTTTGGGGTTTTTTAAATACATCCTCTCTCACTGTATTCCAGTTTTTTCCCAGGAATCATCATTTCTGTGAGAACTTTTTTTGTTGGAGCTTTGGAGTTTATTTTGTTTTAGTTTTATTTTCTAAAATTCTGTCATTTGATCTATTTGGATTTCACTATGTTTTGTTTGCCATAACACTGATGTGAGCCTAAATTTTATAGGTACTGTGCAGTAGCACCTAATTATATCAGGTGCCCAACGACAGAGATAATAAAAGATCTCTGGAAAAAAGACACCAACAAAGGCACAGATTCATTTGTGTTATTTCAGTGAGAATGTACTGGATCTAGCAAACACCCTGGAATCACCAGAAATGTTATCATTTATAGCAATGTGGGCTGCACTGATCTTTTTCAGTGCAGGAAATCATAGTACACTCACATAACTTCTAGTTGCCTAAACTTACTGAAATCAATACTATGCTCATTTTTTTTCAGAGGGTGGCTGTGGATCACATTTACCTTTCAACTGGTGTAGACTGTCCATTTCAAGAAGGCAATCAAGTCACCTGGCCATTTCTAGACCTTTCTTTCATGGTTCAAAGCACCCTTCCCCGAGAACGTAACACTTTGGATTAAAATCTGAAAAGATCATAAAAGCTGTGCAAACATGCCGTAGAAATTGAGGCATCAGTTTGATATATGAGTGCTTGAAGGTTAGCTTCTTGTGTCTCCTGCAATAAAGAGAAGAAAAATGATGGAGGAAAAAAGGGAAAAGAGGAAAAGTTGTGTAAAACAGATATATTGACCTTGTTTCATGGGAAACAGAGAGGGAAACAGGCTGTTAAGCTCCTGTATCATACAAGAAATCAAAAGTTTCAACAGGATTTCTGTAATAAATGATATATTCTGATCAGACAATCTCCTCTTCCATTTCTGATCTTTGAACAGTGAGAAATTGTGTGCAGGCAAAAAATATTAATTTCTTTCTAGTTTCCATTTTAATTTGATGCAGAGAATATTTTGTGAAATATGGCTAATAGGTTTTGAATGTGAAACAAGGGTACTACTTTGAAACATCAAAATAGAGATAAAACTAATTGTGCTATAGGTACTAATATTGGGAATCCCAATTTCAGGGCCAGAGCAGCAGACAAAGATCTTTGTGTTGCTTTTGCCTTTATCTTCTTTCAAGAAAAAATGAAGTATTTCATGGTCATTAAAGGAAAGCTGCTTCCTATCTCTTAGGAAATTTTCAATGAGAATTATAAAGAAATAAATTTTGCATTGACACCATCAAAGGAGTTATTCAAAAAATCTCCTTAGTTACCAAGTTCAATGTGTAATACATTTACTAACACTTATCTGACTCTTGCATTTTCCACCACTCTGGCAAGTTTTGTAACTAAGTTGCATAGGTCATATTATCTAAGAGTTTCCTAAAAGCTTTTACCTGAATGTGTCAGTAAATACTCAGGTATTCTACAATAAAAAAAAAATCACATTTTTGAGTGTCATTTTTTAGCTCAAATTTTATTTTTTCTGTCTCCTCTGCCCTTCATCCTGCTGAATCATTTCCTCCATAAATTAAGCAACTGTTCAGTCATTTAGTAGTTAGTAGCTTCACTGTCTTTTTATATTTTTTTGGGTTTTGGTTTGGTTTGGTTGGGTTTGGTTTTATTCTAGAAAAATTCATGTCTAGTTTTAGGATTTGAATGGCGTGAACAGAGGGTGAGGCAGATCTTGTGACAAGTCTTCTGATCTAGACTTAATAGCCTATATGAATATACCCAAATATCCTTGAATCACTTAAACATTTTTGATAACATTTTCATAAGATTTCTTCTTTGCCCAAGTTTCCAATGTACTCATACTCAGACAATGAAGTGAAAGGTTTTATTTCAAGCTTCTCCCACAGACACTATATATTTTCACTGTCCATTCTATTTCTAATTTGGCACTTTATCTGAAAAAGCTAAGTCAGAAGGAGTGAATTCTTCCTTGGAGAAGGATCTGTTACAAAGTTCCTAATAAGAAAGAATGCATGGCCTGACTTTCATGAAGACCTTTCTAAAGAACTTCCAAAATTATTCAAGTGCAGCTAAGGAATTCCTTATCTGTTACTGAGATGTATCTCAATGGCTGTAAACTCGTTTGCCTAAATGTGTCATCCTATGCAGCCACATCTCTCAGGTTCACACATTTCAGGCTTACAAAATTATTGGACTACATGTACAGCTATTGACCATTTTGAAGGCTAAAAGACATCTGTGATACTAAAGACTGAGTTTTCAACATAAGCAAGTTGGGTCAGCATTTCAGAAGATACTGACACATGGTTAAATATTCATTCATCAACTGGATTTCTTTAAAGAGCTTAGTAACCAGTAGCTCATGGATCCAGACTGACTGCATGTTCATCACTAATCTCTGAAAAGTTTCTTCTTAGTATCAAGGAGCACCACTGTGTTAAAAAAGCAGCTGAATTTCTAGTCCACTTTTGAATTTCATGACTGTGTTGACTTTGTTTTGATTACTATTTTTCTAACTGATCAAGAAACACAGCATCATAATAATTTTGAAACTGTGCAGATAATGATTTCCATATGAAAAAGAATGATAGATGACTGAATAGTTGTAACAAAATTTTTTGTGTGGTACCTATATGAGATGTATGCATACAACCTTGATTTGATATTTTTTCTGTTTGTTTTAGTTAAATGTAATTCATCTATTAATTCCACCCCACCCACTCACAACCCCCTGACTTATGTAATAGATTCTGATTCACTTTTCAGTTTTATAAAAAAGAATTTGAAAGTCACGTTTTATTGTATCCACTGTATATTTATCTGGCTGAATAATCATTTCAATTGTGAGGCACATATTCTACTTCGGCTTTCATGAAGAGTCTTGTGCTGTAAACTATGACAAGATAACTTAGGTAAATAGAGGTTATGTTTCTAAGGTGAGTTCTGTACTCATCTATATCATATACTCACATGAGAAACTGAACAGTATCAAGCTACAAAAACCAGAATCCTGCAAATGCATGCACTTAGTTCTAAATAGCTTTTATTAGACATTAGAATGTAATTACTTGTTTTCATTTTCTTCCTAAAAAGGAAGAGCAATGGATCAAAATATGTTCATGCTATTTACATGTAGGGAGTCAGATCAAACCTAACGAATTAACCTTTCTAACAGCGAGAAATATGATTATAGAAAAGCTTTAACAAGTTATTGCATTGGAAAAAATTGCTCATTTCAAGTAACCAATCATAAATACAACAGAGAACATAAACCAGGAATGAGTTATTTCCGACTTCAAACTACCCTGAACTTGCTTCAGTCCTACATGTTTTTGTATTTTTAAAGTTGGATTTAAAGGGACTGACAGAAAGAGTGCAAGAAAGGGGAAAAATCCAGGAAGAAAACCAGGAAAGATAGAGAGCTCTGCAAACAAATGTAAAAGTAGACCACATAAAGATAAGGAAGTGTTAAAAATCTAATAAAAAAAGTCAGATCACCTTTTACCACAACCAGGATTATTTGTATTTGTTTTATCTATGAACTATGTTTTATCTATATACAGCTTTCTTTTTCCTCAAGCTATCTATAATATTAGATTGGCTTCCCTAGTGGGAAATTAAATTGGTTGAAAAATTTACTGTTCCTTATTTTTATTTTTTTCCTGCAAAACTAGGAAACAAACAAATATAAGGCCCAAACTAGCTTTCATAGGAATTAAAATTCTTTTGCTTCATTAGGAGTTAAAAAATTATTTCAAGAACAAGTACTCCTGACTGTTATTTGATTAAGTTACATGTGGTGTTTTCCCCTTTCAAGAACAAATTATGCATGTCGCACATGCTGACAGGTGTATATTTTCAGGTTTATCAGCAATGTCACAGAATGCCCAGAGTCTTAAATTTTAATTTTTCTCCCTAAGTGGGAAAGTACCAAACTACCTTATTCAGTGTTCAGAACAGATTAAGAGATTTTATTATCTTTCTCAGAAGAAAACCAGAATTTGCAGCCAGATCAAAATACTGTAAAACATCTGTCTAAATGGCATATTTTCTTACCCTTCATAATTCTTCAAAGTCCTCCGATGAAAAGAATTCAAGGAGGTTTCTGTGCTTCCTCTTGTCTACCACATGAGAAGTGCCAGCCAAACATTCGGAGCTCAGTTTGGGATTAGCTAAGGGTGTCCATCCAGCTACAGGAAGTATGTTATTTAGTTCTTTAACTGACTTTTTTTAGCACAATGATTATCTTTAGCACAATGAAATCTTTTTAACAAAAATGAGGACTATAAAATCATATTACACAAATATGAATGCTGTCCAAGAATTTGAATTTTTGTTCTAATCTGGAAGTGAGTTACAGCTAGGAATAAAGATTTGCAATAACAGAGTTGGTTATTTCAAGGAGTTGCTGACAATTGGATCCATACTTCTATTACTGCTATTTGGAAAAAAAGGGTTGGATGTGTTTTCTGAACTTATTTACAATGTTGAAACTGAATTCAGCAGATTTGTGCAAATCTGGTTCATAGAGCTTTGCTTTTCTGCTTGAACTGTTAATTTTCTCCAAATAGGAAGTGCAGATGAGGACTTCGGAAAGGACAGAGAGGTAACTGAAGGGATTATTTATATATAAAGTGATGAAGGGATAAAGCAGGAAAATTAGCTACAATCTAATGAGTGATGATAAGGACTACTGTAATAGCATGTGAAAGGAAGGTGGGAGAAAAGCCTGCATGAAAAACTACACTTATCAGTGAGCAATTCACCCTTTCATTCCTTTAAAAAAAAAAAAATAGGACTGGGAAAAAATGTGGGTGAAATTGTGCCCTGCTATTCTAGTCACTTCATCTCACAATCCCTTTCATAAACATACTGAGTTCTGTCTCATAAGTGGTAAGATTTGTTCCTCCTCTCAGTCCCAACAAGCTGTTCCTGGACACCTGACTGATCATTAAGAACTTTCATCTCACTCCAGATTAAATTTTTCATCACCAGTTTGCACTTCCATGTGATGTGATAGTCACCACATAAGAGCTGTTGTACTTTTATGCAAGGTCTGACATTTTCAACAATTTATATTTAGGGATCTTGAATTCCAGAACCCCAGCTAAACTGGACGCCAGAAATGTCACTCTTGTTTCTTTCACTGTGGTAATGTGGCTAGAAGGACAAAGCAAAGTTTTGGAAAATAATGGAAAAATGATTAAAAATGTCACATAAATCTTCAGTGATGAGAATCTGAATGTGACAAGCCAAATTTTTCTTTCTTTATAATACATGTTCCAATCTATTTTATATAAAGAGATGTCTGCAGATTCGGAGCACCAAACTGTATTTACACAGCCCAGGAACCCAGATCAAGAGTTTCAGCTTTAACTTCTCAGCCACAGTTTCGATATGATCTTTTGAACTAGATGTAAGTAGGTAGTAAGTAAGCAGTAAGTAGATCTAACTAGAAGGAAATACTTTTCTCCAAATCCACTTTAGGGCAGCTGAATTGCGTGTTGGCTTCTGGGTTATTTTTCCCCTCAATAATCTGTCAAGGTACACATTACCTACCATTTGTCAGCCCGGTATAAGATGCAATAGATTACAGTTGTTAGCCATACATTTAGTTTTTCTTATTAGCTACACTTATACCTAAAATACTTCTTAGATACTAACAACTTTGATATTAACTTCTTTGATATTAACTTTGATATTAAGCAACCAAGTAACTTCTTAGCTTCCCTAGCCGAATTAAACAAATCACATTTTTTAGCCTCCTGTCAAGTTTCTGAGTGTTTTCCTTGTCCTTCCTGTATTTGTTCCATTCTGAGTTCTCTTTTCATGAGCATGAGTAACATGAGTTGTATATGCATTCTGCAAGAAGACTAAGTTGGCATAAATTTACAGTGGGATCAATATCTTCCTGCCTGCCCTGGAAATCCCTGTTCTGCTTTACTAAGATATTTTTTGTCTTTTTCACAGCTATGTGAAGTTAGCAGCTGGAAATGATTCTGTGATCAACAAGCAGCACTGAAGTCCTTTCATCTGTTTTTCTACAGATAAATTCCTAGACTGATGTCAGAGAAGTTTATCTTATTAAACCTGAAGCATATAATCCTGTGTGTTTACCAATTGCATTGCATCTTAAAATTTCTGCCATCCCAATAGTTATTTTCTCCTGTATATGTTGGTTTGTTGCTTCTTTTTTTTGTAGACAACATTTTCAATTATTATTTCATTTATTTAATCACAAATTCTCTGAGCCAAATCCTGTCCTTTGTGTTTTAGGTAAAAATACTAAATAAATCTTTCCTAAAAAATTTTCTTGTGAAATATTGCTGAACTGATATCTGATCCTTCAAAAACCTTTGTCATCTCCTTTTCAGGTTGTTTTTCCTTTGCTTTTTAATTAAAGGATAATCCAATCGACTACTTTTTTCCATAAAGAATTGAAATAGATGCTCTCCTCTGGTCCAAATACAAAAAGTACTGCAGGTCTCATCTAACTGAAAAAAGCCAGAAAACCATAGTAATTTATGTTAGAATATGTTATGATTGATAAACTAAGATTACATATTTAATTTTGTTTTTATTAAGCCGTTACATATTCTTAATAATTTGTTGTGACTATTCAAATGACAGAAGTCAGAGCTTCTGACTAAATCTCTTGTTCTCAGATATTAAACCCCAAATTTCCTTACTAAACTGAATTAATTAATATTATTTTTGCTTCACCTGAGTTTCCATTACTCAACTTAATTTTTCTCTTACATTCAATTTTTTCCTCTTTTTTTGAGAGCAAAGACCAAATAATCTTTTAATATGCATCCACATCCTAAATTTGAAGAAACATCATGATTCTTCCAGTTTTAATTGCACCAGCTACAAGTTTCAACTGATTTGATTTGTTGGTCCTACTAATAATTATAGGTCACACTTTTAAAAATGCATTTCACGCACAGCTAGTTTTTTTTATTTTTCTAGCTGAATTCAAGTAATTTATGAAACTTACAATTATTCTGTCCATTTTTATTGCTCAGCCATATGTCTTATGAACCTGTGGAAGACAGGTTTACGCCACTGAGCTTTGAGACTCCTCTGCAACATAACATTTCCCTAATTGAAATATATTTTTGAAAGCTAATCAAGCCAGGATTCTTCAGTGGAAACTGGGCTACATGTTGCCGAGAATGTATTGTCTGGATTTTAGATTGCTAGAAGAAAATAGCTATGAATAAATTTGTCTCTGGATGTCTCAATTTCCCCTTCAACACAAGAGAAAAATTGTAAATGGAGATTTAGGCAGAGTCATTGGAATGCTTGTAAAACATCTCTGTACAAACGAACTTGACATCTGTTAACTCTCATACGTATCTGGCCCTGTATTCAAGTGCTGAAGAATCTACCAGCACACTCTCTAAACCACCATTTGTTAAACTTTTTCATGAGCGAAATGTTCCTCTTAGAGACAGCAACTTGACTGTTGTGAATAAACTTAATTTTAACTGTTTTTAAGACTCTTAAATTACAGTTAGTCAGACTATATGTTTTCTACTATATCTGTCCCACAGGACTTTCAGGATATGAAACCTTCTTACATTTTAGACCAAGGATCTATAGTTAGGCAAGATTTTTGGGAAGCAATTATTTTAACTAA
The DNA here is from genome assembly GCA_013398015.1 of Oreocharis arfaki. Lineage (NCBI taxonomy): Eukaryota > Metazoa > Chordata > Aves > Passeriformes > Paramythiidae > Oreocharis > Oreocharis arfaki. The sequence continues at coordinate 13,291 of VZRR01005978.1, forward strand.
CACTCTCTATAATACAAGAAAACAAACACGTGTAAGTGCAGAATGCATATTCAACATCTTCATTAATTACATCTCCTATTACAATCTACTTTTAGTGTGATATGACACAGAACTATGAACTGAAATTTCAGCCAATTCTGGGGTGCCTGTAAGATTAAATGAAAACACAGTATGTGATGGTATTAATATTTTTAAAAGAGTTTTCACATATCAACTCCATGAATAATGTGATGTAAAGTATCAATATTTATTTTTCATTTCCCAGGAATGTGAAACCCTTACACATATTTAATGACAGCAGAGACTTCCTTATTACTGCAAGATGTACCCTAAGCATCAAGTAAAGAAGTGTCATGGTTTAATCCCATCCAGCAGCTGCTCATTCGCTCCCCCACCAGTAGGACTGGGAGAGTATTAGAAGGGTAAAATCTAGAAAATTTTGGGCTGAGATATAAAAAATTTAATAGGGAAAGCAAAATCCACACAGGCAAATGAAAGAAAACTAGGAATTCTGTCACCACTTTCCATGGGCAGGCAGGTGTTCAGCCATCCCCGGGAGAGCAAGGCCCCATCACTCATGATGGTGACTTGGGAAGGAAAATGCCATCACTCCAAATACCCTCCCCTTCCTCCTTCTTCCCCCCACTTTATGTGCTGAGCATGATGCCATATGGTCTGGAACATCCCTTCAGTCAGCTGGGATAACCTGTCACAGTTGCGTCTCCCCCCAGCTTCCCATGAACTCCCAACTGTTGTGCCACTGTGGCTGCACAAAAAGCAGAGATGACCTTGGCTCTGTGCAAGCCCTGCTCAGCAATAACAAAAATGTCTCGTTTTCGCAACCCTGTGTTGAGGGTGTTCAAATCCAAAACGTAACCCCATACAAGCCACTGTGATGAAAATTAACTCATCAACCCAAAACCAACATAAGAAGATAAAGGTTTCTTGTTTCTAAGTTTAGTTTTATTATTAAATCAGTTCCTTTAAACAAACTATTCCTCAAAGAAAGAGCTGGCAGATAGTTGGAATAAGGAGAAAACATACAGTGCATCCTGACGCAAATTTTTAATAATGACCTAATTTTTGTTAGTTTTCATAGTTATGAAGTGATTTGTTTACTAATTTGCTAATGATGTTGTGAAAGCATTATTTTCTGGACCATACAGTCTGTAATGTGTTTTTCAATGATAAAAATCACTTCCTAAACTATGGCAACTTTTATTTAGAGAAGAGCATCATGCTACTTTAAGACTTGTATGTGAAAACCAGCTTTTTGCTGTTAGTGTTCATTATAATACAACTGTCCCAAACATATCCCAAGTGGTATAACCAGTTCTCCTGAACTGCAACTATTTATGATACCCTTACATTTGGCTCTTCTTGTAAATGATCAATATTTTTTCTGTACTCAGTGTGGGAAGAGAGTTTTAGGGGATAAAACTCTTAGCAAAAAAAGGAGTTACTTGATTACAAGAGGTTGCACTAGTTTTTTATGTTGTCCCATGCCAATTTTTGTTTCAAAGCTTTTCCAACACACCTCACAAATTCATTCTCCAATGGGAGCCATTTCTGCAGCCCCTTTACATTGTGGGAAATGGCAGGTGACACTGTGATGTTTTCCATCTGTTTTTCCACATTTGGCACATTGAAACAAAATCTCCCCTGGCATCTCCTTAAATGATCAATTAGCCCTAGCACTTGGTATGTGTGGTCTGCACAGGACAGACATGATGGATTTTTGTCCAGGACCTTCCCCAGTGGTGTGCTTTGATGCCAGATCTGTGCTGTTCACCAGGGTAGGGGAGGTAGGCAACAGAGAGTGTCCTGCTTTTCCTTGCTACTCTCACCTTCTCCCTCACCATGGCTGATGTTTCTTCCCATGGCAGGTTCAGAGGAGGGAACCTCATGTACCTTGGGATATCTGACCAAGCCCTCCCACCAGATGGAAGGATGAATATCCCCCTATATCAACTGCCACAGTGTTACAGAACTCCAATCTCATCAATTTTGTCTTCCACAAGTTCACTGTGGATTGTGGTCAAATATGTGGCCAGGAGGTCATCAAGGACTGCTCTGTGTGGCTCTCAATGCGTACATTAACGCGTCAATTGGGCCATTTTGTCAACTTTGGTGGAATCAGTCAATTAGTGTGAGGGTAGTATAAGTCAACAGTATAACCTCAGCAACTGTTGAGCTGTGCCCAACTAAAAACCCATGAGCCAGGCTCCAAGAAACAAACACATTAAGATTGTTGACATAAATTTGTTTCATCTTATTTAGTATCATCCCTGGTCAGTGAGTCCAAGCAAAAGGGAGAGATTAATCGTAATTACGTATCACTGAGACAGTGATAGACTCAATTACCCCTGGGGTATTTGGTGGGACTACAGGTGGGTGTGACCTCTGCAGCTGTCTAAGAGAGTCATAGTTATTCCTGCTGTTGAGTGGGGTCTAGATGCAGTCTACAGACCACCCAAACCACTTCTCTGTATATATTCCTCTATCCCATCACTTCATGTTTACATTAACATAGGGCCTGAGCTCACTAATTAGGTGAACTCAGCTTTTGCTGGAGATCTGATGCAGAACAGCTGTACAGCACCAAAGACTCTGTCAGCTGATGCATGCTACATTAATCTTATGGGACTCTGCTGCCTCCTCATTCAAGGAAGTCCCCAGTGTTAGGGATCCAGGTGGAAGATGATTATACAACATCCCATTTGTTGTACGATTATTCCCCCGTCTCCTTCATGGTTATTTTGGAAGGCAAGAGTAGGCTCAGACAGATAGCTAGACATCACTTCTTTACCTATTTTTTCAGCTCCAGCAGTCACAGCTTCAGTAACTCATCCCATTCTACCATATGTTATGACCTATATCTAGGTCATATCTCTGGAGAGTCCAGCTCTGAGTGATTTTCTAAAGAACTCTGATTAAAAATTTAAAATGTTTTGGTATTGTTTATAAAATAAAATCAATTGAGGACTGTTTCAGAAATAAGCTTAAGATGAATAAGTCAGATAGGGAGGGGTCCCAAGACCTGCAATAGTGTGAATATCTTTTGCACCTTTGATAGAGGGTCATCCAGAAATAAAATCAGATTTATTATAATGGACCTCAAGATACTGTCAAAGGCTTTTAGAAAAGAAATTATATTTCTATCTATGCAATTTAAAACATTTTACTGGTGACTGAGAAGTCTCTGCAGATTCTAGACATGAGATCTGCAAAAAGCATCTCTATGCTATTAGCACACTAAAATTTTAAGGAAAGTAGTGGTGCTTTTAGAACATCAGTAATAATAGTGAGTATTTTTTCTCTGTTTTGAAGGGGGTTGGGTGTCTGTCTGTCCTTCCCCCTCTCCCACTTGGTAAATAAAATATTTTATATAACACCATGATATACTGTTTTGTTGAGAAAAAACCAACCAACCAAAACAAACTTCCCACCCCCCCAAAAAAAAACCGACTCAGAAACAACTAAAACCAAAACAAAGATAAAAGGTCCACAAACCACATTAAAAAATACAGACCCTTTTTAACCTTTGGCTAGTTTGAATCTTTTTTTCCAGAGGAATGTAAGTCACAGAAACAAAGGAAAAAGACTAGATTACAGCAAGTTCTGTGAGAACTAGTGGCTAAATAGTAAGAGACACACTGATGCCCACAGGCAATGCTGTAAGACAGAAAAAGCTACAGTAGTCTTTTGAGGATCCACACAGAACCTCAATAAAAAGAAACAAAACCTGCAGTAATCAAAGTATTGCTGGTTCCACTACTGACAGATAGAACCATTTTGCAAAGCTTCTATGTATGAATTGTGATGGGAATTCAGAAGGTTCAAAGTGTGGATGATCAGAAAATAAACGACAATGTGATCCTTCACTATTTTTCTGGGTTTTTGCTCTTACTAGATTGTCTTCTCATACCCTCAAATATTTACATTTCATTTGAAATAAAGATTTGAGTACTTTTTTTGACAGCCAGGCTCTTTAGCGCTAGGATGAAACAATTTAAAATTGAGAGATCAAGGCTGATGGGCCAAGATTGAAGTGTTCCACCATTGTAACTATGTACAGATTATTACATCAGAGGCTCGAAACATAGGAAAAGTAATGTCATGCTCTGTACAGAGAAACCGTCCAGCCACTTGAGACAAACTTTTATTGTGTATTATCTACAACAGGCTAAATGCTTCCCTGTTTGCTGCTCTTAGAAGAAGAGGTGACCTCATTGAAGTAGCACTGTTTTTCACATTTTCTGATGCACTGAAGATTATCTAATGCTATCCAAGTATTAGATAATTGGATATATTATACAATTATCTATATGGCTTTATACCTCTTCTGTATAGATTCCTTTTCTTTTAAATCTCTATTTATCCCATAAAAAGTAACAAAATGTGGGCTCATTCTTAACATATTCAAAGCAAAAAAAAAACCTGTTTATTTTGCACACAGAATAATTTCATTTTATATTTTATCCATTTTATTTACACTGCAATAGATTCAGTATGGTAGTTAGAGAAATGACATTTTCACTGAGAAATAACTTCTTAAGCTATTCTCCAATGGTCACCTATAAATATCCAAATATCTCTGAATGTTTATTGCTATAGGTTATTAAAGATCTGATACATTGTAATGGAGATTTATTTTGATCCCATAGAAAATTTGGCCATGCATTAGATGTTTTCATGTGTATTTTTTCCAGTCTACCCACATATCAGATAGATAAACTGTACCTAGTCAGAAGAGAGTCACTGTATGGTTAATTTTGTGTTTAAGAATATGCAGCAGTAACTTCAAAATAAAGTACATAAAGTTAAGTGTTTTACTTCATGACCATACTTAATTTAAATGTTCAAATGCCTGGAAAACTTGACTTTAAAGATATTTTGCAGCCCAGAAAGAACTCCATAATTCATTGCTTCTTTGATTATATTATCTTGCTTTTCTCAAAATTTATTGATTGTTTTCCAACAGATCAATATTTCTTAACATTTCTTTGGAAATAATATCTTAGAGAATTAATGACTTTTGATTGGTATTTGATTTTCCATTCATGCAAACACATGTGACACTGTTTCTAATCTACAATAAGTTAAGTATTATGTAGAACAAGCACACTGAGAATTCATTGCTCATTAGTCAAAAAGGGCAAAGCTTTAAATTGTTCTGTCTGTGAGGATTCAGAACATTGAAATCAAGTCACATGAACATTGGTGAATGTCTTGGCTGGTGAGAGGACAGACATTCTAAAGCTGCATATGCTTTGCACCCATCAGCAGGCGGAGCAGAGAATGCGAGGTAGGTGCCATGAGCTCCATTTTCAGCAAGTGTCTTTTTCTTTCTTTTGTCAGTATTGGCTCCTTGTGACTGACCCTGTAGATGGAAAGTGGACGTTTTTAACAGGATTAATCTGACCAATGCAGAGGCTAAAATATAGGCTGCTGTGTCTGAAACTGTCATCTGAATTTCTTTTATAGTCAATAGGAACAGCAAACACTTTAGGATTAAATTAATGTGATGTCATGTGAATGTACTCATCTATCAGATGAGTGACACCTTAAAAGAGCCTGTTCCCTTCAGTGACTTTGATCGGTGCCAGAAGTGACTTTCTTGGATGCAGACACTTTCTAAATTTAGGCGAGTTGAGGCCTCTATTTGAAAATGGACAACACGAGGAAAAAGTATTTTTATAATGGCTGAAAATTGCTTAATTGTCATAAACCACCTACAAGCATATCAGTCTGTAACAATTTACAGCATACTTCATGGGAACGGCTATACCTCCAAATTTTGATAGAATAAAATAACTCGCATCATAAGAACTTTACTTAAAAGAAAAAAAGGAATGGAAATCCCATCCTTCTTTTTCCCCAACAGACAAATATATACAGGGCATTAATATAACAAAAGTGCCAACTCACATTCACTCATGAATTGTTAGTTTTAAAACAATGTGCTGTGGCAGATTCTTGCACTTTTTCTCTCAGAACAACAAAATGTGAATAGTCCTAGTTAGCATGTTACTGTATAGTTCAGTAGGAGAGGGAATGCAAGAGGTTTTTTGACATTAAAAGTAAAGAAGTTATATTTTACTATTAACTGTAATTCAGTTTCTCAGCTTATTAAATGATATATGAAAGACTTCAGACAAGGACATATTTTGAAGCTTTCCTTACTGAGTATTTAGTGAACCACTATAGGCCTACCTATCTTTCTGTTATTTCAGCTGTTAAAGTTCTGAAATGGAAATGATTTTCTGTCATGAAGTGCTAGATACTATTTAAAGTCAACAAAATATGCCCAAGGACATTGAGCGTGATGTGTTCCTCTGTCATCTGTTTTACTCATGCAGCAGAGTCTATTTGACTAGCTTGTTGGATGGGAAAAGCAGAAATAAAATAGATGAAAATTGAAGCCAATATTATTCTGTTTTACTTTGAGGACAAGGTGCTTTCAAAGTTATGCAGAACATTGTGATTCTGACACATACACACAATGCAGAGTTAAGACTAAGCAAATAAAACCAATTTTCTAGCCCACTTTGAGGAAGCTATGGTCACCAGCCTTTTTCATGTTAAGAATCTAGAAATCATTTTATCTTATAGATGAGAGTAAAACTTCCTCCATCACTAAAAATTTTGTTTTAGAAATAAATAGATATTTACTTACCCAAGAAGGTGAAACTGCACTTCAATTATTGTCTGGATTCTAAACTAATTTGTATTAGTTAAAAAAAGCTGAAGTCACTGATGCTACACAACATAACTCTGGGGAGAAGCAATATGTATATAACTATAGAACTTACTTTATATGCTCTCCAATATGTAATGAGCACAGCATGCTATTGTTTGAAGAAATAGTGTAGCTGTGAGATTCCGGCAATTCATAGACCGAATGAATGCTGTTACTATGTACTTTACCTTTGAATGTCACATTTGGGATTAGTTGCTGCTGAGGTACCTCAGACTATTTTCACTGTTTTGACAACTATTTTATATATTGAGTGCATATACATACACACTATAACACAAACAAAACAAAGCCAAGTAGAAAAACTAGTGCAGTTGTATATATAGACTTTATACCAGTCTATATATACTTATGAACATATATAATTGTATACATAAATGTAATAGTGTTTTTTCCCCTAAAAGAAAAAAAAATACAAAGGCTATAATCAACTTAGTATGTTTGCATAGTGATATATACATATGCATGTGTGTGTGTGTGACACTTGTTTTTAGAAACCCTCTAAAGGCTTTGAATAAATAATAATATTAGGAAAAGTCAAGCAAAAGTCATCTAGTCCAATTTAGATGCTTTGTTTTACAATTAAATGAATCAAACTCTGGAGGTACTTTTCCCACTCTTCTAAATGTAAAGTGTTAGCAGGTTGACTTGTTTAGCCGTGAATACCTACTCATTCAATTTTAGGAGAATTTCTAAAATATTATCAATTAATGATTTCCCCACTCACATGTAGATATCAACAGATAGAGACAGCAACAGAAATAGAGAGCAACGGATTCTGTGCTAGCTAGAGACAGAAAACATACAGATTTAGACATAGATAGATAGAGATACATCAACATAACCACATTGCAATCTGTTCTGAGAAGAGAAATTTTTGCCTAGAATTTCTTTGACTACAATTGTAACAATATTTAGAAAAAATGTCATACTCATTTGCTTTGCTGTCTAATTGTTGAGACACTTAAAACTGACTACCTCTTGAGCCTGAGAGCTGTTTAGAACTTATCTGTTTGTGACTTCTAAAAATCCTGGTCTGAACAGCAACCACTTTGACAAAGCCTTCTCTAATCTAAACACACCATAATTCCTTGTACAGGCAATTTATCAGGCCTTTTCTGTCCTTTCCTAGCACAAAGCCACGGCCATAAGTTCAACACAAAGCACAGGGGATGTGACTGATTTCATCAAGTTGGATGAAAGATCTGGACATGTTAGACAACAGCCTTTGGTTTAGCGCTCCTCTTGATGAAGCAAGCAATAAAACTTAATGGGCACAGAAAATATTCAAAACTAGACTTCCTAAGACAATTATCTTGTCTAATACTTTAGCTGAGGTAGGTTGATCCCTTAGTATTGAGGCTATAGTTTTGGGATAAAGATATTATTCGGTGATCTTTGAATATATTTATTTTCAAAAATGTTAAAGATATTAAATATCGAAAGACCTCGGAATTGAAGTCAGGCTGCCTGTTGATGCTTGAACAGTTAGTTCCTAGAATCCAAAACTTGTTTTTTCTCTTATAGTCCTTTTTCATATAGTGTCATATACAGAACCTGTACAGATAGCCTGTTCTCTTGTATTTATATCTAAGAATAACATACTGTAATTACTGTTCTGGAATGCAGTTCATGATTAATTTGAAGAACCCAAATTTCCCATATTTGGATGATATGTAAAAAAGTGAGTACTATCATTATTATGCTCTGTTCAAAAAAGATATTTATTCTCCAAAGATGTTTCAGTGCTCTGCATAGTGGGTGGCCCAAGATTTAGTAATCTCAAAAATGTAGTAATTAAATGAGGGTAGAATTTGAGATCTTGCTGTTCCTGGTATCCCCTATTTGTTACTGCTATGCTGGTTTTCCATATTTCCTTTCAAGCACTTCCAAATCCCCTGCTGCTTTGACAACTTTTTGTGTGAAATCTGTTTTTTCACTAACATCCAAGTTCGCCCCAAAACAGATTTTTTGAAATGCTTTGCTGTACTTCATAAAGAACTCTAAACAAAATAGCTAGTATGAATCTGTGAAAATGCAAACAATACTGAAAATATCAAACGAGAAATTATTACAGGGGACCTGTGGATCTGTATGGGAAGGTATTACCAACAGCTAAACTCTCCTTTCAGTTATGATGAGCGTGCCTGTTACTAGGCTCTCACAAAAAAATACAAATATCTCGCAAGACATGAAAGCCTGAACCTGAAACAACATAACCAACGCTGCAATGCTATCAGTATGAACAGTCATAGAATCATAGACCATATAGGTTGGAAGGGACCTTTACAGGTCTATTCAACCCCAAAATGTCCTCAAAAGTTATGAAATGTCATGTATATGGCAGTCAAAACAGCATAATTCTTATGTGCTTACACTTTGATATAGTCTTCTCTTATATGGTCATATTTTTTCCTACATATTTTCCCAGATAGCCTGTCTCTCATTCAGTTAACATCATAGAAAGTTCTTGAGACATAGATCATTCATTAATATTCATTAATAATCATTAATATTTGACTACATTTTATTAATAATAAGTTTTTAAGACTAGGGGGTTTTTCTGTTGCCCGGTATCCAAACTACTATTTGAAGAAAGAAAAAGAATTTTCTTGTGTACTTTTTATGGCACTCATCACTTGCTGGCATGATGAAGTTTTTTAAAGGCATCAATACATCCACTTTCATAACACTACTTTTCCATTATCTCTCCTGTAGGTAAACTGAGCTATATGCTAGAGTGAACACAGTAATGTTCTGTCCTTATTTAAACAAGTTATGCATAGGTTTTGCACCTTACTTTTCTTTAAATAAAATACGTAAGCTAAAAGCATCTACAGAATTTTTGTCAGAATTTCTGCCAGAAAAATTCAGGTTTTTAAGGCAGTCATAAACAGCATATAGACTGCATGGACCCAGGAAAAATCAGATAACTACTTTGCTTAGCATACCATGGAGTTTCATAGCACAGTAATTATAGGTCATTCCTCAACTCCCCAAACAGAAAAATATACTCTATTCCTTTCTTCAATTCTTTGTCTTGCTTACTAGAAAAAACGCTAGAACCTCTTTTACTGCAACCTTATCTTGCCAGAATTTTTTGAGATCAAACTTGCAGAGAAATGTGTTATTTCCATGAGAGCTGCTAACAAGACAGATCAGTTTTGAAGTTCACTTCCTCACCTGTTTTTCACTAGCTCCCTTGTCCTTCTTTTTCCTTGTTAGTTTAAGGCTTGCCACACCCTTTTCTTAGGAGCAGGGTCACAAAATCCTCCATCCTCGAGTTCCCAAGGACCCTTATTTTTCAGCTGCCTCATCCCAGGCACCCTGAACTAGGAGACAGGATTTTCCAAAATCTGTTTTCTCCATTTTCAAAACCATTTCACTACAAATTTCCCCCCCATATTCACCCAGAGATAGATTCTTAGCTCGCCAGTTTAATGACATATAGGTGAAATCTTACAAGTGTTAGTCTCAGACCAGCACGTTTATTGCCTAAGGCATTAAATCAAGCCAGTAGGGTCCGACTCCCCTCCTGTTCCCAATCACTGGCATCTCCTGTAGTAGCCATGTGGCAGCCTCTGCTTTGCTCTGGGTGCCAGCATGCCTCTGCACACTGTCAGGCATGCCAGCTCCTGGAAGAGGTGTCGGAGGGCAGCAGAGGTGATCTCCAGCTCCAGGGAGCTCAGCCAGGAGGGCTGGTCTCCATGGGCAGCCCCAGCTCAGCACACAAGCTGACGTGCCATCTTTGTGCTCTCCCTGGCCAGCAGCCACACGGACAGCCAAGAGGTTTGTGTAAGCAAAGTCTAGAAAGAATGGGAGCAATCATTTGTTCATCTCCACCAAAAGATCATCAAAGATTTTTGCATAACCAAGCAAAAATACAAGAATTGCCCTATGTAAACACTTGATCACACTTCCTGAGAGGCAAAGAACTCTCTTTCTTGGTGCCATGTGAGTTGTCACCCGCAGGTGTTCATTTAACACTGGCTTGAAACTCCTTTCCTTGCAACTGCAGTAGAAAGGTAATTTATTAGTACAAGAACTTTAAACAGCCTATTAATATGCTGTTAAAATATTATTATTGTATCACCTTTTAGTTTTTCAAGGAATCTATTTCCCGGAACTTTTTATAGAAATATTATACTGAAGGTAATGTTTTAATAATAAGTTTGTGAAATACTACTCATTTTTCCAATTGGCATTTTGTTAATTATCACCTAAATGTCACTAATATTAAGAGTTTTTACTAAAATATGCTTCTGACTTATAAGTGTTCTGTCTTTGATTTATTATGGATTTTAAAGTCACTTATACTGGCATAAGTGAATATGAAACTGTTAAGATACATGTATTTACAGTAAATGGTTTTGCTCTTGATTTTGGTTTGGAGTTTTATTTCATTTTTGCCTAATTTCTTTATTTCCTCTTGTTTCTTTTTCAGAGCTTCCATTTTATTTATTTATTTATTTATTTGCTTCTAGTTAAGGGCTCAGCTTCTTTTCGTTTGGTGGAAGTCTGAGTTACTCAGGGTCGCACCAGCTTAGCCAAAAAAGCAGCTTACAAGATGTGGAAAAAAACAGCCAGTGATACCTTATAAACAGGCATTTTAAATGCTGGCAATCTGTTAGAGAAAGTGAGGGAAATTAAATTTCCCTGAACACTAGCACCTGAAGAACATTCACAAAAATCATTGACTGCTACAGAAAAGACAACATTACGTGTTTCATGGGTTAGCGTATTTTTTTACTGTATTATTTCCAGTCTTGAAATCTCTGTGTAAAGGTATCCACTGGGAGATCTTGATATTAAGATACAGAGGATATAGATAGGTGGCATTTGTGCTTATATTCAGAACTAGAACATGGGTAATCTCTCATGTCACCACCCTCTGGATATCCTTCACAGTGCAGGGCTACAAACAGGGTTTTAATTTGTATTATTAAAATCCAGTATTTTTCAGTGGATTTTCTCTGGGGGAAATTAAGTATCTTCTGAGAAAAAAATGTTTTTTCTGTGTCTCTCAACTTATATTGCCATTGAAGGATAAAAAAGTTGCAATTACAGTTTACCTATAACAAATCAACAGAATTCAGAAAGGTCAGGTGCAAAGTAGAATTCTCTACATTGGTTATATTTCCCATAACAGAAATAGAGCTGTGTGACATTGCTTTTGCTACCCTACTCATACATTTTTGCTGCTAATTCAGCTACATTCATCTTGTAGTTCTAGTCCTTCAAGAAGCATGATTTGTAGAAGACTAGTGGACCGAATTAGAGCTTCTCTAACACAAGGACTTAAAAAATACACTACAATAATTTCTGTTCTTTTGCTGAACTGAGGGTATTTGCTTAAGTTGTGTATTTAGGATTATGCTCATGCAGCAAAATATTCTGACTCAGGCCAAACACACTTAAATAAAAATAGTTATTTTTTTTTCTTGCTTTTTCATTCTTTCACTCCCAATACACATGTATATATTTAAACACACATATATATGAAGCTAAGCTGCTGTTTTTTAAAATTTACTATTTTTATAATATTTTAGAACTCTGTGAACTCAAGGATGTATTACAATAAAATTACTTTGTTAAATGCTCTACATTGTAAAAAAAGCACAGACAATTAGAATTCATAGGGTTTTTTAGTTACATCACTGGAACAAAACGCACAAAACTATCACTCTTTGTGGCTCAGCAGAACACAGACATGTTAGGATATATGACTGTCTAATCATATGTCCCAGTAAGCACTGGAACTTAGTGCTTTCCCTAAATGCATTGGGAAAATTCAGGGCTCTGTAATCCTCTGAATCTCTAACTACGGTTGTTAGTCAGAGCACCTGCTTATTAGCAGGAAAATGATGCAGAGGGAAGAAATGCTGGTGTGTAATTCTTCACTATTTTACTTATACATTTTATTTAACCTTAAATGTATAATACGTAAATTCATTTTTAGCAAGAAGGAGTTGCACTAGAATATTTTTTCTTTCCTTCTTTGTGTTGAAACAAGTGGTTCATAAAGAGACCAAGTTGCTTGATTTAACTAGATAGAAGTAATAGCTTTTGTACTGAGAGAAAAAATGTGGAATTAACTGGCGTCCAACATGAATGATATTTCTGTATCTTTCAGAGCATCATACACAACCAGCTGGAAAGCAGGTAGACAAAATCCTGGGAATATTGGCTAAAAACAGTAGTTCATGATCTGCCACAAAATCATTTCTTTTCCTCAGCAAGATGTTCTTTAGAAGTTGATATAAGGAGATTTAGATGATGGATGATATTACTGTCACAGTCTAAACAGTACAGGTATTTCACTGGTCATATGTGTAAGGCTGAAATTCTCCTGGAACTTCAGTTTTTGTCTCTGCAGTTTTGATACATTTTGGTAAGGCCCAGCACAAAAAAAAACGCACCTAAATTAAAGCAGCCATTCACAATAATAATACCGATTCTTTCTTATCTTTCATATCACATCAGAACAGTGCTGATTGGACACTTTTAACAACTCAATAGAAACAAATGGACAAGTAAAGATCCTGTTTCAGAATTATTTGCTACACAGAGAAACTGCTATTTCTTATGAAGGCCCTTCTCTTTTTCCATTTTTCTTTATCTGTGAAAAACCCACTTTTTTATATTTTAACCTGTGTAATAAAGTGTCTTTATTAATTACTTGGGTGATGTGATGGAGTGCTCTCTCACAATGTGACTGCAGAGTTGGCTTGGTGGAGCGGTCACCATACTGTAGGTTCAGAAAGGCTTCACCAGGCTGGAAAACTCATAAAGTTCTACAGAGGCAAGTGCAAAGCCTCGCATCTGAGATGGAATTCCCACGTGAACAATAGAAAGTGGACAGAAAGCTGTGCCAAGGAAAATGAGCTGACATACAAGTTTAATGAGTCGAACCCTTCTAGCAAAGAAGCCAAACTGTTGCCAGCAGCTCCAGGGAGGTGAACCTTTCCCTATGTTCAACATTTGTGAGACCCCATCTGGTGTATTGTGTCCAGTTGTGGTCTCTCCCACACAAGAAACACATCGTCGTGTTGGAACAAGTCCAGTGGAAAGCCAACAAGATGATTGCAGGTTCATGACTTGGAAGGAAAGGATGAGGGAACAGAGTTTATTCAGCCTCAAGAAAACAAGGTAACCAATGAGAGGGTGAAGAGAAGACAGAAACAGACTCTCTGCTCCCAGATACACAGGGATAGGAAGAGAGGCAGTGGACAAAAGCTGGAGCAAAGGAATTCTGATTAGATACAAAAGAAAATCTTTTCCTCATAAGGATGGTCAAACACTGGAACAGGTTGTCCAAAGTTGTTGTGGTATCTCAATCACTGAATTAAAAACTCATCTGTACACGTGCCTGGGCAACCTGATGCAATTGGACCTTCTGTGAGGGAAGGATCAGACTAGGAGAGATCCAGACATCTCCGTAACACAAAATACTCTATGATTCTGGAAAATGAATCCATGCATTTTCTTTAAAAAGAAAACAACTTACTGCTTACCTGTGGTAACAGTCAATACCTTTCTAGATCTGTGCATAAAGATCAGCCTTTTGGTGCTTCTTTACAACTTCTTTTACTGCTGCAACTTTTGTTTTTTCCTCTATCATTCCATCAGAGTTGCTATATAGTATGTAAGTTCTAGTTGCAAGTCTTTAAATAGCCAGCAACTCTTCCCTTTTCCTCTTACAATAGCACTGTCTTCAAGCCTTCAGTGCTGCTAAATAATGAAAATGGAAGGGAAAAAAATTATTACATGATAGCAATATGAGATCTCTGACTCCTGCTGACTGCAAATTTGTATCTCTATCAAAATTGGGATCCTAGTCACTTGCAGCTGAAATCTTCTGAAGCATGAAATTTGTTCTTTTTGCATTTTAATAGACAAAATAGATTCGTGAAATCACATTACGCTGTCTCTTTACAGTGAAGCATTACATACAATGTCCACTTTATTAATATCCTTATAGACAATCAGGCCTTTGAAAATTTGTAGACAAGAAATCAGAAACCTGATTGGAACAAGCAGGTTTTGATCTTGCCAGTATTGTAGCACCACAGGTTAGTTACCTCTAAACTGCTACTATTGTCTCCTATTGTACTCAAATATGTAAACAGATATTAATGTTAGAAACACCTGCTGATGCACTTTTTGTTCTTTGTATGACTGGACTTGATGGATTTCAGTCATTGGGTGACTGCTTTGAAACTCTGCAGTGTGAATATGAACGGTTGGCACTACATAGAGAGACGAATACATGAGCATCAAGGACTGTGATCTCAAGTCCCACTAGAATCAATAGGAATTTATCATCTGGAAGAAAGAAAATTCCTGACAGCGCTAGGTCCTTAGAATCCCAGGACTTTCATGAGCTTTTTTCATCATGAAAAACTGGCATAATTTTTCCCCAAACAGACAAAACCTGCAAAATAGGATTAACAGTACCTGGACAGAGATACTATGAAGCCATCCCATATGATGTTACAAGGAGCATAAAACAAAAAAAAAGGTGAGATAACACTTTTACAGTGTTGCTACCTTATGGCAGAGTAATAGTGAATAATGGTAGTGTACTGATAGCACTAATTAACCAGGGGTATCAAGCTGTTGAGTGATGTAAAAGGAAAAAAATTGAGGAAAATTAGAAACAAAGCAAGTACAATAGGGTCGAAAAAGAGCTAAGGAAACAGGCAGAACTGACATGGAACAAATTATTTTTCAGAGACAAGAGTGCTTGAAAAAATTTATCATCTTGAAGGGAAAAATAAACCATTGATTCAAAAGCAAAAGAACGTGGTAGCAAAATTAGATTGAACATATGTATCCTCATAGAGATAAATGGAAGCAAGATGAAAAACGTGAGAAGAAAAAGAAAATTATCACCTTTAAATTTCCAACTCTCCAGTGATACAGGGACACATAGAAATGGTATAAGAATAGTCTTTTTTTTTTTTTTTTCAGACATTCTAAAGTAACTGCAAACCTGGACAGATTTTAATAGTGAAGGCAGAAAACCTCGGAATCGATGGATGGCAGCACATGCAGTTTTAACTAGTTTCAGCCATATAAATGGCAGCTCCTTACAGACACTTTTTAGCCTTATCTACACCTTTGGGTGTCAAAGCAAAAAGTTGTATTATAAAGTCATATACTGGTTAAATGTCAAGGATTGGAAGGAACCTTAAAAGCCATCTAGTCCCAATCCTGCCTGCAATGGGAAGGGACACCTCTCATTAGACCAGGTTGCTCAAGCCCTTTTCCAACCTGGCCTTGAACATTTCCAGGGTTGGGGCATTCACAGCCTCCCTGGGCAACCTGTTCCAGTGTCTCATCATCCCCACAGTGAAGAATTTCTTCCTAATATCCAACCCGAATTTCCCCTCTTTCAACTTCTACCCATTATTCCTTGTCCTATTATCTACAGTGTACAAGTATTCTGTTTTGTAATATTCTTTCCAATTAGCACCCAAACTGTATTTAATTGTAGTTTATTGTGAGAGTTTAATGAGACTAGCCATAGTTACCCAGATTTGATTAACATTTCTCTTGCCATAATTACCATGCTAAAGTCAGGACAACTTGAGGTGAATAGACTGAAACATAGGGAGGTTGCAAAGCTTTTCTTTCTGACAGTGTAATTTAATCAGTGAAATAGACAGTCTCAAATAATACAATATTTGTGTTGCAAAACAACATGCACTCCTGGGGTTTTATCAGCTTTAGTCTGGCTCTTGTTAAAGGTCAAGGTATGTTTCTCTGAATAGAAAACAGCTGAGGATACTCAGAATGACATAGCATATTTTTCATAGGTCATATTACAGTATTATATATATTCTTATTGCTAAGATCTAACAAAGCTTTGAGTAAATCGTAACATGTCAATTTTTATAAATAATCTTATAAAAAATGAAAACATGCAAAGCAACAATAATTTTCAATTAGCTTTTATTTAGGTATTTTCTTGTATGATGCCTCAATAACGGACTTGATTCTAAAAATAAATATATGGTAGATTTGTCAATAGAGAACAGCTTTGTGAAACACACCAGCTCAAACTGATACATTACTATTTTTTACTTTGTCTACTTCACACAGAAATCACAAGTGAGTGAAATGATGCAATCTAAATATAAATAATTTTAAATACATGTTAGTTCAGCCACATGGATATGAGAATATGATGTGTGGGAAACATTAAGCACAGGGCAAATCATGCAGAAACTATAAAACTCAGAAGGATGTTGGACATGCCTCTGTTGGAAGTGGTCACACCTCACAGCTCACTGTCCAAACAGCAGGTCTGGCATGTAAGGAATACACTTCTAATGAGCAATGTTCCTCAACTGAGAAAATCACCTCCTGCTTAGGCTGGAGCTTTAAAGCTAATTTGGCAATCAAAATAGTCTTTGAAGTAGTTTATGTGTTTTGATTATCAAGTTCTTCAGAAACACTGGTACCACTCATGCTGTGTTTGCTGGAGTTCAAATTCCGTCAAAATAATCCAACAAAGAAAAGGAGTTAGAAACATCAGATTATCTATTCTCTGAAACACGGGTTGTGCTCATTCCCCATCCTGATCACATCTGGTTCAAGGCTTGGTGACTTCTTTTGTATGTTTCACAGTCTGAAAAATAATGGTCTGGTACCAGTTTCTCATATAGAAGATTTCCCTCTCTCATAATTTTGGTAGGAGCAAATTAGTTCTACTGTTGCTTTGTGGGTGATGCCCAGTAAATACTGGAGGCAGTACCTTGTGCTAGTACCAATGATTAAAGTGTTCTTTTGAATTGCTATGACCAATTTGCAGCTACATGACCAACCTGCTGCTTGAAACATCAACATGTATGCATTGTTGTCTTCTGTTGAAATACATTTAAACAATACTTTTCTTTTACTTATGCTTACTTCCCTTGCAAGACTGTATGACCATTACTAGTATGAAATACTAGCCTTTTCCACTTAATCTGTGGTTTTCTAAGAAATGAAGTACAGTATGAAAGAAAGGAGATGAGGAATCAAAGTCTCTCATTATTGCTGATCAGTATATTGCGTATGCCTGCTCTTCTGCAGAGGCATGCAAGTGTGTGTGCGTACGTGTGCATACAGATTATTCATGACAGAAGAAAAAAATTATTTATATTAGAAATTCTATGCCATTATCAAATAGCACCTCCCCATTTTAAAAATATAGTAATACCAAACATATCAAAATATTGGTTTATGTATTTAAGAAACAGTTTAATGGTGGACTCAGTAGTGTTAACAGTTGAACTTAATGATTTTAAGGATATTTTTTCAATTTTAATGATTCTCTGATTCTATTTCAGTGTGTTCCTGAAAGGGCAGCTGAGAGAAGTATTACATGCCAGATTTCTCACCGAGAGCACACATGATTGTACTTTACAGTAGCAAAATCTTGCACAAGTATTTCATAAGCAGAAGGAGCAGTATTTCACAAAGAGTGAGTTACATCAAGTTAGTGGTTTCAGGTTTCAGGTTTTATTATTATTCTGTATTGAATTTTTTGGACATGATAATGATATATATCAAATTAATATCTATGTGGCAAAAGCTATTTCTTATCCTTAGGAACTTATTAATCCTTGAAATTGTCTTTAGTATTATGAACTTTCTTTGCTAGTGATTTGTATTTTCCAACAAATTTTGTTAGTTTACAGCTTTAAAATAGATATGCACTGATGAATGTTTTTTTTTTAATATTGAATAAGTAATATTTTCTTATTGATACATGTTGATTATGTCTTTGCAATATCTGAGTTTTACACTTTTTCTCCTTGTCTACAGTATTCAATAAATCCCTCTATGTTTATTAAATCAATGAAGTTCATCAGTTACAGAGAGCAGGATTCCATTCCAGTAAACAAATATAGAAATACAGGGGAAATATCAATCTATCTATTGCTCTACCTAGCTGTCTATAGGGCATCACCAATCTGGTTCAGTTCTATGGTATCAATCACCTTGTCATGTATAAAAAATGGAGCAAAAACACACATTCAGCTTTTAAAAATTCTTGATTTCCTCATCAAAAGGTCACATTATATATAATCAGTTGGGAAAATAGAGTGAATGCAGGTGAAAAAAAACCCCAATGTTCTTTGTCTGGCAAATGGAACAGAAGAATTGCTGCAGATAAACAGTGGCATTGATCAGGCATAACCTCCTTAAACCAGGGGAAATACTAGAGGTATTTCTATTTCCTCTCCTTTTTTCATTCATCATCTATTCCCTCATCATTTAACTTCTGTATTATTACCGTTATTTTATCAGCATCTGGGGTGATTTACATTTACTGCATGTCTGTTTTTTGTTCCCTCCATTATTCCATAAACCAGCTCTGCCCAGCTTTCAAGACTGCTTTTCTTTAGTGATTAGATATTGACTGTTTCTGATTTGCAGCTACATGTCCAGAACCCCCTGGTTCATCTGCACCCGTATTCTCAAAGCGTTTGTTGTTTTCTGGTGCTCACACCGTTTGGGTACGATGTGACAACTTGTATCGTATCTATCCTGATAAAAAGATAGGTTGTATTTATGTGTATGTGAAATTGCAATTATTGTGGGGTTTTTCCATTGTTCGTCTTGTGTTCTACCAGTCCTTCTTGCTATCACAAGAACTTCTGGGTGTAAAACTGAGGCTTAAGCAAAAGAAATCATTAAGAGAGAAGTGCTCTCTGGGTTTTTGAGTGAGTAGGAGTATAAAAAGAGCTGATCTGTAGCATATGTTGAAGCAATGATAGAACTGAAAGACTGGAGTGTTTGCTGTGGATATGCTCAGACTGTGGAGAAGGCATGCAGGTCAGAACTCCCCCTGGAATACTCTGAAGACACATCAGCCTCTTCCTGTTTATGATTTTCTTTTTACTGTCATGGAGCTGGCACATGGTAGCGGATCCAGTTTTACATCTATGATCACAAGCCAGAAAACCCTGCTCTGTCTCACTGCATGTGCAGAGAGTGATTGAGCAGTTGTACTGTCTCAAATTCTGGACTGCACAGAACTCTATCAGAGAACTAAGATGATTGCATGGCAAATAAAATGCAGGAAAAAAAAACCAAACCAGGAGTTGACAAAGCCCTATTTTAATGGAGGTTTTGGAGCTATTTAGCCATTGAGTTGCATTACAGAATTCAGGAGAGTGCATCAGAAACTACTAGTTAATGGACACTGTGTTGCATTAGTCCTGTCCGTGTGCATCTCTAAAATCACCATGTTTTTTTATAGGATGCAAATTCGACTATTAGAAAAGTAAGAACTTAAAACATGATTACTTTTCTGAATATGTTTTATATCTGCAGGGAAGATATTCATCTCACTTTGCCTCACTTTCTTATACTTTTGTAAATTTTGTTAAACTGCAAAATACTAGGTCCAGAATGACACTGTCTAAAAATCAATTCAGTGTTGATATGGAATGGTTAAAAAAATGCCACAGTCCATGTGGAGTTCCAAAAAGTACTTTGGCATTGGTATTGAATATTACAACATATAATTTACTGGCAGGTGGTCCATAGAGCAGGGTTCACAGCTCACAGATGTCCTCAGGAAGTGTTGACTACAGAAACACCGGACAGGAAATGACCAGCTTGGTAACGGCTCTTCAGAAAATATTTTAGGTCATGAGTCAACAGTATCATGCTGTTGAGAAATAAAAAAAGCATCACACAGATGTATATGAACAGGAAAAAAAATTTTAAAAGAATATAAAAAAGAGAGAGAGAGAGAGAAAGAAAGAGAGAAAGAAAGAAAGAGAGAAAGAGAGAGAAAGAGAGAGAGAAAGAAAGCCTTGCGTTACATAACACACAGAAAGATGACTTCCAACCCTGAAGATGCTCCAACTTCAAGAACAGAAAAGGCTTTCAAAAATTAATAGAATAATATCTCACAGCAGATGGGGAGTAAAAAACAGCTTAAATTGCAGTGAGACAGTGCAAGTCTTTAATAATAAAGGTGGTAACCATTAAACTGACTGTCTGGCAAAGTTATACTCTTTGTCACTGAAAATCTGATGGAACAAGTTAAGTTTATATCTGAGGGGGGGCGGGGGTGGAGAAAGTCTGAAAAATGTATGGGAAAAAAATGGCAAGTAGAGACTGAAAGAGGTTTTTAGTCTATATTATTTTTTGTAAACAAAGATCTGAATTTTGTTTCAACTTTAAATATGTGTATTTCAATACTATATTCAGTAACACTATATCCATCCAATGATGATTTCTTAAAGAACGTATCACTCCCTGTATTAAGCATCAAACAAAAAGCTTCATGATTTCTAAAATAATGTCTCAAGTATGATCATAGAAAATAATTTTATGTCTATTTCATCTCTGTGGTCAAATGAATCCTTAAATGTGTTTGCTTAAATAGTGCATTATGTGTATTTCCTCTCTTTAGCCCCAAATCTGGTAGTTAGGGTATTCATATGGAGGACAGAGCTCTTATCTTCCTCCTTCTGGCAGAGGAAGATACTGAATATGGTCTCCTGGTGTCTGATGTTTGATCAATTTGTGATATTGATTTATGCCAATTCTGTCATCTTTACTTTCCCATTATTTTTTTCAGTATTACTGCTATTAAAAAAAAAAAACACACAAAAAATTAACAGTAAAACTGCTATTGAAAGTACTGCTATTTTCAATGACGTTTGCTGATTTTGCATTGACATAGCCAGTTTACAACTCCTAATAACAGTTGCTGAAGTTATAATTTGTAATCCAAAATGGTTTGACACCATTGTCAATAGCTATTCTTTACAGATGCTTGAAATTAAAATGTCATTTTAAAAAGTAAAAATTTCAATACTAATTTCCATGAAATGTTGATGTTTAAACGGAATGCCATTTTCAAGAATAACCTTGAGCTCAGCTTTGAAAAGAGAAAATCTTTCCTATTTTCTGTGACAAATGTGAAGAGTTAACGCTTGGGAAGTGCCGAGATAAATGCTTATTGATGACTCAGTTAACATCTTGGAGTGAGCAGACTATAAACAGGCAAAATATGTCCTCTTCTTTTATCGCTCAACAAGCAAGGCAATGCAGTCATAAAAAAAGGAAATGTAATGAAATGGAATCAAAACAAACCAAAGACTGACTCTCAGACTGTGGTGCTGATGACTCATTTTCAACCTCCTTTTCAAACTATCACTTTATTTTCTAGGTTGGACTCCTCACCTGCGACTGCTTGTGTGACATTTATAAATGAAAAAGTGGGGCTGAATTATGTAAGTGCTCCTAACATTTTGTATGCATCTTTCATGTATTTAATTCCACCTTTGGATGTGCAAGATAAACTATTTCTAGCCGAGGTGAAGGCTGCCCGACAGCGTTGAAGTGCTGAGTCACGGGGCAGACAGCCGGCGCTCCGTGCCAGACAGGGCTGGGAGACTGATGCCCACCGCGCCCTCGGCGCGCAGAGCCCTCGCGGGGCCCGTGGGACGTGCCTGTCGGGAGCTGGCTTCCCTTGGACTCCGACTGATGGACACAGTGGTTGCTAGACCAATGAGTGAAGAGGACGATCAGCTCCACAGCAGCCCAGCAGCAGCTGGCATTGCAGAGGAATTTCAATTAGTCAGGTGACAATCAGCTGCAGTCCCCAAGGAGACAGCTACCACCTCTTCTGCACAATGCTCTGTCACTGCTACAAAAAGCTCAGTTGTGACACCACTTGCAACACCAGGTGTAAAAGCAGCTACTTGAAGGCATTTGTCCTCTCTGCATGATTTAATTTAAAAACTGAGATCTTCTATTCTGTGTTTGAATATGAATGAGTCAGTTGTAAACACAGAGCTAAAATAGATGAGTTTGGCGTGGAGGGGTAGCTGAGTCATTCTGTAAATCCTGTTCCTTAGACGTAAATGGCAGAGGTTTTCTTTTTTGATACAATAATTGCTATTTTAGCTTAATGAACTATGAGGCTTATGCAGCAAAATGGCTCCTGAAAGTTACTGGCCCAGTCAGTGCCTCCACTTTTAAACTTTTCTATCCATGACTTTACTTCTTGACTACTACGAAGAGAAACTCAAAATACTTTCTTCAGGAGCTTTCTTTTCATTTTATCTATTTATTTTAATAAACAGTGTTTGACTTGCGTACCTCTTTATCTTATGAAGATAGCATTTCTTCATTGTGCTATGCCTTTTATACCATTTAAAAGGGGAACACAATCAAATGGTATTAAATCTCTGGAGTTTTGATTCAGAAGAAGAGGTTAGCACAGAAGAGGATCATTCTATTTTGGTTTAAAATAGCTAAAATAGTTCTAGGAAGCATTATAGGTCTCAGCAAATATATCCACTGTTTGAATGAGAAAAACTTTCCACAAAACATGAAATAAAGTTTCTTCTCCTGCCTCACTACAACTTTGAAAAGACACTATATTAATAAAGCAACATTATTCCACAGAAACTGATAAAATTTATCTTCTGTGCAACATTATAGTTAAATGCGTTATTGTACATATGCTTTGAAAAAAAAAAATCCAAACTATTTTCTTAAAATACCTTGCCTAGATAGATTTACTGCTTTAAAAGGCTAAAGAAGTTGTAATATCCTCTAATAAATACTTTGAAAAAAAATTTAATACTGTTTTGGAGGCACATTTCCACTAAAAAATTTATTGCAATCAAAATGAAGATCTAAATCAGAACATGTTCCTCTTGTCACCCTTGATAAAATTAGTAGTAGCCACATAAGACAGGATATTTAAAATCAGCAGAGAACAGTATTCTCTAGAGTAACAGGTTGCAGCATTAGTTGGAAAACACTATTCTTGGGTCTACAAGTAGCAACGGTGAGTCTAAAACAGTGGTTTTACTGTGTTCAGAGCTGATAAATCCTCAGCATTTCAAATGTGGGGCAATGCAAGTTCAAAGGAGTGGTTCTACTAAAGAGATTCTCTGGGAGAGCAGGAGGCTTTTCTGGAAAAATCAAGCACTGAAAGGAAGATGAAAGGTTTAAGTATATTTAGACTAAGGAAAGGAAAAGACAGTAGCAGTGTTCATATATATAAAACATAGCTTCTAAGGAGTGTATTCCCTTCTCAAAACTCATTTCAGACCAGGCACTAAATAACAGACAGGAAGCTGTGTGTTGGGATGCGCAGCAGTGAGGACTGTGCAGTATTATAGCTGTTTCTTGGGAGGCTGCAGCAACTCCCTCAGATCCACTTCTGCAGAACAGGTCATAAAGGTGTTTCTTCAGAAAGGGTACAGATATAGCTGACCCAACATTTGCAAAGGAGGTGGGAGTAAAAACTCCCTTCTAATATTGTCCAGCCTCAATTTCTGCTATTTTGGTGATTTTATCATCCAGCTTCATTATACATGTTATTATGCAGAAAATAAATTTATGAAGTAATTAATTCAGAATGTTGAAGTCAAAGCAAAATTTTTGTAAAAACTGAAACACGGGGCTATGTCCTGGAGATTAACAACATTTTCATTTAAAATTTACAGCAAGTGTTTTCAGATTGAAATAATATTTTATCTTCAAATGTTCTAACTTTCCCATAATTATTATATTATTACTCTATATAATTATTTAATTGCTTGCACACTGGCTTTTTACACATCATATGTGTAAATACCAGTATTAGGCTTTAACAACAAGTTGATAAATGTAGTTTCATGGTGCCAACTTGGCTTAGTGACGACTTTAGAAATTTCATGCCAATCCAACTAAATACTACAAAATATAGCTGTGAATTCTTCCTTTTCTTTTTTCAATCTCCTTAAATATTTTACAATGCTCAATGAGGATGAGACAAATTATAAGCTAATTTTAAGAATTATAACGGATGGCAATTACATCTGTTTTATTTCATTTTTTCATTATTCTAATTATCCTGACAGTAGGCTGATGGTGTTCTGCCTCATTGTGCTCATGACAGTTTGCCAGAGAAGTGCTATATCAGAATGCTAATAACTTGCCACATCCCCTCTTTGACAGTCGATAGCAAACCTCGACTATCTGACTTTACTGGTGTTCAATAGTTTTGTTCAGCAGGTCCATATCACTTTAAAGTGGTAGCAACCTACATGGAAGAACTAAGAATAGACTAGCTATCAAAATACAGAAAAGATGAACCATGCTTTTAAAATTATATATTTAATATTTTATGAAACAAGGCATTGCAATTTAAATATGTATTTTTAAACTGTAAGGTGAAGGATATACTAGCCCACTTTTAAATAAACCATTCCCAGCTGTAGTTTATCTAGGAAATTTATGCGTGATCACTGAGGTCCCATATATTTTATCTGATAAATATTCTTTTCTAATATTCAACCAACTCACATGTGCTTTTGATCAAAATTGATCAACCTTTGTCTTGCAATGCATTCCCTCAATAATCAAGCAGATTCTCTTTGGCTAAATTCTGTTTAGAAATATGGCATCTTAGTAAAAAATAATTGGTTTATTTAATATTAATATACTCATGTATATGGTCCACAGCTGTCTGTCTGCATGTCTGCACATCTAGGGACCCCAGAAGAGGAGGGACATTAAACTGTTGGAGCAAGTCCAGAGGAAGGCCACCAGGTTGATTAGAGGGATAGAGCACCTTTCTGACAAAGACTAAGAGAATTGGATTGTTTAGCCTGTAGAAGAGAAGGCTACAGGGTGACCTAATAGTGTCCTTCAAGTACCTTAAGAGAGCCTACAAAAAAGCTGGAGAGGGACTTTCTACAAGAGCATGTAGTGACAGGACAAGGGGAAATGGCCTCAAACTGAAAGAAAGTAGGATGAGATTCAATATTAGAAAGAAATTCTTTGCTGTGAGGGTGGTGAGGCACCGGAACAGATTGCCCAGAGAAGTTTTGGATGCCCCATCTCCGGGAGTGTTCAAGGTCAGGTTGGATGAGGGTCTGAGGAACCTAGTCTAGCAGAAGGTATCTCTGCTTACGGCAGGATGGTTGGACCTAGATGACCTTTAAGGTCCCTTCCAACCCAAATCATTCTGTGATTCTATGATATCAATTGCCCAGCATAATTTTGCATATTCATTTCAGCATGCACATAAATGAAGCTTGTGGATAATCATCCCACTCCGTAAAGTATAAATATTCTTTTGATTTTAAGTTCACTGTCTTAGACATTCTGGCTTTCTTAAATGTGAGAAGGTGTTGAACTGCTACGCAGTGATGGGGTTCAAAGTATTTAATGAGTCATTTATTCAGTGTGAAAGATAAAAATAAGAAGTTGTTGCTAATCATCTAACCTTAATTTCTACCATTCTCCAAACTCTCAAGTTCATGAGAAACAAGCTTTACCTAAGACTGAAATTAATTTTTGTGGATAAAAGTCGATTCTTTCTTTGGATGAGAATAAATTAACTGATCTTTATGGAATGATTATGGTTTAAAAGAAAACAGCTGAAAGAAAGGACAAAAAGAAGAGTGCAATTCTTCTTGGATTTGACAGAAGTAACTGAAACAAGAGAATTGGCACAAAAAATAAAACTTCCTTGCTACTTTATCAGTATCCTTCTTTAGAGAAAATTTCAGCATTTCCTATGGGTTTATTACGGGTTGTTGCCATAAAACAGACGGGTTGCATAACAGTGCTGTGTTGAAGAATTGAATTTGAGACAAGATCAGGATGTTCATCCACTTAATTCAGCTCAAGATATTGTTTTTGATGGAGACAACTTATCTGCCTAAACATTTGGCACAAACTTTTCATTTTATTAATTTAGTATTATTTGAAAACAGGAAGGAGTTCAGGGCAAAAGAGGAGATATTTACACTTTTACAGATCTGGGTCATAAGCCTGTTCTTCTGTTTCTTGTTCTAACATAATTTACATTGGAATAGAACTCAATAGTACTAAATTCAGCCTACTGAAGCACTTCTGCCTGTTGAATCCTACATATCAGATGAAGCCAAATGTCACAGGAGCATGAACTACTCCTACATGTTTCTGCACTCATGATCATCATGAACCTGGAACTCTTTGAAGCAGTAGTAGCGAAATAATTAATTTCCCTGCTCCTTTTGTCAGTTAATTCAAATGTCAATGGACAAACAGAGTTTCTGCACTCTGAGGTTCTTCACTGTATCAATCTTCATGGTTCTTCAACAGCCGCACCTGACTGAGACTCCAAAAACTTAAAGACAGTTTGAGAATTTTTAATAAAAGAAATTGCCCAAATACTGAAATAATTCACATAACAAAGTTGTATATCAGCCCAACTGAAGTGACTATGTTTTATAGTCAGCTACCAGATCCATCCTTTTCCTTGAACAATAATGTTAAATCACCTGTTTTCAAAAGTCTATGAAAACATCATGATACTGTCACCTAGGAATTTTAATTGTGTATGTAAAACTCCTTGGACCTCAAGGATTATCTTTCAGTTTGTTCTACCTTCCCTCTTCCCCATTTATCACGATGTATTGAATAATTCAGAGTAAAACACAGCCCAAATCAGAAAACGCAACATTTGCCACCTTTTATTTCTGCTATGTATCTGTCTGTATAGGTAAGGTCTCTTTGTATATTCTGAAAATGCAGAAACGTTGAGACACTCACACTACCAAGCTTAATATCTGTGGTGCAACCAAGTTAAAAAGAAATCCCAAAATTTCAGAATAAGAAAGCATTCATGATCTCTTGCTTAGATTCGGTTTTGTAGGTATCACTTTTTCCTAAGATCGTACTCTTAAAATTCATTTGGGAACTTAGCTCACACTTTTCTGGAGTTTGAAATTTTGTATAAAATTGTCTCAAGCAGTCTTCAAAACACTTTTTTTCTGAAGGTGTGAGTAATGAGTTATTACTATGCGTGTCAACAGCAATAGAAGCAAAAGAAAATGCAAGCACCGTTTATACATGACTTGATTCCCTAAAACCTGAAAATAAATGATACAAGGTAGTTCAAACAACAGTAACCGAAAGTTGCAACACTAAATGCAGAATATTCTGTCAAAATCACTTGAATAGTTTTAAAAATATATAGTGATATTTTAATATTTCAGTATTTTAGACTCAACTTCAGTGCTACCATTTAGACAACCTAGTCTAAATATGATGGGCTTTTATATAAATTTCTAAAGAAAAGAGAAGATAGACACATTATACAGTCCTACTCTGTCATTTTTCATTGTTTTATGTTTCATTTCATATAATGTGCCAAAGGAAAAGTATGCATAGGCTGTTTTTAACAGTTGTGCTATTTTCTTTGTTCTGTTTCTGTGTGTTTGTGTTCTGTTTCTCCTTTGCAAAACTGAAACAGCTATTACTGTAATTATGATTTTTAAAAAGATTTCTGAGTATTTTAATTGAATAGTCAGAGTATTCTTACAACCCTACCCAACTTTGTATTATATATCATTTAATCCATTAAATAAAATCCATTATAAAAGTGGCTTTAGGCCATTCACATAAAAAGTCAATTCAACTGTTCTAATATCTGGAAAAAGGGACAAATACTTTGTTTTAGTTACTGAAGCAAGGCATCCCATGCAAATTCCCTTTTATAATTATGAAGGACTAAGCACATGCATTCCATTCTTTTCTTCTATGCAGTAGTAAAGGGTGGGAAGTAAGAGCTGGGAATCTACAGCAAAGCAAAGTAGGAAACTTTCAATGTCTTAGGTTAAACACTTTTTCCAGGGTTAGAAAGCTTAAGTGATTCTGATCAGGCAGCCTGTCTCACTCCTTGTTATGGCTTCAAGTCATTTATCCTTCTCTCTACAGATCAACACAAATTTGGCAATGCTTGTTGTTTTATCTTCATGTTTGGATGTCCTAAGCCACATATTAAGGAAAAAAAGATCTCCCCTCGGAATATACTAGAAAGCCTTCCTGCAGGGGCCAATCATTAAGAGAAACATAACAATCAGTCGGAAAAAAATATCTTCTTTAGTGAATTTCAAGGAGACGCTTTTGAGGTAAGATCTAACTCTAGCTTAGGAAACAGGCAATTACTATAGAAGGCTGCAATCGAAGGTAATGCTGAACAGTGCTGCCCACTGTGCTTCTCGGGGCTAATTCCCCTCTGCCATTGGGTAAGGTATATATTTTACACAAAGAAAAACTTCTTCAGTAACTGCTAATAGTTTAATTAGGGGCAGTGAGAGAATGTTATGAGCACTTATATGTACACAGTAAAAATTGCAGAAAAACCACTAGGTTTTAACCGGATAGCCTGTCTAAAAGTTACTACCTCAGTTGAGAGGCAGATCTTCATTGTTTAGAGCGTGACCACAATCTCACTGGATAATGACCATATAATGAAAAGTCAATTTGCATCACAACCTCTCTTTTCATCTGGAAGAATTTACCCAGAAGAGATAATTTAACAAGATTTTTAATTCTCCTAGGGTCAGAATGCAATCTTGTTCTTATCCTGCTCTCAGATCTCCTTCGCAAAGAGGAAAAAAACGCTCTCAGTTTCTTAGAGAAGCTAAGAAGATATGAACAATGACCATTAGTGCCTCTTGGGGAATGCAATGAAATTTATAAAACACAATTAATTGGCTTTTATTCCAGCCTTTTGGATGTTTCTAGGAGGCTTTTTTTTCGAAATACCACCTTTCTGTTCTGGCCCTACAAACAAGAGTAATCACAAGCATTTAGACTAACAGATATGATTGATTAATAACAATTTTTTATTATAATATTTTCCTGATTTAAAAAATATTTTTATTTTATTGAATAAAAAGCTTCATTTTTATCCAATAGAATTTTCAGTTCTAAGTAATTCCACCAGCAAATAGCTTTAGCACAGCCCTTCTACTAATCACATACTCACAAACTTTGATTATCAGGAAAGAAAATTTATTAACCTGAGTCCAGTTTTCTCTACTTTCTTGGACTTTATTTATTTCTTCTGAAAATAAGGTGAAACTCTTGATCCATATTTCCCACTATACCTGCACCCCACAGCACTAAACTGCTTTGCCTGAAGAAACTGTGCCATAGCTACACTTTTGAAAGGTGCAAGTAACAGAGTGTTAAACTGAAAAAGAAGAGAAGGAAATGCTGACGTCCATGAATCACAGTTCACCTACGAGCAAACATGATAAAATTGTTCACAGGAAATAAAGTGGCACTGAGATTCTGTGTGAGATGGCACAGATGAACCATCACCAAATAGAGAGCTTCTGTGCATGTCTGTTTATCAGAAGAGA
This sequence comes from Oreocharis arfaki, assembly GCA_013398015.1. Classification (NCBI taxonomy): domain Eukaryota; kingdom Metazoa; phylum Chordata; class Aves; order Passeriformes; family Paramythiidae; genus Oreocharis; species Oreocharis arfaki. The sequence continues at coordinate 43,216 of VZRR01005978.1, forward strand.
CGGCTGAATAGATCACATGGTGAGTATAAGGCAATGACATTGTAAGAGACGTTCCGAGGATCCCTCATCTGCCTCACGATCGTTGCCAAGGAAGGACAGACACTGAGACACCAAAACGCCACAAAGGGAAAGAAGCTTCGCAGAGGAGACCTAGCCAGACCGAGGTGGGATGTCTGCCAAGCATTGTCTGCAGGTGTGCCTGCATGGAGACTGGTAGAAAAATAGTGCAGGTCACGGTGGACTGCGTCGTTCTTGCTGCCACAAGGTGGGAAGGACTGCGTTGAATGTCCTGAACACTTGCTCTGTACCGTTTTCCCCGAACAATGGGCCTGATTTCCCCACCTCTTGGCCGGTTCCCCCTTGCTTTTGAAAAGGACTATAAAGAGACTTTCTAAATTAGCCAAGACAAGATCTCCCCACAGAAAGAAGATGAATCTATCGGCAGAGGACCACGAGGACTTCGTCTCATCCATTGGTAGCTATTCCTCCCCCCTCTTTTTCTTCTTTACTTTGTTTCCTTTTCTTTCTCCCTCCTCTATCACATTACCGTGTTGTGGGCACTTAATAAAGTGTACTGTTTTGATCAAAACTGAAATCCCCTTGCATCTTTTGCACTCTGAGACCAATAAACGAACCATCACGACCCCCGCTTGTATTAGTGGATCGTGACAGACATATATACCTACACATGGAAAAATGAGCTTTGCAATCAAGGCTTGAGGCTCCCTTTGGTGCCATAAAGAGCTGTTATTTAGCTTTCTTGTGTAATCTTTAGGTGTTCTGGTACAAAATCTTTTTTTGAGGGAAGATCACATACACATTAAGATCTCAATATGAACAATACGTTATGAATGATAACATTTATTCAGTTAGTCTTTCCTGATTCTCTGGTATGTTTCATATATTTTAATTTTTTGAGACAGGCAGGTTGCCAAAGTATATTTTCCTCAGTAGTTTCACTTTTATAGTGGCAGCTGGGAACCACAGAAATGTTTTATTCTTTGCTCAGTGTATAACACAGGTGTTGTAATATCAACAACATTTTCCACTCACTTGAGAGACCTATGTGAAAGGTAGATGAAAGGCATGTTGACTGAGTAGGAAATGTAATGCAATAGAACTAGCTCCAAGCAGAAAATGTAGAGATTTTTCTTCAGTGATTTATGCTTTGAAAAAGAGGGCAGATCAAAAATGTAGGGGTTTATACCAGGACAAATTATACCCAATATACTCATATGATTGTTCTTGCAGCAGTCTGTACTCTGTTGTAACTTTGCTAGTTAACTGGAAATATTTTGGATTAAAGAATCGATTTCATGTTCATATGTTTATTAAAAAATATATTGCCTCTCAACAAAAATGTTAAAATATACTTCTTTCAAAATAAATAATTGAAAAGTCTCACTTTATACATGCCTGAGTTACAGAATTTGTGATTCTTCCCCATTTTTTGAACCAAACATTGGCCAACTCAACGTGGGTATAGAGATAACTTCAATAACATAGACTTCAGAAGTGTTTTAACAGCAAGGCAGACACGTGCCTACTGTTAAAATCTGCTGAAAAAGGTCTTATCTACCAATTTTGTCCTTTAGAACACAAAGATCTGGTTTTGTTGAAGTTCTTTGCAAGAGCTTCAGAAGAAGTTTGCAAAGAACTAATGATAGAAAAATAATTTAGGAATTAATTAGCATAAATTTATTAAAATAGGTTTGTGGGGGAGGAAAAAAAATTATATGTCAGGTATAATGCATGATAGAAACTGAAGGTCTTGAAAGTTTAGAAAAATTCTTAAACTGTAGTTATTTTATTTTTTTTCCTTTTTCAGTTTTACAACTGTACAGCAAAAGCTAGCTTTCTAAAAGCCTTCTGAAGTGTCTATGTTATACTTATGATATTTATTGCTGCACTCTCTTACTCTAATAAATAATCAATCTTCAAGAAAAAAACAGATTCAATTATTAAAACTGAGTACTTGATTCGGTTTAACATTTTTAACATTCTTATATTTAATATTATTTATATTATTATTCTCTGTCTCCTCTCAGATGTTTGTGTTCTTGGTTTTTATTCTCAGAACCTACTGTTCAAAAGCCTGTAAATGCTTATATTCTATCAGCCCAAATGTTTTTCATACTGCTGGGTGTTATAGCTTAAATGTGCAAACCTAACATTTTAATTTAAATCTAGAGTAAAACTTAATAAAAACATATTACATGAATAAAAAAAGAATTAAAATGTCTCTAATATGTTTTTCTTTACAAGCAAACTTAGGTGATTTCTTTTTCTAGCTTATTTACTGGTCCATGATATGCTGCCTTTTACAGGTTTTTTACCGTCTGTTTTCTGAAGTTGTTTTAAAACTCCTGTGTCAGGGATTTTGAACCTTTATCAGAAGTGAACACCATGTATATCCTTTCATTTTTGACATCTCTTATTAAAGGAGTTAAAAGAGCTTTTGCACAAACAGTTCTGTCTTTGGAAGCTGAAAGTAGATTTCCATCATCTTGAAACCTGAAAATCCGAAAGTTGCTCTTTGGATGTCTCCTGAGAATAAGGACTGATACTATCAGCAAAGGCTACCAGCATGTCACAAGGTGTTTAATAATAAAAATAAGTTTAAAAGAAGTAAGAAGAACAATCAAACTGCTATGCATTCTATTTTGGAAGGGTTTGGCATCATCTGTTGAAACAAAAGAAAAAAGAAAAATCCTGCTTTTCTTTCCTAACTGTCATTTGAAAAGATAAATTCAAACAGTTTTTCATGTTTATACATTGTCAGCTAAAAGCATCAAAGAAGTCTGAGAAAACATTTGGAAATAGGAATTCACAAACTGAGAGAGAAAGAAGTAAAAAAATAATAAACTACAAAAAGTAAAAAATTTCTAAGCAAAAAGTTAGCTCTTTAGGTTTCATGGGAGATATTCATGACAGAGTGAAATTAAACTGAGAATAGATATCTGTATTTGCAAATTTTGCATCACAAAGGCATTCCAGGTAGTGACTCAGGATAGAGAGCAATATCGCTGTAGACAAATATACCCATTATTATAGGTAACTAGCTAGACGGAGAGGAATTCCGGCTGATGGAGGAGAAGCAACAAGCCTTTCAATTCCAATGAAAGACCTTTTAAGAGAAATAAGCTTTCAGAGCAATTCTTTTCATGAGGTAGCCTCAGAAACATCGTGCTCTGTCTTCAGGCCCTCTGTGGGTTGCTCTAGCAGCTGCAAGTTGCAAAGTACAGGCATCATATTGATGCATCAGTACTGCATTATCCGTTAACTCCAAAAAGAAGTGACATTATTCTGAATTTATAAGAACACTGGATGCTATTTATGGATTAAATTGTTGTCAATATTCTTGTTAAACTGTTTTTAGCCCATACAATTGCAAAGATGGAAAGGTAAGAAATATATGCTATATCAACTAGTCTGTTTTGCCTGTCCAAGAAAAGATAAGTCTAGAGGAAGATGACTAAAAATTACTAGAAAGAGATAATTAAAGACATTGTATCTCGCAAACAACTAAAATACAGGAACAGTTCTATGATGATGAGAGAGAGTTGGGGTTCTTCAGCCTGGAGATGAGAAGGCTTTGAGGAGACCTTATCGTGACCTTCCAGTACTTAAAGCAGGATTTTAAGGAAAAGAAGGAGTGATTTTTACATGGGCAGATGGTGACAGGACAAGCGGTAATGGTTTTAAGCTGAAAGAGATTCGGATTAAATGTTAGGAAGGATTAATTGCTCAAAGAGTAGTGAGGCACTAGAACAGGTTGCCAGAGAAATTGTGGATGCCCTATCCCTGGAAGTGTTCAAGGCCAGCTTGGATGAGTCCCAGAGCAACCTGATTTATTGGGCGGCATCCCTGCCCATAGCAGGTGGATTGGAACTAAATGATCTTTAAGGTCCCTTCCAACCCAAGCCTTTCTATAATTCTATGATTCTATGATTCTCTGAAGCTATTTTTAGCTCTAAGTACAAACCAACTTGATCTCCACTTCCTTCTGGTATCACAACAGGATTGTCTTCCCCCACTTGCAAACAACATTTAATTTCTCTGCACATCTCCCTACACTTACATGCTTTCATGTTATCTTCTATTTACTTTGGAAATAAAGCAATGCAAAAATTCTTAAATGGCATATGTATTTATCATGATTGTTTTCACTAAGTTGTTTTCTTTTTTTTTAATCTTGTAATTACAACACTAATTGGACCACTGCGGGATTAAGACATTCCCAAGGTATTTTGTAACAGTATCTTCTCTTTAACGGGGATATTGAATGTCCCCTTGTGGAAATACTTGCTATTATTCTGCTTTAGAAGTTCTTTTCTATTCCAAAGTACAAAAAAAATTTAAGGCTGTGTGTATTACAGGGCTTAGGTTTTATAATATAAAGCAGTAAATTAGGTGTTCAGGATCTCAATACAATGAAGAATTAGATACCTTTGGTAAGCAGTCACTGACATAAGCAAAGGTTTTACATTAAACAATAAGAAATGTTGAAAATCTGATATTCTTATATCTTTAAGAAGTGTGCCTTTACTGCACTTCAGCTTTAAGAGTGAGCTAAACTTACATACAGATTTACATACTTCTACCAGTCCATCCAATGAGCTTGACCGTCAACTGACTAAAAGGTGTTTATAAAAATCCTCGCAAAGAAAATAAGTTCTTTCATCCGTTAGGAGAAAGTTATTAGAGTATGCGGGAATTCCTGAAATCCAGAATCTGCTGCTAAGTTTTTTACTAACAAAGTAACTTTTGATACTGTTTTTGAAAAGCATCTCAATAATTACTTCACATGGTAGGAGATCTTTAAATATGTGTTTCGGTGAACGAACCCATTCATCATAATTTTAAATATTTTAATCTACTTCTCATACTTTAGTGCATAAAAACACAAATTAAAACAGCCTGTTATAGACCTCCTGCATTTATTGTCTACTTAGCTTCATGACAGTTTTCATGGTTAATTTTCCTTCACCCATAAAAACTGATCTTAAGGAAAATTTTAATCATCTTCATATAACAACTGGGTAAAGAAACATTGTATAGAACAGAATACTATATTTATTTACAAAAATCATAAATGGACTAGCAAATGGTGGGAATAACAAGTTTATAAAGTTATTTGATGGCCATGAGAAGCTGTAGAACGATCTCTTAATTGTCACTCTAATGTAGATGGCATTCAGTGCCAATAAATTACAAGTAAAGTGTATGAGGAAAGAGCACTCTGAACTAGGTATTGTCTGTTTAGGAAAACCAAAAAAGAAAAGTTATAATAATTTTTTGAAGACAGTTCAACATCGATAAAGAAAAAGAAGTAAGCAAAAAACCCCCGCAAATACTGTGCAGTTAATATAGCAAGACAGAGAATAAAATATGAAACATCATTATGCCAGTACATAAATTAATAACAGATAGAAATATTTGACAGTTAATCTTTGAAAGTAAAGAATATTATTGGAAAAGTATAACTGCAGAAGGCTTTACCTGGAAGGAGATGGGATAACTTCAGCTATAGTGTGAGTTCCATCCAAATAGATGTCACACAGATTCTTTGGCCTTGTTTGTCAAAAAAGGGATATATCAAAGCATAATTTGCACAGAGAAGGAGAGAAATTAATTATTCCAAGTTTCTCAAAAAGTAGGCAAGAACAAAACCATATTTTCCATGACAGGTTGAAAACAAAAGGTGAAATCCAGAGTTCATTATAACAAGACATGGTAAAAGTGAAAAGTTTACAAGGGTTCAAGAACTCATTGTACAAATTCATTGAGGAGATTCAGAGAAACCTTTGTCTCAAGCCCTTCAGACACAAATTTTAAAAGGATGTGTCAGAAGAAGTGTATCTGTCTGCTTGCCTTGTCCTGCACTTTTTCCTAGACATTCACTTATGACTCAGTGTCAGAAATATTGGACACAGTCTCCGATAGAAAAAATGAAGAAATTTCTTGATACCAGAAATATGTTCTATTTTTATTTGTTTAGCCGTGAGTCATCTGCACTGTGGTAACTGTTGGGAATTGGACTCATGGGCTCTTTTTAACGCCACTCAGGATATAAACTTACCTATTACTTAAGTAATGATTTGGTTGCCAGGGAGCAGCAAGGACCAGCAGCTCCAGGAGGAGTGGTCAAACCCAGCTAGTCCTGTGCCCTCACCATGGAGCATATTCCCATGGGGTACAGGCACAACAGGCAGTGCCAGATGTCGGGAACAGATGCCATCAACAGATGCAAATATGGCAAATGATGACCCAGGTCCAAAGGACATCCAGAGACCCAAGTTCAGAGCAAAGTAGATGAGGTCTGGGACATAGAAGTGAGGTGATGTGACTCAATGTATCTTAGGGAAAGAACTTCAAGCAATGTCAATTCATCTCCCAGTTCAGATGTGGTAAGTGACAACCCATAGTATGACCTCAGGTGCTGAGTCTAGATATTAGCTCAGCCCTTTGTGCTTACAGACTCGTGTGTTTCACTCTGCTTTATGCAGAGTCCATAAAAGAACAAAAGGCCGGTTTTCAGTCTTGCAATGTACATATGCTAAGTATTTATCTGAACACCATAAAGCATATAGAAAGGTACGAAATCACAGTAGCATTTGGCATTGATATAGGTTTATTCTGAATTTAAAAATCAATCAAAAAACTTATTCTGCAAACATATGGAGGTATTAGTAAAACTGACACTTCAAAGAATACTGACAACTAAAATTTAATTTAGTTTCTATAATGTCAAGAATGAGTTGCCTTACATCTAAATACACCATAAGAAATCATCTTAAACTTGAAGGAAGCCATATATAATCTTTTTGAGAAGAGGAAATGAAAATCAAGTTTTCAATTCTAGTTGAATTGAAACATCCCAGGCAAAGGTGACAGAATAGATAAAACATTTATATTAAAAAATGCCATGTTGCCTGGAGCTTATTGATAAATGTTGCTTTATTAGACTCAGCTACTCCTGAAGATAAACACATACAACTTTCATTGATTTCCTTCAGCTTATATTTTGATAATCATTCAGAGTACCAGTACAACGTGACATTTCATGCTACTGAGTCAAATTGGTCTTACTGAACAGTCATAAAAACTGTAGAATCACTGAATCATTCACACTGGAAGGAACCTTGACAAGTCACTCAATCCACCTTCCTGCTCAAAACAGAGACAACTTTAAATTCAGACAAGAGATTTAGAACTTTGTTCAGAAGAGCGTTGAGTTACTAAAAGAACTCAGATTTTCTGGGAAACCTATGGAAAAGCTTAATAAATCTGATAGTGATTTTGTTTTTTTTCAGTTTTGTTGGTTTGGTTTGGTTTATCCTAGCTAGGCTCTCAGAACGTCTTCTGTTTCAATTCACATCCCCTGCCTCTCATTCTTTCATTGGGTCCCTTAGTAAAAAGCTCGGCTCCATCTCTTTGGTTACCTGCCAGCAGGTATCAGAAGGCTGCTATTTACTGTCCCCCTACATTTTTTTACTTCTTCAGACAACAAAAATCCCTGATCAATTCCCAGTAAGGCAGAATGACATTTCTTAATTTGACCTATTGACAAGCCCTGCTAGCTCAGGAGCTGTTGGCCACCTTTGTTGCCAAGGCACTCCTGGCTCCTGCTCATCCCACTGCCCACAAGCACACCCAGGCCCTTTTCACAGCAGTGGCTCAGCCAGCCTGCCCCAGCCTGTGCCACTGCTCAGAGCACCACACCTGCAGTGCAGGCTGCAGAGAAGGCCGTGGCTGACAATTTTCCTGAGATACTTTCTCCAAACACTGGTGGGGACTGAGCCCCATGGTGTATCAGCACCATTGTGATTTCAGAATTTAGAAATTTATTTTTATTACCATCTAACTTTTTCAACTTTATTCCTTGTTTTGCCAAGGTTAAATCAAACAAAGCATGTACACATACACACAAAAAATACTTCTTAATTTCATTTTCAAAACCCTAAGATTGTATTTATAAAGTAGCCATTACCATTTTTTGTTATTACTGTTTTACTGAGTTATATAAAATGTGTGCCTCACAGGAAGAAGTGCAGAAAAAAGACAGATTGTTGTTTAAAATAACAACGTATCAGGGAAAAAACTTGCCCCAAAATCTCTTGATGAAATGTTAGGCAGGAAAATGGTAAAACTCCTATTAACTCTGATGATAATCATGATTCCACTTCATCCCACCACATAAGGCCTGTGTCAACTCTTTGGCGAAGTAAAGTATTATCTTGGGAAGCAGCCAGTAAAGAGTTTTCTTCTGCCTAATGCTGATAGGGAAGGACTCAATAATCTAACTTAAACAATGTCCTCACATAATGAGGAGCAGCTGGACCTTGTAAAAAGGTGGCTATACTTCAAACACAGCCTTCCTTAATGCAGAAGTCATATCCCTGTACGTGTCCTGAGTATGTTTTCTGAAAACAGCAGGAACTAAAAGCTCAAGAGGAGAAGGCCAAAACATTTTCAGTTTAAAAAAAGAAACCTGACTGCCAGGAAATGACATTAGTTTAAGGTCAAAGTTTCCATATAAAATGTAGTTATTTTTGTTGATATGCTTTGAAGTATTTTTACAAATATACTTTATTATTACAGGCTTTGAACACACGTATTTGTTTATACAGATGATAACATTCACATTAATGCTGGAAGAAGGAAAAAAATATCAAAGTCAAGAGAAAATTTTTTTTAAAAAATCAGAAAAGAACAAGCTATAAATCAAACATTTTCCTGTAATGTTTTACCAATAAGAGGCAGAAATGTAACTTCACTTCCCATTTGGCATCCATATTTCCTCTTAAGCAGCTAACCACTTTCACATAACCTCAGAGGTTCATCATTCTTTGTGAGTCCTCTTCTCTTTGTCAGCAGTTATCTATTATTGCTGCTACAATCTATATTACTAAAGAGACTCTGATGACACAGCTGCTGCAAGGAAAGGTGGCTGCAGTGATTATGTTAATGAGATCACTAATTTCTTGCATAAACATACCTTAAAGCTGTTGTGCTGCTTCATGTGTTACTAGCTGGGTTGATGAAATATCTTGAACAAAATACAAAAATGTTATTAACTCAGTTGTTATTTATTTGTATTTCAGTAGCACCTACAAGCCACAATAAGCTGAGACTTCAGCCAAAAACATCCTGTTTCCCTACAAAAACCTATATAATCAGACAACGGGACTTTAGTCCCTCCCTCTATGTACTCTTCTACCCCTCTACCTCACTCTTATAAAACTTCCAGCTGAGGTTTCCAGTCCAAAAAAAAAAAAACCATAGACCTGTTGGAATGTGCCCAGAGGAGAGCCATGAACATTATCAGAGGGCTGGAGCACCTCTCCTGTGAAGAAAGGTTGAGAGAGTTGGCATTGTTCATCTTGGAGAAGAGAAGGCTCCAGAGAATTTTGCAGGCTTTCAATATATAAAGGGAATTATAAAAAAGGCAGAGAAATACCTTTTACAAGGACCTATAATGATAGGACAAGGTGCAATTGTTTTGTTCTGAAGGAGGGTAGATCAAATATAAAGAAGACATTTTTTACAATAACACTGGTGAGACACTGGAACAGGCTGCCCAGAGAAGCTGCTCCATCTTTGAAATTGTTTAATATGAGTTTTGACAGTACTCTGAGCAACCCGGTCTAGCGGAAAGTGTCCCTGTCCATGGCAGGGGTGTTGGATCTAAATGAACTTTAAGGTCCCTCTTAAACCAAAGAGTTCTATGATTCTATGATGCTATGAAAGAGAGATAAGAGATCACAAGGAAATAGAGACATAATGATCTTATGTACCTAAATACACCTTTTAACAGACCATCAATAAAATGTTGGCAGCTTCCTCACCCCTAAATTTATCATATAATAGGGAAAAATATTTGTTTCAACATTAATAAAAGGAAAGATACATTTTAGTACATAAGGGGTCAGTTTTCCTGACCATGAAAGCTTAATTCCTCAGCTCACAAGATATTCACCATCTGTTCCATCAATCAAGATGCAGGAGAGACCTAGGATTAGTTCATACACATGCTGACTCTGGGACTTAAAAATTTATTTCGTCATTTCTGCAGATAATATCAACTTTTGTAGTTAATTACCGCAAATAGACAAGGACTTGGGTTGCCCATCAGTCCATGGGACCACTGCAGATATCTACACGGGCACGTGTTGCAATTCCTACTTTAAAGCATTTTTTGTCCTTAAGTTGGCCACACAGAGATGCAGTTTGCATATTCGTGAGGTACATCTTTTTTCATGACAAGAGTTTGTCAGGATTTTTGCCATTGACTATAAACAGCAGCTCAATTTGGACAGTTGAAATGTGTCTAAAGCTAGGTGACATGATATCCATATCTGCCTTTTAACAAGGGAGTGTTGGGTTTTTTATAAGCCCAGTTACCTGTTTGTATTGTTGGTATACTCACATTCAAAACACAGACATAGCCTAAGTTCCTTGGAAGGCAGCAGCAGTTACAGCAACAGACTAATTACTTATCAGTCTCATCTGCAGACAAGACTGCCAAATCTTTAGAACTTTTACAGTAATATCCCATCCAACTAAGCTTTTTAAAAAATGGGCAGGAAGCCAGGATAGTTCAGCCATAGCCTGTCCTCAACTAGAAATGTGACTTAGGTAGACAGCACTCATGGTGGGCCTTTTGCATATCTTGAATATGTACACTGTGATGTATTTGCAGAGCATATGAGAAATTTACAGAGCAAGTGTGGCAAGCATGGATAACTGAAGGCAATGTCTATATCCAAAGATGAGCCCAAACAGAGATGGAAATCTTTATTCTGGCAACTGCTAGTTCCTGCACTTCTAAAAGTTTTTAGGCTTACATTACATGATGTGCAAACACAAGCACACGTATAGACAAAATCCAGGGGGTACCATTACCACAGCATCTCTTCTAGTAGTGACTCTTTTCTACGTTCCACCTGCACTTAGGGTTTGGCTTCCAAAGCCTTCAATCTGGCTTTTCAAAGATGAGTGTTGGTATTTTCATTGTATAACACCCTGCCACGAAATTTATGTAGCAGTTTGTAGCATCAGTTAAGTGAGAAAGACATATACATAATGCCCAGTCTCAAAGTAAATACAGAAAAATGAGAAGGAAAGTAACAACATGGTGTGATCTCAAACAACCAAAAAATATTCTAGTAAAGAAAAAAACACCATAAACAAACAGAATAAGCTGATCAAAATATTTGGTATATTTTAAAATTAGGATTTTTAAGACTGATGTCATTCAGAGATATCCTAGGTACTTCTGAATAAATTAGTTTGAGAGTTGAAGAGTATCTGTGCTTCATGGCGTTTTTCTGAAGTTACTTTACCCCACTTCTCATTGATCCCTGTGGGGAGACTGCCACACTACAGTATTAGTCAACACCCAAACTAAGCTGTTCAGAGCTAGGCCAGGTTGTTCTCTTTTATTCTGAACTGGTCTGTGGTGATGTCTTTCCTTAGGTATTTCATAATTAACTTCTTGGCTACCTTCAGCATCTCAACCATCAGTGAACCCCCTGGAACTAACTGTATGTTGGTATCTCCATCCATGTTGCACTCTTCTTTCAAATTTATTTCAAAATATGTTTCAAAAGCAATTTACGCTGAATTGTTTTCAAGCTCCTTTTAGACACAGCTTCTTCAGTCTGAAGGACTGTCAGCTCTGACTTTACACTGTCTGAGAATACCTGTACAGCATGTTCAAATATGCATTTCCATTGTATCTTGAGAAAAAAGTAGTATTTTTGCTGTAAAGTTATGTGTCCTGTTAGAAATACAAGCTGAATGACAGAATCTCCCATTGTTAAAAAAGCATGTCTACAGTACTTCAATATTTTACTGAATACTCAGTCCTCTCAAGATACTACAAGTAACCTTTCACCCAATCGCTCATTTAGTTTTCGGTCATGCAACCCTTGCAGTAAATTCACATGCACAATTCCAAAATAGTCCTACAATGTGAACTGAAAATTGCACAGTTGAGATACAAATATATTCTGATAAAATACACCATTCAAGCTTCTGGAAACATCTAAAATGTAGGAATATAACTAAAAAATTTAATAGTGGCATATTATTTACTGACTTCAATAGGTCTGACTATGTGAGGCCTGAAGGAAAGGCAGACAGGCTGAAGCATAAGTTCTTCAAGTAAAAGAAGAGTTTGCTGCTTTTACATAAGCCTATTTCCTCACAACTTACTGGAAATTATATGATCTCCAGTTACTGCAGCAGCAGAGCAGACTTTGCAGTGGCAAGGCAACGTGATCTATGAATTTGACATTGTTGCAGTTGGCTAGTTCATGTTTTCCAAAAGTTGTCTTAATAGCCCAGATCGGTCATTAAAAGTCAAAAATTGCAACAAAAAGAACGGGAGAAATTTCATCCCAATATGGAAGTAAACTGACATGTCCTACAGGTTAAACCATTAAACACCTGGATTACCCCTAAAAAGAAAATAGAACTTTTTGGTTTGGGTTTATATATCTGAAAATTCTAGTTAAAAAACCTCAAACAAGCAAACATGGAAAGGCACATGATTTCTTTAGAGAATCCTATTGTGCTATTGACCACAGATCCTACACTCTTACTGAATGTATTGAGTTGACACTGACTGGATGCCAGGTGCTTACCAAAGCCTCTTTATCACTCCCTTCCACAGCTGGACAGGGGAAAGAAAATATAACAGAAGACTCAAAGGACATGGAAGTCATTCACCAATTACTGTCATGGGCACCTCTTCTAGCGAGAACATCCTCCATGGACTTCTCCTATGAAGGCCCCTTTCTCTGGCTCCAGTTCCTCATGAACTGCTCCAGTGTGAGCTTCCCACAGGGTCACAGTTGCCTTTGGGCATCCACCTGCTCCAGTGTGAGGTGTCCTACAGGCTGCAGGTGGACCTCTGCTCCACTGGGGACCTCCATGGGCTGCAGATGGATATCTGGTCCAACATGGACCTCCACAGCACGACAGCCTGCCTCACCGTGGTTTTCATCACAGACTGCAGCATCTGGAGAGCCTCCTCCTCCATCCTAATATTTGGCATTCGTATTTTTATTATTTTAGATATAAAGCCATGTGTCTTTCAAAGTATTCTTTTTTTTTTTTCCACTAATGTTTTATCATGTTAAAGTTTCTAAAAAGATCTGTACAACAAAACATTCAGAGAACTCACTGGGAATCCGGTCAGAACCTGTTGTTGCTGTGCCTGAAATAGCCGGAGTTCTGATGTAATGCAAGGTGACAAACAAAATGCCAGAGCAGCATTCCCTTCTAATGACAGCTCAGTATCTGAGCATCTGAATCTATGGTTTAATTTTATCTGTCTAAAGGTAGTTCAGGAAACACTAACTGCTCTTTAGATGCACACTTATTAAATATTTTAATTACTATTAATCATAATTATTAATTTCCAAACTTCTTTGTTTTCCAGAATTATTGGAATTGTCTGAAGTAAGTCCACTTGTACAATCCCCTCTGGAAAGTCTGTCTGCTTCTTTCAGCTCAAGTCAGAATCTTTTGCTGGCTGGTTTCCATTGGACACCAGATATGAAACTGTTGATCCTTCTGTACTTTCACTAAAGGAATGTGGTTTATGTTTTCTCTTCTTTTGACAGAGGACAAGAAAGTCACTTTGTCACAAGAATCTTGACTTCAGTAGACCCTAACTCACTTTGATATCAAACTCCCTTTTATTTAGGCAATTTAGAGTACAGGCATTTTTTCTGACCAAAGCACAAAAGCCAGGAACAGTAATTCAGCCAGCTACAGCTGCAATTTCTATTTTTACCTATGTAAAAAATTTTATCCTTCATATTTTACATTTCACAATGAGTGGCTTGATAAATTTTTGCACTTCACACAATTAAACATAAGTTTGATACATATAAAGCTGCTAGCCAGCTTGGCCTGGTTTGGAAAATCACGTATCAATCTCAATTGCTTAAAACTAGAGTTTTGAGTACTTCCTTCTGTTTATTCACGCTTGCGAATGCCTTCTTTTTTCATCTACATCCATGTAGAACATTTATGTTTTACTGTACAAACATCCCGTTTGTATTTTAGGCATTTTTACTGAGATACACATAAACTCATCTACTAACGGTCGACACAAAAGGTGATGCTGAAGGTGGTGGTAAGCATCAGCACTTCATTGCAAAAACTCGGGACTTTTTAAGCACTTAGCCAATTACCTGTTTACATAGTTTTAAAGCATAACAAGCATAATTCTGCCTACCACAATACACCACGATGTGAGCACACGATAGTCATGCAGCATGTTTTTCTGCCCCTAATTCAGCTGTGTCTCCTTCCCATAGTCCTTCCCTACTCAGCCGAAGCAACAGGCCAGAGCCATGATTTTACAGGGGCAACAAGGCCTTCATTTTATAAGGCTTTACCTATATGCAACAATCTACAATTTATAGACATAAATCAATGAAGAATCTGAGATTATTGAAGTGTACTTTCAGTAAATATATTTAGAGGTATTGAATACCACACCTGATCTTAAAAAACAGTATTTTAAAATCAGTTTCTGCTTACATTTCTTTCGTTCCTTTCTGCTACATAAGTTTGATTTGTGGGCCCTCAAGGCACTATTCTACAATTTCAGAATCACTTAGACATTCCTATGGGAGAGTTCAAGGTCTTTTCCACTGTCTCCTCCCTCCTACTGGCTCAGTCCTGAGCTATATGAGATTTTATTTCAGGAAAAACTGAAATAAACAGATTCTGTCATTTAGGATCATAAAATTCCTATTTTGTCTAATTTATAAAGACAGCTGAATTCTAAAAAAAGTTAAAGTTCCAAAGCAGTATCTTTACATCTAGACTACTAACTAGTATGATTAGCAATTTTTCCAGCTGAGACTGTTTCCCTCCCTATTAAAAAATCGAACATTCAATAGGACTGAGAAAGACAATGAGAAATACAAACCTGATTGTACAGCTTGTTGTTTAGTGTTCTCCTTTGGAATACAGAAAAGTCAGGTTACAAGTTTCTGCTTTAAAATCTAGTTTAATTATTTATACAAAGAGAAACAGGTTCAATTGTATACCGAGAGGAGTTCACACTAGGATATCCAGTATCTTGATGATTAGGGTACTCCCACAGCATGCTGGGAACCTCACTTTCCATTCCTATGCCAGTGAATACTTAATAATTTATACACAATAAAATTGCTTAAAGACAGACTCACAAAAGATGATCCAGTACCTCAAAGATTAGAATACTTATTTGCAATTGAAAAAGACCTGATTTCAACCCTCTCATCAAATCAGAACACCAAATCAAGAAGCCCAAATATTTGGAAACAGATTCCTCTCTCCTAATGCTTTGAACTCTGGACTGCAGTGTAAAATAAAGAATTTTTGTGGAACAGAGGATTTGTGAGACAGCTGAACTGGAACTGGATATTTTTTTCCTGAAGAGGATACTTTATTGTGAGTATGTAATACTAAGAGTTCTTGATACCTGTCTTAAAGTGCTCCCATATCTTGGCATTCTCATTTTGTGAACAGGTGTTAGCTTTTGCCAACCTTACTTGTAGACACATGGTTTCCTACAGTATGAATAAGAAGTCTGGCCTTTAAATTTGGAACACAAGGTTATAGCAGATTGCAGCGTGCCTAAATGTTAGAAGTGCTAAAATCCAAAACTAATCGATTTCATTTCTATGCACAGAGAAAATATTTGTTTGTAACCAAATTGCTTGTATATCTATACCACAGATGAAATAAGGCTACTTCAAAATATAGCAGTACAGATGAATTCCAGTTGGCCCCTAAAAGAACATTTTACTTAAGTCTATTCTCTGTGTAATGATACGGAAATGTTTAACAACTAAAAGTTCTTAAAAGATTTTATAAAAATAGAAATAACTTACAGAAAAACTATGCTTTTTCTGACATACTATGGCTCACTTAACCCTTACAGCCTTCATAATGTGGATTTGTTTATATATTATTTGCATATTTATATATGCATCTACAAATATTCATTAGCATAAAAGGTAAATAAAAGCACCAATAGCCTCGTTAAACATTGGAAAACAAAATAAAGAATAAACCTTTTTGACTAAAGGTGAAATAAATTTCCTTCTCTAAAGAATATTAGCTTCTAAGTGTCAAATTCATAGTATGCATGAGTCAGTAAGAGTCAGGTAATTGTATAGTCCAAAAATATGCTTATTCCCCTGGAACACTTATATTACTGAAATATACATAAGGTCTATAAATTTCTCAGCTTATCTAAATAAAGCTATTCAATAAGCACTCAAAGCAAAACACGAAAAATAGAAACTTTGAGCACTACCAGAGTGAAAAAAATTACTGCAATTTCAGAGAAGACCTTGGATTTTACTTTACATTACTGTTCCAGAAAAAAAAAATGGAATTGCACAGCAAGCTATTATTCTAAATGATCACTATCAATATCATTGTAAATAATAAAAGAAATAATAAATATAAAATGCGCATCATAATTTTATGCATTTCTAGTAAACTGCTTACTGAAAGAGACACCATTTAGACTAAACTGCCATTCTTAATACCCCCCCGAGCAATAAAATTACCTACTCAACAACAATAAAATTTGAAATTTATCACCATGAAACAAAATGTATAATCTACACTGTGCAAGGAAATAATTTTAATAGTAATAATAGCAATAGTAGCAATAATGTTGCCATCCATAAAATGTCTTTTCCCCGTACAATGGCCAAAAAAAAAAAAAAAAATGTAACGCTTGCTTATAGGGTAAAAAGTGCTTTAATTTAACATATTTTTCCCTTTTACATGCCTACTGTGTTATATCATAGAAAGCCTATAGCTCATTTTCTTTCCAATTGGTCTGTCACAACATTTTCAAACTGCATGTGTATCTCGGGCTTTGACCAGCACAAAGGTAAAAACTGAACTGGAGCACACAAATAATTAAAGGTTAATATGATCCCAATGCACACTATGATCATATCAATTTTCAAAGAAGGCTGTGTCAGAACATACTTAGAGTGCTCCCATTTAAAGCTTTTACCGCATGACCTCCTCTCCATCCAGGAGCTATTCATTTTAGTGTCACTTGCCAGGCAAACAGAAATTGAAGCACCTAAACCTCCTGTTATTACATCTGACCAAAACATGTCCAGAACAGCCAGCAAAGGGTTTTCTGAGCTGAACACCTTCAATCTCAAACTGCCTAGAACTAACTGAAGAAGATGAGGGTAAATATTGGCATATTACGGCCTTTTATTAGCAGATTCAGGCAGCCAAATCTATTGCTTTCCGCATTCTTAGAGATGCGAAAAAATCCCCTGAAATTGTGCCTATGTTTCTTTTAAACTTTTGAATAGAGCTTGAATAGAGTTAAAATATGGTCAGTAGTTCATACTGCTCTTACTTAAACCCTTAAACTTACACAAAACTTGAACGGAGGTTTATATCCAGTAACTGTTAACTATCTAAAACCAGCATGTACTCAGTATTAGTCAAATAAATCACCTTTTTAGTGCCGTTCAGAGCTTCACAAATAGACCTACTAGGGTCTCATCATTTCCCAATCATTCTCTGCTACCAAAAACACTGTTGTGGTTTGACACTGGCCCAGCGCCAGGCACCCAGAAGAGCCGCTCACTCACCGTCCCCTGCCACAGCTGGGCAGAGGAGGGAAAAGGACAAAAAAAAATTAACGAACGCTTCATGAGTGAGATAAGGACACAGAGAAACACTTCAAGGGCGAAACAGGCTCAACTTAAGTTGTGAAGTGAATTTATTACTAACAGAATCAGGGGAGGATAATGAGAAGTAAAATAAGCCCTTAGAACACCTTCCCCCACCCAGCCCCTCCCTCCTTCCCACCGACAGCACAGGGAGACAGGGCATGGGGGTTTGGTCAGTTCATCACTGAGATTTCCTTCTGCTGCTCCGGGAGAAGAGTCTTCCCCTGTGAGGCCGTGGGGCCCCTCCCACGGGAGACAGTTCTCCATGAACTTCCCAGTATGGGCCCACTCTCCCGAGCAGCAGCCACACCGCACCTGCTGCAGCGTGAGCCCCTC